>SJYT01030170.1:76478-193915 GCA_006410635.1 Cephalophus harveyi
TTTTTCTGGAACTCTCTTGCTTTTTCCATGATCCAGCGGATGTTGGCAATTTGATCTCTGGTTCCTCTGCCTTTTCTAAAGCCAGCTTGAACATCAGGGAGTTCACGGTTCACGTATTGCTGAAGCCTGGCTTGGAGGATTTTGAGCATTACTTTACTAGCATGTGAGATGAGTGCAATTGTGCGGTAATTGGAGCATTCTTTTGCATTGCCTTTCTTTGGAATTGGAATGAAAACTGACCTTTTCCAGTCCTGTGGCCACTGCTGAGTTTTCCAAATTTGCTGGCATATTGAGTGCAGCACTTTCACAGCATCATCTTTCAGGATTTGAAACAGCTCAACTGGAATTCCATCACCTCCACTAGCTTTGTTCGTAGTGATGCTTTCTAAGGCCCACTTGACTTCACATTCCAAGATGTCTGGCTCTAGATGAGTGATCACATCATCATGATTATCTGGGTCGTGAAGATCTTTTTTGTACAGTTCTTCTGTGTATTCTTGCCACCTCTTCTTAATATCTTCTGCTTCTGTTAGGTCCATACCATTTCTGTCCTTTATCGAGCCCATCCTTGCATGAAATGTTCCCTTGGTATCTCTAATTTTCTTGAAGAGATCCCTAGTCTTTCCCATTCTGTTGTTTTCCTCTATTTCTTTGCATTGATCACTGAAGAAGGCTTTCTTATCTCTTCTTGCTATTCTTTGGAACTCTGCATTCAGGTGCTTATATCTTTCCTTTTCTCCTTTGCTTTTTGCCTCTCTTCTTTTCACAGCTATTTGTAAGGCCTCCCCAGACAGCCATTTATAAAAGATACCAACTCTTCAGCTGTAAAACCTATTTAAAGAGTTAACATTACTTTCAGCTTGGTATAGAGCCATATCATGCACAGTGAGTAAGGGAATAGACTCAGGAGCCAACAGCCTGGGTGCAAACCTCAGTTCTACCTCATCCTAGATTTGTGATCTTGAAAAAAATGTTTTAATTTCTCATTCCTTCTTATATACAATGGGATGATAATGGTAGATCTCATAACTTTGTTCTAAGCTTAAATGGATTAATCTGCTAAAGGGAGAGTGTCTAGATCAAACACATATCAGGCTGTATATGTCCTTGTAGAATAAAAATACATCTCAGAACCGTTCTCCAACAATGGAATGGAGTGTGCATTATTTTTACTTCAGTTCAGTTCAGTTCAGTCGCTCAGTCGTGTCCGACTCTTTGCGACCCCGTGGACTGTAACCTACTAGGCTTCTCCGTCCGTGGGATTCTCCAGGCAAGAATACTGGAGTGGATTGCCATTTCCTTCTCCAGGGGATCTTCCCGACCCAGGGATCGAAGCCGGGTCTCCCACATTAGAGGCAGACGCTTTAACCTCTGAGCCACTTACTTAGCTGTCCATATAGTATATTTTTGGATTACTAGATTATGAATCACTGATGTTCTATTGTATAAGTTGGAAATACTGGGAAAGGGGATAAATTAAGATTGTTTCTCAGTTTTCTTCCAAAATTTCTTCTAAAAAATCTGTGAAAGTGAAAGCTAGTCACACAGTTGTATCTGACTCTTTGCGATCCCATGGACTATAGCCTGCCCAGTTCTTCTGTCCATGGAATTCTCCAGGCAAGAGTACTGAAGTGGATTGCCATTTCCTTCTGCAGGGGATCTTCCCTATCCAGGGATCAAAACTGGGTCTAAATCTGTGAGATGATCACAAAAGTAACAAAGGCAACATCACTAACCAAAGTGATAAAATATCAAAGAAATTGTGACAGAGTGTACTAGATGCTTATAACTTTCAGCACTTGTAACTATGCTTCTCTTTTTTTCTAATTTGTATTATTTTTATTGAATTAAGAACTCATGACTCTAAGATTCTTATAGCTTATCTACTTATAAAAGTCTCATGATCAGAATATCAAATAGGACATTATCTCAAACAAGGTATAGCTTATTAGGTTACCACATACAGTCTCTGCAATGGTCCTGTCTTTCCCTTGCATGTTCCCTAAGCACAAAGAATTCCAAAGCCTAGGTGTCCAAAGAATGGTTAGTATTTAGTTATAAAGCTCACTGTGGATATACCATATATGTTGGCATACCAATAAAAGAGAAATCATTGAGGGACATAAATAATATAAACTGTGAGGCACATCTTAAAGGTCCATGTTACATGAGTTTCTTACAGGATAAGTTGATTGAGAAGCACTATTCTGGCATCTTGGCGCTTCCCAGGTGCCACTAGTGGTAAAGCTAATTCTCCTGCCAACACAGGAGATGTAAGAGGAGCAGTTCTATCCCTGAGTATTGGAAGAGGCCCTGGAGGAGGAAATGGCAACCTGCTCCAGTATTCTTGCTTGAAAAGTTCCATGGACAGGGGAGCCTGGTGGGCTATAGTCCATGGGGCTGCAAAGAGTTGGACATGACTGAGCAACTAAGCACACACACATTCTGGCATCTTGGTTTTAAAAGACAGAGAGAGCTTAGTGGATAATTTCGGTGAGCTGAATTTTGAAAAAAAAAAAAAAAGTATGATTGAGGTAGGCAGGATGTAGAAGAGAATTGCATGCTCTGAAGAGAAGTGAATTATAAAGATGAGAAAAATAAAAGGTTTGGGAAAGTATCAACAGACAACCAGTTCACAAGAGGACTGTTAATATAGGATTGTAGATAAATTTGGGGTTATTTGGTCCGAGCACAGGTTCAGCATCAGTATTTGTTTGTTCTCTAAATTTTTACAGTTTTGAATCCCTGTTACATGTAAAACACTATACTGGAAATTTTTTAAAACCTGACATCAGGTGTTGTAAGTGCAAGAACACACAGAAATTCACAGCAAATTTACCTTGATTTGGGAAAATCAGATTCATTATTATTATAGTATTCTAGATTATTAGTACTCTAGATTATTGCTCTGAGTAGGTTTGATTTATGAATGTAGGTGAGAAGCACTCCAATAGAAAAAATAAAAAAAGTAGCTCAAGTTGGTCATGTATTTCAGTTAGACAATATCTGGTCAAGGTTTCAGTGACATATAACATTTACTCTTCATCAGTGTCAACTTCATTGTCTTCATGCTCTTTGGTGACAACAGTCATATTTCATTGTTACACTGACCTTTGGAACATTGTCGGTTCACTGGGCATTACTCTAAAAGTGAGACTGTCTCACCTTCTGAGACTGGAACCAGTGTCACAGTTTGTTGACTAACTTTTCATAGGGTGTCAAGAAGCTTAAAAGGTTAGAAAAGGTAAAGAGTTCTTTCATGAGTTAACCTTGGTTTACTTTGCTCTTTTTCATCTGTTGCTAGTAATTTTGATGCTATAGCATTGTCATTATTCCAGTTTGGCTCAGGGAGTTCAAGGGTAGCTAAAATTATTTGTTTTTAGATTTCAGTTGTCTTAGCAGATACTTTTATTTCTGTGCTTCATGTTTTGGCCAAGTCTGTTGAGTAACCATGCGCATACATGCTAAGTCAGTTCAGTGGTGCCCAATTCTTTCCAACGCTATGGACTGTAGCCCACCAGGCTCCTTCTGTCCATAGGATTATCCAGGCAAGAATAATGAAGTGGGTTGTCATGCCCTCCTCCAGAGGATCTTCCCAACCCAGTGATTGAACGCCTGTCTCATATCTCCTGCATTGACAAGTGGATTCTTTACTACTAGCACCACCTAGGGAGCCCAAAAGGACAGAGTTTTCTTTCTCTGGCCAGTAAGGACATACAGGCAAGAATACTGCCCTTCACCAGGGGATCTTCCCCACCCAGGGACAGAACTTACATTATCATTCAAAATATTCAATTAAGATTTTGTCTTGGGCCGCATATACATGGAGACAAGGTATATCTCTCCTTCCTCCGATAATTTGAAAGGCATATTTTTAGACCCAATTGGAACATGAACCTCAACATATTAGAACAGGGAGATTTCATACTGATTAAAGATATAATGTGCTTATCTTTGAGAGTGATATGCAGAGAAAAAATATAAAAGAAAATAAAAGCTAATTTTTATATTAGTAAAGGATACACATCAGTTTCTACTATTAATAGTAAATTGGCACACCTTGATTTCTCCTAAACACCAAGTTTATAACTTTTACCGCCATTAAAGATGGCCAAAAGAGTGATTACTTTATTTGACAGTTTATGGGTCTGCTGAGCCTGGCTCTGCTATCTATGTTGGGTGAGCAGTCACACACAGCCATTGTCACTTGGGTTTCACTCAAAGACATTGTCCCTTGGGTTATTAAAATATATGCTTTTCTAGTATCTTTTCAGTATAATATTGAGAGTTACTGGCTTACATGAACCATCCTTCGTTTCTACATCTAATATAAAAACTGGAAAGGTTTTGAGTACCGATAAGAAAATCACTGTATTAAGAGTCAAGAAATTTTATATTAACCTAACACCTGTCTTGGGTGACCCCACAGGGCATGGCTTGATTTCATTGAGTTAGACAAGGCTGTGGTCCTAGTGTGATTAGATTGACTAGTTTTCTGTGATTATGGTTTCAGTGTGTCTGCCCTCTGATGCCCTCTTGCAACACCTACCATCTTACTTGGGTTTCTCTTACCTTGGACATGAGGTATCTCTTCAAGGCTGCTCCAGCAAAGTGCAGCCACTGCTCCTTACCTTGGATGAGAGGTATCTCCTCACCACTGCCCCTCCCGACCTTGAACGTGGAATAGCTCCTCTAGGCCATCCTGCGCCCTCGCAGCCACCACTCCTTGGACATGGGGTCACTCCTACCGGCCACTGCCCCTGGCCTTGGGGCGGAGCGGGTAGCTCCTCTCGGCTGCTCCTGCGCTGTCGCAGCCTGGCACTCTTGGCCGCTTCCCCTGACCTCAGACGCGAGGTAGCTCTTCTCGGCCGCTGCCCCTTGAGCATGGGCTCTTCCTGACTTCTGCCCCGATCTCAGACGTGGGTAGCTCCTCTCAGCCGTGCTCTGCGTGCCGTCGCAGCCGCCTGCGCTCTGGCATACTGAGTTTTCATTTCAATTCCAAAGAAAGGCAATGCCAAAGAATGCTCAAACTACTGCACAATTGTACTCATCTCACACGCTAGTAAAATAATGCTCAAAATCCTCCAAGCCAGGCTTCAGCAATATGTGAACCATGAACTTCCAGATGTTCAAGCTGGTTTTAGAAAAGGCAGAGGAACCAGAGATCAAATTGCCAACATCTGCTGGATCACGGAAAAAGCAAGAGAGTTCCAGAAAAACATCTCTTTCTGCTTTATTGACTATGCCAAAGCCTTTGACTGTGTGGATCACAATAAACTGTGGAAAATTCTGAAAGAGATGGGAATACCAGAGCACCTGACCTGCCTCTTGAGAAACCTATATGCAGGTCAGGAAGCAACAGTTAGAACTGGACATGGAACAACAGACTGGTTCCAAATAGGAAAAGGAGTACGTCAAGGCTGTATATTGTCATGAAGATCATGGCATCCAGTCCCTTCACTTCATGGGAAATAGATGGGGAAACAGTGTCAGACTTTATTTTTGGGGCTCCAAAATCACTGCAGATGGTGACTGCAGCCATGAAATTAAAAGACGCTTACTCCTTGGAAAAAAAGTTATGACCAACCTAGATAACATATTGAAAAGCAGAGACATTACTTTGCCAACAAAGGTCCGTCTAGTCAAGGCTATGATTTTTCCAGTGGTCATGTATGGATGTGAGAGTTGGACTGTGAAGAAAGCTGAGTGCTGAAGAATTGATGCTTTGAACTGTGGTGTTGGAGAAGACTCTTGAGAGTCCCTTGGACTGCAAGGAGATCCAACCAGTCCATCCTAAAGGAGGAGATCAGCCCTGGGATTTCTTTGGAGGAAATGATGCTGAAGCTGAAACTCCAGTACTTTGGCCACCTCATGCAAAGAGTTGACTAATTGGAAAAGACTCTGATTCTGGGAGGGATTAGGGGCAGGAGGAGAAGGGGACAACAGAGGATGAGATGGCTGGATGGCATCACTGACTCGATGGACGTGAGTCTGAGTGAACTCCAGGAGTTGGTGATGGACAGGGAGGCCTGGCGTGCTGCGATTTATGGGGTCACAAAGAGTCGGACATGACTGAGTGACTGAACTGAACTGAACTGAAGGCACACAGAAAGAATATAAATTTATAATTCTTTTTCAGAGAACTATACACAAAAGTTAAGTGAAAATTAAAGCATCATATGGTTATCTTCCTTAAAAAAATCCATCTACAATAAACTTCTATCTTATAGAGAGTGATTCTACTGAATTAAGGCCCTATACTTCTGTTTATAATAACCAAGCATGAAAATCAAACAGAATGAAAGAAAAGAAAGGGAGAAGAGGAAGAAGGAAGGGTAGAAGGAAAGAAGGAGGTAGATTAAAGGAGAGAGGGAAGAAGGGAAGGAGGGAGGGTGGCAGGCAAGGAGAGGAGAGAGAAAGAGAAAACTGTCCATCTGCTTAAAATAAATTTCTTACCTGGTATATTAATGTGAAAAAGTGGATCTCTCCTATTACAAATACTAAAATTACATTTTATTTTTTACATATAGATAATTAAGGAAGAAATAAAATCATGTATTACTCTCTGGTAAATAATTGCTTAGGTAAAGTATATCCATTAAGCTATATTTACTGAATATATTGTACTCAGAACACTTTAAAAGGCAGAGTGCTATAATGTTTAAAGATTATTGTCATGCATTGCATTTTTTATCCCAAGATAGTATTTTTTATCCCAAGATAGTATTTTTTTTTCCCCCCACAAGTGCCCTTATTAAGTACAGCATGTACTCTGTGGGCCTCTATAAGAATTTAAATGAGAATTCTTCAGAAGAAATGCTGTTGCAGAGTATTAACATTTAAACTGCTACTAATCCCTGAATAGCACCAAATATCTTTTCTTTTGAATCAGGATACTGTATTTTGCTCAAAGAAAGCACAAATGAGCAAGTAACTTGGATGGCATAACTATAAAGCATTTGTGTAATTATAGATTTCTGGTCATGTCACCATAATAGAAGTTAGAACAGCTGAGGGATTTTCATTATAAACTTTGATTTTCTTATGGCATGTAACCTAAAAACTACTTTTATTCTCAACTAAGATGAAAAATTTCATGAAAAACATAACTAATAAAAAATGTTTGATTAATTTCTATTCTTTTTGTGGCAGGTAGGGGACTAATTTTTGGTCATTTTATGTTACAAAAGATTTACTGCTTTGTGGTGTTTGTCTCATAACAAACTTGGATAGATTTTTCTTGAAACGGTGCAAAACATAAAATTTTAATGGCTTTATGAAATTCACTAGGAAATTCTTATGTTTTAGCACATATAAATATATAAAATATTTATATTGTAAAATAATTTTGATAGAAGCTATTCAGAATGTGGCTCAAATGCAGATTTTTCTTTCCCTCACTTAATATACTACAGTCCAGAGAGATCTTTCACTCATCAATAATTTAATTTCTCTTTTTGTTGTTGTTGCAGATGTACCTTGAGATTTGATGAAGTAGCAAAAAACATTACACATATTTATGTTTCATTTGTTTTAATGTCATCATATTTGATATGCAACTGACAAGGGATAACGCCACTATGCAAAAATATGCAACTTCATGTAATCATAATGTGGTAGAGACAGAAAATATATGTCGCAATTTCTCTGCTAGTTCTCCATTCAGCAATGACACCATCATTGAAATAAAATTCAAAGTGAATACTGTAAGCAGAATTGAAAATTTTACAATACTTCCTGAAATAAATGTCACAAAATTTGATATATACAGTACATAGCACTCATATGTAAATTAGCATATGGAGAGTGTATGTGAATCACTGTTTCTGACATTTATTTCATGATGCTTTGTGAAATCTTTCAACTCTGCTTATTGTTCTTTTTTATTTCCTTCAAATGAACAAATCTTTCTCAATTATAGGGAAAAGTTCACATTAAAAATACTGACACATGTGATATCTCATTTATTTAAACTGGTTTTAAAAGAATGTCCTAGTTTCATTTGAATAATTTGTCTCTATTTAAATAATTTTAACTTTTGACTAATTTTCACTTTTAGTTTTCTTTGTTGTTTGAACATATAATTCTGTGTCAGTTTTGACTTTACTCCTTATTACCCTCCATTCTAATCAAAATTCCTTTACAAAAAGAAGTACTTATTTGTTTTGTCCTTAAAATTAATCTTCTTATTATTTTCTGTACACAGATTGCTTGTACTTTGTTCAATTATTTTTTGGAGGGCTTCCCTGATGGCTCAGATAGTAAAGAATCTGCCTGCAATGCAGGAGGCCTGGGTTCAGTCCCTGGGTTAGGAAGTTCCCCTGGAAAAGGAAATGGCAACTCACCAGGATTTTCACCTGGGAGTTTCATAGACAGAAGAGCCTTGGGCTACACCTTGGGGTTGCAAATAGTTGGACATGAGTGAGTGACTAAGACAACACCACACCACATATTCCAAAAAGTGTTTTGACTGACTTCTTTCTAGAAGATCTTATGCTATGGAAGAGAAAAAGCTTATATAGAAAGACAAGACACCCCATTCTCTCAAGGCTCTTGAGGTCTCTTCCCTGAAATTTGAAAAAAAAATAAAATTAAATTAAATAACAGAAAACAGGAAAGATCTTATTCTCTTATAAGTATCACAGTGAACTGAGCAATCTGGAATGTGGTTATTACAGAAGAATTTGAAAAATAAATAGCATTTCGATTATGTGTCATTTTTTTCCCAAAATATAAGAAAAGTCATTATGGTAGTGACATTCTGGGGTTAAAAAAAAAAAAAAAAACAACTGTAAATAAAGAAATAAAATGGGCTTCCCTGTGGCTCAGCTGGTAAAGAATCCACTTGCAATGCGGGAAATCTGGGTTAGATTTCTAGGTTGGGAAGATCCCCTGGAGAAGGGAAAGGCTACCCACTCCAGTATTCTGGCCTGGAAGAATACATATAGGGTGATACATAATATACTATTTTTTTCTGATTTTGTCCACCATAACTTTCAGTTTTGGCCATTTCCAGTGAGTGAAGCTTCAGAAATAGGGAAGAAAAGTTGTTCTAAGTGAAATAAACTTATAACAAATATTTAGAATGCCAAAAATGTGTTTAGAAAAAAGTTAGGCTAACTTGTGCAAATTGAGGTATGGTAAGATATGAACAGAGAAGAAATTAAGGTCATATTTTGGAAAATCTTATGTATAATACATGTAGAAATGGAGAGAAAGTGAAAGATTTTAAGTGGATTATAATATTAGGAAAATAAATATAATTTTGGAAATTTAACATGGCAGTGGTTTTTAGAATTCGTTTGTTCACCTAAGAAGTATGAGAGCTGTTAGGCAGCTATTGAAAGTCCAGAAAAGAAGCCTGGAAGATGAACTCAACTTTGTGTTTGGATCATAAGTGATGGAGAAATGAATTGGTTCACCTTTTGTAACAAGGGAATCATAATAGTATCTACTTTAGTTTTTACAATGACATAAGTTATTTTTAGAGAATGTTTAAGAAGTTGAATACCTATTACATAGAAAATAAAAGACAAAGCTTTCCTTCATTTTTTAAAAAAGTTTTTGTTCTTGTTTTAATAATTACAATAAAGAAGATAAGGCTGATTTTAGGAGTAGAAGAAGAAAAAATAACATTTTTGTTCAAAATTTAGAAAAGTTAATAAAAAAAATGGTTTCAAGGCTGTGTGAGTGATTGAAAGAATATGCCATTAACAAATAATGAAGACAGAAATGGACCTTGTTTTAAATATAGAATTCAAACATTAAAGTTTTGGTATGCTAAGTTTGAAATGACGTATTTGTATAGAAATAGAGCTTTTAACCAAATGTGGATCTGGTAGACACTATCACCTCTTATAAGAATTCAGAGGTCCTCCAGAAAATATTTATACATCTTAGCCTTGTTAAATACAGGCATGATGTCCTTTAGGCTATGGACTTTGTGTAGAAAATGAAAATGTTAGTTGCTCAGTCGTGTCTGACTCTTTGCAATCCCATAAGACTGTAGCCGATGAGGCTCCTCTGTCCATGGAATTCTTCAGGTAAGAATATTGCAGTGCATAGTTATTCTCTTCTCTAGAGGATCTTCCAAACTCAGGGATCTCCTGAGTTGCAGGTAGGTTCTTTACTATCTGGTCCACCAGGAAAGGTATAGACTTTGTGTAGACGTGACATGTCTTAAGTGTATGCTTCAAGAATCAGCATACACTTTTCCACTTTCCCTATTCCAGATGAAGGATGTTCTGCTAACTCTAGTTACTGAATAAGCTTCAAATCAGACAGATCTAAAACTGAACCAGATGGATATATAGCAAAGTAGAAACCAATCTGTGTTGTAACACAGTGAGATATTAGACTTTTTATTACAGCAACATAACTCAGCCTGTTCTAACTGGGATACGTACTCAGAAAGAGGTAGGTAAGACATATGAATTGCAAGAAAGAAACTATCACATTATCAAAGGTTATCTACTCAAAAAGGATGAGTTTACAGAAATATATTTAACATGTACAGGATGCCAATCACTTGATGTTTACTAGTCACAGAGTGAGATTGCAAGTGTTAATATGAAGATACTGTCCTTCCTCATTTCATCGTTACTACTTAGTATGCAGATGCCATTCTGAGACTTGGTTCTTGTCTTGCTTCCTTTTGTTTTTCCTTACTCTGAAACTCTAAAGATGTTCTTTTAATCAGCAGTATTCATAAATTTCATAATATGGTTTGTTTTTGGTATATTCCTAATATTCAGACTTAATCCTCTAAACTTTGTTTTAAATAATATTTTATGTTATATTTTGTACTTCTTTTACATTTGTGCTCTATTTTCAGTTAGTCTATCCTCAGTTGTATCTTCTCACTTATCTGCTGAATTATTTTTTACTTGTGCTATAATCTTAATTATATATAGTCTTTTTCTTAATTCTCTGAAAGATGTATATATGATTCTTCTTTCTTCAGTTCAGTTCAGTTCAGTCGCTCAGTCATGTCTGACTCTTTGTGACCCCATTAATTGCAGCACGCAGGCCTCCCTGTCCATTACCAACTCCCGGAGTTCACTCAGACTCACCTCCATCGAGTCAGTGATGCCATCCAGCCATCCCATCCTCTGTCATCCCCTTCTCCTCCTGCCCCCATCCCTCCCAGCATCAGTCTTTCCCAATGAGTCAACTCTTCACCTGAGGTGGCCAAAGTACCGGAGTTTCAGCTTTAGCATCATTCCTTAAAAGAACACCCAGGACTGATCTCCTTTAAGATGGACTGGTTGGATCTCCTTGCAGTCCAAGGGACTCTCAAGAGTCTTCTCCAACACCACAGTTCAAAAGCATCAATTCTTCAGTGTTCAGCTTGCTTCACATTCCAACTCTCATATCCATACATAACTACTGGAAAAACCATAGCTCAGCTAGACAGACCTTTGTTGGGAAAGTAATGTCTCTGCTTTTCAATATGCTATCTAGGTTGGTCATAACTTTTCTTCCAAGGAGTAAGCGTCTTTTAATTTCATGGCTGCAGTCACCATCTGCAGTGATTTTGGAGCCCCCCAAAATAAAGTCTGACACTGATTCCACTGTTTCCTCATCTATTTCCCATGAAGTGATGGGACCAGATGCCATGATCTTCATTTTCTGAATGTTGAGCTTTAAGCCAACTTTTTCACTCTCCTCTTTCACTTTCATCGAGAGGCTTTTTAGTTCCTCTTCACTTTCTGCCATAAAGGTGGNCATCTATTTCCCATGAAGTGATGGGACCAGATGCCATGATCTTCGTTTTCTGAATGTTGAGCTTTAAGCCAACTTTTTCACTCTCCTCTTTCACTTTCATCAAGAGGCTTTTTAGTTCCTCTTCACTTTCTGCCATAAAGGTGGTGTCATCTGCATATCTGAGGTTACTGATATTTCTCTGGCAATCTTGATTCCAGCTTGTGCTTCTTCCAGCCTAGCATTTCTCATGATGTACTCTGCATAGAAGTTAAATGAGCAGGGTGACAGTATTCAGCCTTGACGTACTCCTTTTCCTATTTGGAACCAGTCTGTTGTTCCATGTCCAGATCTAACTGTTGCTTCCTGACCTGCATACAGATTTCTCAAGAGGCAGGTTAGGTGGTCTGGTATTCCCATCTCTCTCAGAATTTTCCACAGTTTATTGTGATCCACACAGTCAATGGCTTTGTCATAGTCAATAAAGCAGAAATGGATGTTTTTCTGGAACTCTTGCTTTTTCGATGATCCAACGGATGTTGGCAACTTGATCTCTGGTTCCTCTGCCTTTCCTAAAACCAGCTTGAGTGACCTTCAAAATCCTGCCCGACTGTCTCCTTGGGAGAGATTTCCTTTACTTCTTGAAAGTAATTTATCTGAAGCTACTTGAGCACAGATGTGCTCAAGACATATCACTGGGGTGGATGGACAGATGGACGGATGGGTGGGTGGGTGAGACTTGCAGAGGGGGTGGTCTCACTCCTGCTCTCGCTCTTCCTTTCTCCTCTCTCTCCTGCACGGGGAGGTGGACCTGACCCTGGCTCCAGTCTGCTCACCCCGCCTCGTGTCACGGGCATTCTGCCCACGTTGACACCCTCTCTGGGCAGAGCTGGGGTCAGGGACGTAAGAGAAGGAGGGTAGAGAAGTGAGAATTTGTTCGCTGCAGTCTTTGAGCCCATGGCGTGTCTGTGCTTATTTCTATGAGGTAGTTGTTAGCTTTTTGACAACCACACGGTACTGCCCCTTCCTTTAAGGCAGTTGTCAAAACTCAGAGGAGAGACGCTGAGTAAAGAGGGCTCCTCCCTCCTCCCTAGAGGCCCGTGCCCCAGACACACGCACACACACCCGCATGCACCCCGAGAACCCACACACACCTTCACCCACCCGCGCAGGCGTTTGGGGGTTGGTGGCCTGGAGCCTGCTGGGGCAAACACCAGTCATCAGACAGAAGTCTCACTCTCTCTCTCTCATTCTGTCTCTGCTTTAGTTGCAGGAACTCGGGCAGTTTAAAGGATTCAATAAGTCCGTGGAAAATTTGTTTCTGTCTGTCACCACCCACATGAAAAGTAAGTGGCTGCCTCTCCGGGGGTTCTGGCACCGCCCTGCAGGCCAGGCACGCACACTGGCTCCTGGAGAAAGCCAGGGCCCTTCCCCCGTCCCGTGTCTGCATCAGCAACAGCTCTGAAGGCCCGGCGTGTGCTGGGACCTTTCTAGCTGCCAGCAGAGCAGGAGGCCCCAGAGCCTCCAGCAGGTAGACTGGACAGCGGTGTGGACGGCGCTGCTTGGAGGGGAGCGACTGTGCCATATCCTGGGGGCCAGGGGAGCCCCGGGGCTTTGTGGGGGGGTGGGCACGTCTGGGATCTCGTCTAGAGGACAGGCAATGCACCGACTCAGCCCTGCCCGGCGCACGCGGGAGACACTCATCAACAGCACGAGGGGCGGGCTACGAGCCAGAGGGGCGCTCTGAAGGGGCGCTGCCCAACACGTGAGCCTCTGACCTCACGTGGCTCTTGAAATGTGGCCAGAGGAAAACGCACATCGGATTCAGGAGACTTGCTATTGACCCAAGAGTGAAATTTTTCATTAATAATTTTAATACCGATAATATATTCTCACAATACATTGAATGAAAGTGAAGTCACTCAGTCGTGTCCGACTCTTTGTGACCCTGTGGACTATAGCCTACCAGGCTCCTACATCCATGGGATTTTCCAGGCAAGGGTACTGGAGTGGGTTGCCATTTCCTTCTCCAGGGGATCTTCCCAACCCAGGGATTGAACCTGGGTCTCTCACATTGTAGGCAGACGCTTTACCATCTGAGCCACCAGGGAAGTCCTAATATATTGGATATGTTGCCTTAAATGAAATACAGTATTACAATTAACTTTGCCTGGTTCTTTTTGCTTTTTAAAATGTGGCCACTAGAAAATTTGAAATGACATATGTGAGCTGTATTATATCTCTATTGAGTGTTGAGTGGTTTCAAGGGCCACGTTAGAGTGACAAGGCTCTCCTGGGTAAAGGAAGCCTTTTAAAGGACACACTCACTTTTGAGGGGGCACTTCCCGTGTGGGGTTCCTTCCTTCCTTTCTTTACTCATCTTAATTCTAAACTACTTTATTGCAAAGAAGTTTTTAAGTCATCTTTTCAGGGTTTGCTTATGGAAATGGTTGTAAGGATACCCCAAGGCTTATTTCTACCCCAAGAAGCAGTATTTAATTGTAAAATCTTTGTAAGGAGCCCCTAAAAACCCAGCTTGTTTGTTCAGCTGTCTTCTTTGTGTTTGGACAACCAGACACTTAGGATGTATAATGGTCTAAATTTGGGGTAACCTGGTGGGGAGGTTGGGCTGGAACCCCCTTGACAGCGGCCCTACCTGCAGAGACCTGTGAACACACGGTCACCATTCAGGAGCCAGCCCCCCGTCCTGTGCCGGGGTCCCACGTCTAGTGGGATGTCAGGGACTCCCCTCTGGGCCCCAGAGCTCGGGGTGCAGAAATCCTGGAGAAAGGTCTCAGCAAAGCTGTGTGCTCCCACCTGTCTTCCTTGTATTTCTTTTCCAGAACTCTCCAAGTCCCAGAATGACATGACCTCTGACAAGCAGCACCCGGAGACGGTCCCCAGGCAGCGCGAGGGCCGACCGGAGAGGCGGAGCCAGTCTGACACCGCGATCAACGTGACCACCAGGGTATCCCCGGCTGCCCCAGCACCTCCCCATCTTCTCTATAGAGTTCTCTGTCCTTTTATTTCAAAGCTAGACACCAAGCAGTCTAAAAAACACTTATAAACCCTTCCATTGGGTGCTGGCCAAATGAAGGTTAAAATTCAGATGTATTGAGTTTGGAACGTGGTTCAGAACAGGGAGAGGCTTCCATGTGACCCCTGCAGCCCCCTAAGGCTTCCAGGCCACACCAAGCACAAAGGCTCAGCTACAGTCTTGCCGTGTGCCCACTTATTCCTGGCCTGTGGATACACTCGCTCAGGCCAGAGGCTGGCATGTCCTGCTTCCAACAACCTCTGGTTAACATCTGTCCTGATCTCTGTTGAAATCATAAACGCCGCACGTCCAGGTGCGGTCGTGAGGGGACTCTGCAGGTACCTCCACTGGAAGAGAGAGCACCTGACAGAGGCCTGTAGGGAAAGCATTACTCTTCCCACCAGGATTAACCGAGCCAGGAGCAGATGTGCTGGAGTGTGAGGGAAAACGGACTTTAGGGTCAGGAAACCTGGGTTCCGGTCCGGCCGAGGTGACCTGGCCGTGGCAGGTACCACCACCTGGCTGTTTGCAGGGTGGATGTGACAACTCCAGTTGGCTCGACAGGACAGATGCCCTTCTGTGCAATACCGGGCTCTGTTGAGGGTGTCCCCAGACACACTGTTCTGTAGGCAAAGGGGTGAGGGTAACCTCACCCTTCTCCTCCTCACCCTCCTCCACGCACTCTCAAGATGCTAAATTCTGCCTCCATTCACCAGGTCATCACATGACCTCCTGAGCATCCAAAAGCACCCCCCATCATCCCCCCAGGGAATGAAGATGATATTACCTGTACCTCCCAGAGCAACACAGTGTTCCTGCAAAGATCCCCCCGAGATAACTTAGGTGGCAGTTTAAAGTCTCTGTTATCTAAACATAAATCTAGATTGCTCATACGTGTTCCTCTGTGCCAGGCTCTTGCTAAAAGCTTTCCCTTTTATCCTCATACCACCCTGAGGTGGGTATGCACATGACCCTGTTTACATTTATGGAAGCTTAAGGAGATTGTCACGGACCCCTGGCAACAGAACCAGAAATGGGGGGGTAGAGTCAGTCTTGGTTTGGAGGCTGAATGCTGATTCTCCATTTTAATGTGTATGCAAGTCACTTGGGGGTCTTGTTGAAATGCAGATTTGGAGTCACTAGATCTGGCCGTGGGTGTGTTTCTGAGGAGCTCGGGACCAGCAGGTGGTCTGCTGCCTTGCTGTAAGGACAAGCTGTGGAGAGTGCGTGACGTGTATTTGGAAGGTCTTTGAGACTCTGAAGTGCAAACAAGCATGTGTTCCTTTTGGCCCTGCAGCACCCACATGAACACCATCCAAACTGTCATTCCTGAATCGAGGTGGAAGAGAGGGTCAGTGTGCGTTTAGGTGACACTGTGTTCTGGGCAGATGGAGCATATGTTATTTATCAGGTTGGTCAAAAAGTTCATTTGGATTTTTCCGTAAGGTCTTATGGACAAATCCGAATGAAGTTTTTGGCCAACCCAATACTTGATCACATTTCATTCTTACAAAATTCCTGGGAAAGATATTGCTGCTCCCATGATAAAAATCTAGAACCTGAATTTAGTGCGAGGTTAACCACCTTGTCTCATAGCCATGGCTCATGAAAGGTGGAACCAGGAATACACCCCAGGTTCGTCCGACTCTTACTTACACATTCTTAACCTCTTCAACATATGCTCCACCTAAGGAGGACAAATGAACTTTTTAAATCCTTAAACAACCCCTGTGAAACCTGGGCTGTTACTGTCCCATTAAAGATGAGGACTCGGGCACCAAGGGATGGCCGGGGGTGGTAACACGGTCAGGGTGGTAGGGCCAGTTGGAGGCTACCCCGGAGAGCGTTCCTGTGATTCCTGCAGGGAGACAACAGCAAGGTTTGCAGACCTGCACGGTTCCTGCTTCTGATGTCACGTACCAGGTGCTGGGGCATGGCAAGTATCTATAGGCTTTGCTCCTGACCTTCTGAAGTGATGCAGTGTGACATCACCCTCCCCGGCTGCTCGTGCCGTTGGGGGGGAACTGCTGGCTGACTGCAACGTAGTCTGAAGGGCCAGTGGTGCCCAAGGGTAGAAGCCAGCAGAACGGGGTGGAGGGGTGTGTCCAGAGAGCCCCCACGGGGTAGACCCTTTGTCCGCGGTGTGTCCACTTCACTCCCACACTCTCGGCAGGACATGCTCAGGACTTTCTGTAGGCATTCTCTCTCCCCACATTGCTTGAGGTTGTGGCTGTTTTAAAGAGAAATTTAGCCAGAATGTTTGTAAAATGCTTAGTAATTATGGCATGATCTATAAATGCTAAATAATTACGGGGTCAGCAAACAAAGAGCACATCTTTAAATAGGATGTTTGTCAGGCTGCAATTACACACGCCTTAGCTGGTGAGCTCACAACAGTTCCACTCACACTTCCACTGGAACATGTAGGAGCCTCTCACCAGCAGTAAGGAGGCAGCGTGGTGGGTGCCCTTTGTAAGTGTGGGACGCCGGCAGCCCTCTGCCAGGGGTGACACTGAGACACAGATCTAGAAAATCAGTGTCTTAAAAGGATGCCGGGATGAGAAATCAGGTCAGGACTGCTTCCAAGTTATGTCTATCCTTTAAGTTTGAGCTGCAGCAATTCTCCGGGAAGTATCCAGGCCAAGGTTCATCAAGAAGTGAATTTCTGCTGCTGAACTGCCTTCCTCTGGGGTTGACTCAGTCTGCATGAACCCTGGGAGCAGCGCAGCTGTTTTCTAGCACTCCTGCAAACACTGAACTTTACACTTGTTACTTTAATAATTGCTAATTTAGTGTGTTAGTGGTTCAGTTGTGTCCAACTCTTTGAGCCTCCATGGACTGTAGCCTGCCAGGCTCCTCTGTCCATGGGATTTTCCAGGCAAGAATTCTGGGGCGGGTTGCCATTTCCTCTGCCAAGGGATCTTCCCGACCCAGGGATTGAACCTGCATTTCCTGTATCTCTGCATTGCAGGCAGATTCTTTACCCACTGAGCCATACGGGAAGCTGATAGACATTTTTTTAATCTGCATTTCTTTAGTTTCAGGTGAGCCTTCTCTTCTAGTCTCCTTTTTGAACACCTTCATTTCTGAAATCCTCCCCTTGGGTGTCCGCTTCCTCCAGCCCTCTGTCTCCTGCCCTGTGCCCACTCTTTGGTGCCCCCGAGCCGCCTGTTCTCTGGAGGGCCTCACACATCACTGGGCGTGCATGATCTCATGGCCAGGGTTCTGCCTGGCCTCTTGGGTCCCTGCAGTTTGGCCTCGAGCAAGTCCAGGAACGTGCTTCACACCTGAGCATCGTGATAGCCCCTCATCCTGGGATACCCTAACTTTGGGTCTCTCCCCAGCCAGCCTTCAGGACCCACTCAGGTCACACTCCCACTGAAGACGACCCCCCCAGGGTCCCCTCCTGCACTCGCCCTCCCTCTCATCCCATCCCCTTGGCTCTTGCCTCCATCTGAATGGTTTGTATCTCTGAAGAGCTAGTGAACCCTGGGGGCTTTCCAGGTGGCTTAGCAGTAAAGAAACCACCTGCCAGTGCAAGAGATGCAGGAGACTCGGGTTCGATCCCTGGCTCGGAAAGATCCCTTGGAGCAAGGAATGGCAACCCGCTCCAGTCTTCTTGCCCGGGAAATGCCATGGACAGAGGAGCCTGGCAGGCTACAGTCCATGGGGTCACAGAGTTGGACATGACATCTAAGATGGAAAGGCATCTTCTCGGCCTTTCCCTCCTCTTGCCCCCAGGACTTAGAGTGGCACATTGAACACAGTGTTGCTTTAACAAATGTCTGATGGAACTGAGTTGAGTTCTGGGAAGTGAGAGCAAGAACAAATGTTACAGAGGCAGTCACGCCTTTCATCTCTTCTACGCTAGTCTTAGCTTTTCATTCCTGAACATTGTGACTGTAGGGCAGCTGTTTTTATTTCCAAGTTGAACTTCCAACCCAGGGTCACAGTCTAAAGTCTCAATTTGGAAACTGTCTTTTCAACCAGGAAGAGGTTTCCCCCTCCTTGTTCTGTACCATCACTGTCCTATGCAGTGGCTCCAGCCATTTTGGCCCCAGGGACGGACTTCATGGAAGACAATTTTTCTGTGGACCAGGGTGGGGATTGGGGGTTGGGAATGGTTTCAGGATGATTCAGGCACATTGCGTTTACTGTGCTCTTTATTATTATCATGTCAGCTCCACCTCAGATCATCAGGCATTAGCTCCTGGAGGTTGGGGACCCCTGCAGACAGAACTTTCTAGTCACTGCCACATGTGGTTACTGAGCACTGGGAATGTGTCTAGTGCAAATAAGCTGAACCGATTTGATTCTAATTGATTGGAATTTAAATAGCCCCATGTGACTAGTGGCTACCATATTTGAAAGCCAAGCTTTATACATTATAGAAGTCCCAACTATGAAATATTTTTGTTTAATTTAGAGACATATTTTTATTTTTTCCCCCTTTTTTAATGAGCATATCAGAGATGAAATTCTGCCTCACAGGCTAAATACTATATTTCATGTGGTTAAATGTCTGTGTCATTGTTAAGGTCAAATATGGACTTCAGTTTCTTTAAGATTTGTACTAATCCTTAAGTACTTTCCTGGTGGTTCAGATGGTAAAGAATCTGCCTGCAATGTGGGAGACCTGGGTTTGATCCCTGGGTGGGGAAGATCCCCTGGAGAAGGGAACAGCAACCCACTCCAGTATTCTTGCCTAGAGAACTCCATGGACAGAGGAGCCTGGTGGGCTACAGTCCATGGGGTTGCAAAGAGTCGGACATGACTGAGCAACTTTCACTCACTCACTCAAGTCCTTAAGTAACCCATCCATCACTGTTCGTGAATGTCTCAAAGCTCAGTGATGTCTGCCTTGGGACCCCGTGTGTGTGTGTGTGTGTGTGTGTGTGTGTGTGTGTGTGTGTGTTTACATTATTACCGGAAGTATACATATTAGCGACATGCACCATGCTCACTGAAGTCCCTGTTAATTTTACGTTTGTTTTTTCAGGTCGGCACACCAGATATTCTGAAACCTCTCAGTCCAGAGAGTCCTAGACGCCCTACGAGCCCTGTTTTGAAGCAAGAAGACATCTCATCCAGTCCAGTGCTCAGCACTTTGTTCTCAGGAGGCTTGAGACAGGTGAGTCTCATAATCCTTGACCTGTGCTGTGTGGTTGTCATGATGTCAAATTGGATTGGTCGGCAAGGGTACAAGTGTTGTCTTGTGGGATGAACTGGAGCACAGTGAAGTGCTGAGGTGACATTTTACTTAGATTGACCTTGCTAATCTTTGGTGGTTTTCTCTTTTACTTCTTATTGTGAGCATATTCATACAGGCAGAGTGTAATTCATAATAAGTCATGGTGTCTTAGGATGAGGCGTGTTTAGTTTTGATGAAGTCTGAATCATCAGGTTTTTCTTGCATGGTTCCTTCTCTGTCTGTCTTAATTAGTTGCTTTTTATTTTTGGTTGCGTGGGGTCTTGGTTGCTTCCTTGCTGGTTGCAGAGAGCAAGGGCTACGCTCCGTTGCAATGCAGGGGCTTCTTCTTGTGGTGGCCTTGGAGTGTGGACTCGTTGTGGAGCGTGGACTCTAGGGCATGCGGGCTTCTGGAGTTGTGGTGCAGGGGCTTAGATGTGTGCCATGTGGGATCTTCCCAGACCAGGGATTGAACCCGTGTTCCCCACACTGGCAGGCAGGTTCTTACCTCTCTACCACCAGGGGAGTCTTCTCTGTCTTATCTACCCACAAGTCATGAAGATATTCTGTCATGTTTTGTTCTAGAAGCTTTTATAAAAATTTAGCTTTTATGTGTGGTCCCTGCTCCAGCTTGTTAATTTTTATGAATGACGAAAGGTGCAGGTTGACGTTCTTTTTTTCCAACATACGAATACAGTTTATTCCTGTGCCCTTTGTTAGAAAAAGGACTCTGATTTTTCTATTGACTTTGGTGTCTTTGTTGAAAGGCAAAGGACCATGTCAGTGCGGACCTTCTCCTAGGTTCTCTGTTCTGCTCCACTGACCTGTTTGTCTTTGTGCCAAGGCCAGACTGACGTGATTACTGTAGCTTTGTAGGAAATTGGGTGGTTTAAGTCCGCCAACTTTGCTCTTTTTTGAGATTGCCTTGTAATGTTTTAAACGTAGAGTCTTTTCATAGGCAGGCCTTTTTATTTGTTCACTTGTTATTCAAAAACATTGCATGAAGGTTGACTCTGTGTCTAAACCCGTGATATGTATTAGATATGTAAGAAGGAGCCTTGGGTGAGGGTGCTGAGGCTTCAGTTAAAGAATTCAGTTAATGTATTCAGTGATCTCGGAGGATCATTCAAGAGGGAGGGGACATACCTGTGCCTGAGGCTGATTCATGTTGACATATATGACAGAAACCAATAAAATATTGTAAAGCAATTGTCCTCCAATAAAATATTCAGTTCAGTTTAGTCCCTCAGTTGTGTCCAACTCTTTGCAACCCCATGGGCTGCTTTTTGTGACCCCGTGGACTGCAGCACACCAGGCTTCCCCGTCCATCACCAACTCCCAGAGCTTGCTCAAACTCGTGTCCATCGAGTCGGTGATGCCATCCAACCATCTCATCTTCTGTCCTCCCCTTCTCCTTCTACCTTCAATCTTTCCCAGCATCAGGGTCTTTTCCGAGGAGTCAGTTCTTTGCATCAGGTGGCCAAAGTATTGAAGCTTCAGCTTTAGCATCAGTCCTTCCAATAAAAAATAAATTAATTTAAAAAAATAAACAATCACAAAAACTCCCTCAGCTTCAGAGTCCTTATCAAGGAGATGGTATCAGAATTGTTGTTCTTATTTCACTGAATTGCTTTGGTAATCAAAGGGATGCTTACCTTCCGTGGTGTAATACAGTGGTTAAGAACTCAGCTTCTAGAAATCAACATCTTGGTTCACCTTCCAGCTTCTTTAGTGGCAAGGGGCATGTTCAGGGCTAGTATTCTAACCACAGTGGTACTTTAGCCTTGGGGTGGTTGTATTTTTATGAAAAATAGTGTCCACCTCAGAAAATGATCAGCTTCCCCCATCTCCATGAATGTCCAGCAGAATATTCAGAAGTCACAGCAGAAGCAGGCTAGACCTTGAAGAATTGCCAACATCCTTGATTCAATCCACAAAATGCTGGCAGTTCCCAACCCACCCTTTGGCTCCAACCACTGGCTCCTGTGGGTGGTCCCACCTCCATCAAAACCACTGCTCTACACTCTCACTACTCAAAGTGCGGGGCACTGGGGTTACCTGGGAGCTTCTCAAAGATCAGAATCTCTAGCCTTCCCTCAGACCTACTGGAGTCTGAATCTGTAATTTAGAAAGCGCCCCAGCAGATTCAGGCTTCGCATGGCTCAGTGGTGACGAATCCACCTGCAGTGCAGGAGATGCAGCTCCCATCCCTGGGTCGTGAAGACGCCCTGGAGGAGGAATTGGCGACCCGCTCCGGTATTCTTGCCTGGAGAAATCCCATGGACAGGGGAGCCTGGTGGGCTAGAGTCCATGGGGTCAGAAAGAGTCAGACAGGACTAAGCAGCACGTACCAGGAGATTCCTGCACATAAATACGCAAACTGGGCCCGTCAATTCCAAATCCAAGTGCAACATGCATCGTTTGTTAAGGATTCTTTAGCAGTCTAGGGATGTGCCCTTCAGTTCTCGCAGCCCCTGTTGGGGGACCCTCCCAACTCCTGCCCTGGGTCACACAGCAGCGGTCCTAGTGGAGCCAGACGGAATGGCCCTCCTCCTCCTGGATGCTCTGAGCTCCTGAGCATTGGGGGTGGTCCTGCAGGGCCTCTCAGGTTGCTGTGTTGGGGGATGGGTGTTGTTTATCCTGGAGAAAGGTGAAGCACTGAGTGAACACTTCCCTGAGGGGGAGCTTAAGCAAGGGCAGCTCCAGAACATTTTCTCCGGGGGCTGAACCCCGTGGTGGGTACGGACAGGGGAGGCAGAGGAGCGGCCTCTGGGAGCTTTTCCAAGACCCATGGAGAGTTTGCCTCCACCCCAGCTAACGTCCGGACTCCAGCCAGTTGAGGGTTTTTTGTTGTTATTAACTGGTATTTATTCACGACTGCGTCAGGTCCCAGCTGCGGCATGCGGGACCTTTTGGTGCAGCATGGGCTCTCGTAGCTGTGGCATGCGGCTTGTGGGAAACCGACTTCCTAACCAGGGACGGAGCCGCGTCCCCCGCACTGGAAGGCAGACTCCCAACCTCTGGACCACCAGGGAAGTCCCCAGCTTGAACCTTGATAAGGCTGATCCAGGAGGACGGGGCCAAACCCTCCTAAGGGTTTTGCAAACTCGTCCAGGGTTCTCTCGACTTGACTCTTAAGCTCCTTCAAGGCCTGGAAACCAACACAGGGTAGACACGCAGATGCGGATCCGCCCCGCAGCAGTCCGCGGGGCCGTCCGCGAGCTGCCCGCCGCGCCGCACCTGCCCCCTCGCTCAGTCCTCTCCGGGGCGCTGGTCCCGAACAGCCGGACTCAGCCGGCTTCCCTGTTCCTTGGGCTGTCCCTCCCCGAGGCTCCAGGCTCTCTCACTCCCTTCCCTCCCTCCAGTCTTGGCTCCAGTCGCTCTCTCAGGAGCTCTGCCCTCTGCCCTGCTCTGCCCCCCGGGCCCACCTGCCTTCTCTTTATCCACGGGCTTATCACCTTCTGCCCCTGCGCAATTGGCTTCACTTGCGGCTTACTGTCCATTGTCATTCCCAGGCGCCCCCGAGCAGTGCCCAACACTTAATGGCACTCAGTAAATATGTGTGAGATGGTTGGATGTCTTATCAGAGCTATTCTTGAAAGCCTACTGTGCGCTACATGCAGAGCTGGGAACTCCGCCTCCGGGTCATTCTCACCACAGTCTTGTCCTTGGGATGCTGTTGTCCCATTTCACAAATGGGAAAACTGAGGCTCTCGGAGGGTATGCCGTTTGCTAAGGCTATATGGTCACTGCAGAGTTCTGACTGGGAGTCAAAAGTCCAGGCCTTCTGTCGTATCCCAGGGGATTTGTTGGCCTCTTAAACTGACCCCCAGTTCAGCTTTGCTCACTTGGAGCAGGTCCACACCCGGAAGACCTTTCAGAGTGGGTGGGGGGCGGGGAGGGGATGCTGGGGTAACAGGATGTGGTGAGTGTGTGTTCGCACTGAGACTGTTTCTTGGGAAAGTACCTCTGAATTATGGTGCAAATTCAACCTGACGCTCTCTTTGCCCTTTCTTCTAAAGTCTTCTCTGATTTTGCCCTCAACATTCATCATCATGAGGTTGAATTATTAGACATTCAATCCTAACCTGTTCCCTTAGACTGAAACAGTGTGTGTTTGAGGAAACTAAACTCCCACAAAGCCAAGAACAGTTTTGTTTCTTGCCCGAAGAAATGTTGCCTCCCTTTCTGAGAAACAGGAAGTTGGGACTAGAAAAAGCTTATTAAATCTCTGCTTATTACAAAAATAAGAACACAAACGGACAATAAATAGAGGAAGCACTCAACTTCCTGAGCAGTTAAATCAGTGCAAAATTAGAACAAGTGCAGTTTGGGGACCATTTTAGCAAATTTAAGAAGTGACACAGCTCAGTGTTTGCGAGCATGTGGAGAGGCAGGTGTTCTATAAACTGCTGGTTGAACTGGAGGGAAGGCAACCAGCTTCAACACGCATGCTGGCTTTCACCCAGCTATTTTAGTTACAGGAACTATTCTTTAGAAATCGTCATGAACTTTGCCAGAAAGTATGTATATGTGGATGTTGAGGGCAACATTGTTTATCTTCATAACTTTTTTTAAGTTTGAAAAGTTGGAATTAGCCAAAATGTCTAAAATAAGGCAGTGGTTAAATAAATTATGGGACATTTATTCAGAGGAATACCTTGCATCTATTAAAAGTCATGTGGTTGAAGGATATTGAAAAGAATATCGAAAATAGATATTGATAAACAAAAATATTAAGTTACAAAATGGTGTTACAGTAGCACAGAATTAGAAAAGCGAAATGAATGTACTATAGACACTGTAAAACAATTGAAAGGGTTGTATCAAAAGGTTGAGAAGAGTGGGCTTATGTTTTCTTCTTAAATTTTCTTGGTCTTTTCTATGTTTTCTGCATGTTCTCCATAAACATGTAATGTTTGTGAGAAGAAAAATCCCAGTTCTTTCAAAATAAAAAATAAAAACCAGAAAAACTCCTCTAGTCCTCAGGAAGGAAGTGGTAGTGTGAAGAAACATGAGGCTACATTTTTAGCAATTCCCTGGGGAAAAAAAATTATATTCGAGGTCCCCTCTGATTTTCAATTTCGCCTTCACTTCTGTTTTGGAAAAAATCCATGCCTTTCTGTCAGTGTTTTCGTGCAGCTGACGTTTGCCCTGGAGCTGAGGTTGCTGCCTCTGGAGGAGTCACCGCGTGCCAGGAACGCACAGCTGGGCCCCCTGCACCTGGAGGGGCGGGAGCGTGGCTGCTGGAGCGATTTGCAGTCGCTGAAGTAAAGCTCCAGCTCCCTAGTTGTTTCTCTTAAATGTCAGTATGCAACCTGGAGCCTTATCGTGGTGGCATTTGGGGTCACTTCTAAGTGGGAACTGTCTCAGAGTGTTCACCCCACCCATCTCACTGTGCTTGCTGGGGTTTTGGAAACTTCCATTTTCCATTAGTATTTCTGAACTTCTCTGGTTGCACTGACTTTTTTAAAAAGAGTATTGTACTTAGTTATATACCCATGTTAACCTCTGTTGTCGTTCAGTCGCTCGGTTGTGTCCGACTATCTGCAATCCCATGAACCACAGCATGCCAGGCTTCCCTGTCCTTCACTATTTCCCAGAATTTGCTCAAACTCATGTCCATTGTGTCAGTGATGCCAGTCAATCATTTCATCCTCTGTCGTCCCCTTCTCTTGCCCTCAATCTTTCCCGGCATCAGGGTCTTTCCAATGAGTTGGCTCTCCGCATCAGGTGGCCAAAGGATTGGAGTTTCAGCATCAGTCCTTCTAATGAATATTCAGGGTTGATTTCCTTTGGATTGACTGGTTTGATCTCCTTGAAGTGCAAGGGACTCTCAAGAGTTTTCTCCAGCACCACAGTTCGAAAACATCAATTCTTCGGTATTCAGCCTTCTTTATGATCCAACTCTCACATCCATACATGACTACTGGAAAAACCATAGCTTTGACTAGATGAACCTTTTGACAAAGTGATGTCTCTGCTTTTTAATATGCTGTCTAGGTTGGTCATAGCTTTCCTTCCAAGGAGCAAACATCTTTTAATTAAAATGTTGTTGAATAGCTTAAGTATCTATACAGATGCTCTTGCATGTAAAAAGAAAAACATAGAAAAACATAAAAATAAATATATTATAGCCTATTCATCCAGTGGACCCTGGGAGTGACAGTGAATGAACTAAATCTACACCTAACTATACAGATGAATTTTTAAAACTTGATATCAAGAAAGTGCACTACTGGAGAATAGGCACACAGTATGATTTTCATTATATAAATTCCAAGATCAGCCAAAATGAATCGATACATTGTTTGGAGGGATATAGACACGTGTAATAAAACCAGACAGAAAACCAAAGATGATAAACAGAAAAACTTGAAACACCCTTGACTCGGGAGCAGGAACAGAGGGAGTCAGATAAGGAAGGGGCCATGGAGCATTTCCATAACCCCGGTTTAATCTTTCTTACATTGAGTGGTGAGTACGTAGATGTTTAATAATTATTTAATTATACCTACCCATTATAGGGACTTTTCAATATATTTCAGAGTAAAAAGGAAAAGAAAAGAGAAGGAAGGAAAAAAAAAAGGAAATGATCTGCTCAGCTTACAAAGTATGACCACATTATTTGGTTTCAAACTCACTAAGCGTAGGCATGGTACTCAGTTTTTTTTACACAAAATAGCCATTGAGCCTCACACCAATCCTGTGAAATAGATCCTCACCCTACAGATCAGGGAACCGAGGCTGTGGAGGATGAGAAAAGTCCTCAAGATCACACAGCCTCTAAGTGTCAGGGCCCAGGGGGACGTCTATCTGGCTCCACCCCTGCTGCCTGACTTCCCTGCGGTAATGTTCTCCCTATGCTCTTGGGGAAATCAAGATTTATCTATTTATTTGTTTTAACATAGCTGTGGTTTCAGTTGACTTTCCTTGATTTCTACCTTTGTGAAAATCAAAGGGCATCAGGAGGCCTTGCTTGCGGTTACAGCAGTTAACGCCTGACCTTCAGAGAAAGTCGCCACACGCTCCCTGCCCACTGTAACGAGTTCTCCTCTGCTTTTTGCTGAGACTTTTCTTTTCACAATCAGACAGAGCCCTGGGCTCTAATAAAAGTCAGGCTGGGTTCTTAGATGATCTTCTAGGCCAGGACCTCTCAATCAACCCTGTTTACTGCTCAGAGGCTCAACTTGCTCGGAGATCCTGGTCTGTCTGCAGGGAAAACAGAAGCAGAGAAAACCCTCCCAGTGGTGAAGTCCTGAGTTATCGCTGAAAGAATGCAGAAGACCAAAGGACGCGCCCTGCTGGCCTTTCATTATCTGTGGCTGCACTTTCCCCACCAAGCAGATACGCTGTTGAGTTACTCAGAGACACTGCCATTAGTCAACCGCCCAAGGAATGAAGAACTCCGGGCCCACTTCCAGCTGCTACTTCTGATTTGCCCTGTAATTTTTGGGTGGATCTCAACCTTCTTTGACCTCTGCTTATCTTACACAATGAAGGATGAGTGTTTCTAGTGCTTCCTGGCTGCTTTATAATTCTGTACCCCACGTGGGCTGAGTCAGCTGTTCTGCATACGCATGCCTGCCCCTGAAGAGCCGTGCACATAGTAGGGCAGGCCTGAAGCCCAGTGTGAGTGTGAGGGATCAGGTCTGCCCTTCCGCGTCACCAGCTCCAGATACGCCCACGGGACCAGCCATGTGGACGCGTTTGCCTGGGAGACTCTCCAGTTCTCGCAGCGAGCATGTCACACCTTCTTCAATGGTCTTCCCTGGTGGCTTAGCTGGTGAAGAAGCTACCTGCAACGCGGGAGACCTGGGTTCGATCCCTGGGTTGGGAAGGTCCCCTGGAGAAGGGAAAGGCTACCCACTTCAGTATTCTGGCCTAGAGAATTCCATGGACTGCATAGTCAGTCCATGGGGTCGCAAAGAGTCAGACACGACTGACCGACTTTCACTTCACTCAGGACTTCTTACCACTCTTTCCCCTTATTCTTAACAAGTAATCCTCCCTTCTCACTTCTAAAAAAAAAAAAAATTAGCCTGGAATTCTCGAATCCTCCTGACACCAACATTAACCTGCTCGTCGTAAATTGTACCCACTCCCCTTCCTGCCCAGACAGAAGGTGCCCGTTTCCCAAGCAGGGCTTGGACTCCACCCTCTCCTGCCCCTTTTATTTCTTCATGGAAGGTAGCATGGCTTCTTTTCCTTTACTTTTAAGATTTCTCTCCTTGTCCTGGATTTTCAGCAATTTTATTATGATGTGCCTGCATGTAGGGTTTTGTTGTTTCGTTTAATCTTTTGGTCAAGCTGTACGACACGTGGGACTTTGTTCCCAGACCAGGGATTGAACCTAAATCCCTTTCATTGGCACCATACAGAATCTAAACCTCTGGACCACCTGGGAAGTCCCCAGGCAGTTGTATTTTTAAATCCTTTCGCTCTGGAATCTGCAGCTGAGGGATATAAGTAAAGTCACCCAAGGTCAGGACTCTCAGCCGAGTCCTCTCACTCACGTCTACTGCTTCTTCAGGATGAGGTGCACAACCATCACACCACAGTATTTGCAGACAGAGCTTCTTATTTTCCCCAAGAATTAAAAAACATTTATTTATCTGACTCTACTGAGAGTCCCTTGAACTGCAAGGAGATCCAGCCAGTCCATTCTAAAGAAGATCAGTCCTGGGTGTTCTTTGGAAGGACTGATGCTAAAGCTGAAACTCCAGTACTTTGGCCACCTCATGCGAAGAGTTGACTCATTGGAAAAGACTCTGATGTTGGGAGGGATTGAGGCCAGGAGGAGAAGGAGACGACAGAAGATGAGATGGTTGGATGGCATCACCGACTAGATGGACGTGAGTTTGGGTGAACACCAGGAGTTGGTGATGGACAGGGAGGCCTGGCATGCTGCAACTATGGGGTCACAAACAATCGGACATGACTGAGCGACTGAACTGAACTGAACCGGGTCTTAGCTGGGCACATGGACTCTCTAACTGGGGTGTGAGGCTCGCAGGTTTAGCTACCCTGCAACATGGAGCGGGAAGGGTTTAGTTCCCTGACCAGGGATCGAACCCACGTCTCCTGCATTGTAAGGCTAACCCTTAATCACTGGACCACCAGGGAAAGTCCTGGAGAGAACTTTTAAAATCAAAATACTTCACGTGCTTTCTCTATTCACCTCATAAATGCTCACTGAGGATTTACGACGAGCCAGGCACTGAATGGGTGATGGAGACAAGACGGAGGCGGAAACATGCTGTCCCCAGGTTCCAGTCACCTGGGAGAGAGGGACGTGATCTACAGGGAGACCTGCTTTTGCTCCAGGGTGCAGGCCAGCAGTCTTAGCCCATCTGGTGCTGAGCTCACTCAGGGCTGGGTTTCAGCCCCTGGGAGGACTGGTCCACTCCAGGGGCCTCGGACTCCCAGGAGGAAAGCCCCCGAGTGTCCCAGCTGAGCATCTGGACAGTTACCAAGCCCCTCCTCCTGTGTGGGGAACCTGGACTCCAGTCTCTCCTTTCTAACAAGGTGGAACTTCTGGAGGTGTTCCCAAGCTGCTCAGCCTCTCAGCATCACCTTCCACCTCAGCCAGGACCCTGAGGGAAAAGCGGCATCGAGTGTCACTCCCACCCCAACACGGCTCCCTTTTCTCCTCCAGTTCTGGACACCTGGGCTCTTCACTGTGCCCAGCGCCGGAGCCTCTCAGCCTTCCTGCCCGGGTGCCCACTGACGGACAGGTGCCTCCAAGAGAAACACAGCCGGGACCACAGGCTCACCTCACTGTGCTTTTCCTTAGCATCAGGGCCCCCAGCTGCCCTGGTAGCCTTGGAGCCGTGTTTGTTGTTTAATTCAGTTTTCTACTTGTTCTACAATCCTAAAGGAAATCAACCCTGAATACTCATTGGAAGGACTGATGCTGAAGCTGAAGACCCCAGTTCTTCGGCCACCTGCTGGGAAGAGCCGACTCGTTGGATGAGATTGGTTCAATAGTATCACTGACTCAGTAGACATGAGTCTGACCAAACTCTGGGAGATAGTGGAGGACAGGAGCCTGGTGTGCTGCCGTCCATGAGGTCGCAAAGAGTTGGACACAACTTAGCCACTGAACAACAACAGCAGCTTGTTCCTGGCAGCAGAGCGGCTGTAGTACCATCTAGTCTCATGTGGCCAGGGCAGAGGCCCGCCAGGAGAGCCAGGCTAATTATCAGAACTCTTAACACCTCCATTCATCTTCTCTGGAGCAGCTCAGACCTCTGGCCAAGCCTCCCGCTCATCCATCTTCACTCTTGTGCCTCCCTCATTGGTGTGGTCTGACCACTCCATGCCTTTCTGAGTATGTAACGTTTAAAACACATTTCTCATCCCAACAGTTGTGTGGGTGTAGGCAGATAACATGTTTCAGGGCCAGGACCTGGGTGTGGTGAAGTTGGTCGGGTTCTTGGCATGAGTTAGTTCAGGTTCGGAGTTCTTGGTTTTGTTTTGATCGCTCTCTAGTGAGAGAGACTCAGGCTTTCTTCTTGTTTTTCTTTTTTTTTCCCCAGGATGTTTTACAGTGTTGAGGAACCCGCTGGGAGAATGGCAATCGCGTTGAATTCCCCCTGTCTGTAGAGTCAACCCTGAGACGTGCAAAGGGTGGCAAACGCTTAAGCAGATTGAACAGATCAGGCAGCTTGTTCTTTCGGTGCTATTGATTCTTCTCCACATCATCTCTGCCTAGAGCATCCTCACTTACGCTGGTTTTGTTTTTCATTCTGGGGACCCACAACACTTGAAACACAACTGCCTTTGCATAGTTTACACTGTTGCTCAGTCGCCAAGTCGTGTCCAACTCTGCAGCCCCATGGACTGCAGCATGCCAGGCTTCCCTGTCTTTCCGTGTCTCCCAGAGTTTGCTCAATCCCATACCCACTGAGTCAGTGATGTCATCCAACCACCTCATCCTCTGTCGCTCTCTTCTCCCTTTGCCTTCAATCTTTCCCAGCATCAGGGTCTTTTCCAATGAGTCAACTCTTTGCCTCAGGTGGCCAAATTATTGGAGCTTCAGTTTCAGCATCAGTCCTTCCAATGAATATTCAGAGTTGATTTTCTTTAGGGTTGACTGGTTTGGTCTCATTGCAATCCAGTGGATTCTCAAGAGTCTTCTCCAGCCTCACAATTCAAAAGCATGAATTCTTCAGCACTCAGCCTTTATGGTCCAACTCTCACATCCATACATGACTACTGCAAAGATCATAGCCTTGACTATATTTTACATACTCTAGTCCATTTACTTCTTACCACAACCCTATGAGAACAGTATTAATTTTTCCATTTAGACTTTCACAGGCTAATGAGTAGCAGTTGACTCCAGCTCTATCGAATTCCCAATCACTTGTCCCCCAGACTGTGCTGCGCTTCATGGCTATTGGATGTTATACCATGAATGTTATCTGCCCTTGAAGATTTATCTTTGCAGAATTGCACAGGAGACAGTTCACATCTCCCAAGTGGTTTGCATTCAGGAATGAGATTGTGTAACCTTATGGCTAGGCAAACAGCATATCTGGGCAAGACCAGCCCTTCTGAAGATTCCTCACCTCCTTGTTGGTGTTTCTGTGGCTCAGTCATGTCTGACTCTTTGCAAGCCCGTGAACTGTCCCCCTCCAGGCTTCTGTGTCCTTCAGTATCTCCCAGAGTTTACTCAGAGTCATGTCCTCATCTCCTTAGGACAGAAAATGTGGCAAGTTATTGTGCAAAGTACAAGATGGCATGTTATTAACTTAATGTGAGTCAGGATGCGTGCTCTGTGTGAATTTTGATTTATTTGATATCATGAAACCAGAACTGCAAAAAGACCCGTTGATTAGCTGTGAAGTAACTTGTTATATCTGTCATTCTTGCTTTCAGGGAAGTTTAATCAGCATTAACAGCACTTGCACAGAGATGGGCAATTTTGACAATGCTAATGTCACTGGAGAGATAGAATTTGCCATTCATTACTGCCTCAGAACTCATTCTTTAGAAATATGCATCAGAGCCTGTAAGAACCTTGCCTTTGGGGAGGAAAAGAAGAAAAAGTGCAATCCGTAAGTTTCTTTGTCTAAGTTTTGGCATATGATAATAGATTTGTTGATTCTAAAATTTATATGGAAAAGTGAAAGTCCGAGAATAACCAAGGCAATAGTAAAAACAGAAAGATGTGTTAAGAATTATTGTAAAGCTTAATAACTCAAACAATGCGTCATGGATGCAAGGACAGGCAGGAGGTCAACAGAGCAGAATCAAAAGTCCAGATACCGATCTTAGGATACATGAGAACGTAAATGATCAAGAGGCTATTAATAATCAATGTGGAAATGATGAAATTCAGTAAATGGTACTGGGAAATTTGATTTTCCATGTAGGAAAAATAAAATTAAAATTCTATCCATACAACCCATAACTAGATTAATTTTCTCCCAACTGGTATATATGAATTGATATCATTATTTTAACATGCATCTCCCTGATTAATAACAAAGATGAGCAACTTCATACATGCATCCATCCATCACTTAAGGTACACTCCTCTTCTGTGAACTCACCACCCATATCTTTTGTCCAATTTTCTATCAAGTTGTCATTTAAAAATTTATTTACAGGGGTCTGGCTTTTTAAAACTCCATTTTCAATACAACTCTCCATTGGTTATACATATCTTACATGTCTTCTCCTAGCTGTTACTTGTTTTCTAACATTGTGATAACTTTTCTTATAGAGAATTTGATAATATCCGGTTTATCCTTTTTTTCCTTTAAAATGTCTGCCTTTTGAGTTTGTAGAATTCCACCTGAAAATTTTAAATACATTCTTCTCTGTTATCTTCTATTGGAGTTTTTTCAAACTTAGATACTTTCATATTGGAGCTGGAACTGATTTTCTGTGTATGGTTTCAAGCAAGCCCCACATTTTGGTCTTTTCCTTCCCCAACATGGAACATTTTTAGCACACAGTTTTTAGTACCAGTTAAGGGAAAGGAATACTTTGTTGGCCCAATCAAACTCTCCTCTGCTCTGAAACCTTCAGTAGCTCCTCAGTGCATTGCTAAAACACTCTGGCTCTCCATCACAAATCCCTCCTGTCTTTCTAGTCTTAACTTCTATTATTCCCCTATCTGTACCTTCTGCTCCAGGAAAATTGGAATAATCATTGTCCCAAAACTACCCCCTGAAACAGGAAAGTATAGCTCATTCAAAGGAAAAGAATAAAGCAACAGAAGCTTTCTCTGAAAGAGATCTGATGGTGGGTTTACTGAACAAAAACTTGAAAACAACAATTTTAAGGATGCTCAAAGAACTAAAGAAAGATGTAGAGAAAACTGAAAAAAGATATATAAACAAAATAGAAATATCAATAAAGAGATAGAAAACCTAAAAAGAAAACAATTCTGGAGCTGTGAAAGCTACAATAACTGAAGTGAAAATTTCACTAGAGGAATTCAAAGGTAGGTATGAGCAGGTGAAAGAAAGAATAGGTGAACTTGAAGATAGGATGATGGAATTCCTGAGTCTGGGGAACAGAAAGAAAAAGCATTAAAGAAAAGCAAACGGAACCTAAAGGACCTTGAGGATACCATGAAGTGAACCAACACAGGCAACATACCTACCAAAAGGAGGAGAAAGAAAGCACGGAGGAGGAAATGGCATACCACTGCAGTCTTCTTGCCTGGAAAATCCCGTGGACAGAGGAGCCTGGTGGGCTGCAGACCAAAGGGTCACAAAGAGTCATACACGACTGAACACGCGTGCAAATGCAATTAGTAGTTAATTTAAAGAAAAATGGATTAGACTGTCCAATCAAAAGACAGAAACTGGCAAAATGGATAAAAACAGAATTTAGCTGTATACCATCTACAAGAGACTCACTTGAGATCTAAAGACACAAAGGGAAGATATTCCATACAGATGGTAACCGAGAGCAAGCAGCAGTGGCTGTACCATTATCAGACAAACAGGCTTTAAGTCTGAAAAGATTACAAGAGATAAAGGACATTATATATTCGTAAAAGGTTCAGTACAACAAGATGATAAAATGATCCTAAATGTCTGTACATCTAATAACAGACCATCAAGATATAAGAAGCAAAAACTGACAGAATTGAAGAGAGAAATATTGAGTTCATATTGAGTAGTTCAGTTCAGTCGCTCAGTCGTATCCAACTCTTTGTGACCCCATGAACCGCAGCATGCCAGGCCTCCCTGTCCATCACCAACTTCCGGAGTTCACCCAAACTCAAGTCCATTGAGTCGATGATGCCATCCAACCATCTCATCCTCTATCGTCCCCTTCTTCTCCCGCCTTCAATCTTTCCCAGCATCAGGGTCTTTTCAAATGAGTCAGTTCTTCACATCAGGTGGCCAAAGTTTTGGAGTCTCAGCTTCAGCATCAGTTCTTCCTATGAACATTCGTACTGGGTGAGATCTTATGGAAAAACTTATATGAACTTTTTTCACTAACCAATAGCTCTACAGTAATAGTTGGACATATCAATATTCCAGTCTCAGTAACAAAACATCCGATGATAAGAAAGGAAACAGAGGACTTAACTAGATAACATGGGTGTGTCTTTTATTATAATGCTTTATGCTATACAGATGTATTTGATATGTCTTGTTTTCCAGTGTGTGAGGTCTCATAATGATCAAGGATCTGAGTCAACCAACAGTGAGGTGTTGATGACCTCGAGTCCTGCTCTATAAGAAGTCTGACTGAAAGGGGGGCATTGGCCTGAGGCTGGGGTTCCAGCGGGGATCCCGACTTGGGGAGGGTTCCTGCTCTCTGTGGCTTTGGGATAGCAGAGGTGGTTTCTGACCCTTGGGACAGGACCTGGGCACGCGGTGTCCCTGCCACCAGTGCCACTGCCAGAAGAGCCCGGAAGGACAGTCTCGGGACCTGAGCGGAAGGGTCAGCCTGGGACGGGGCTCTGGGGGTGGGTGGCCTCCAGACCCAGGGAGAGGGGCTCAGGGAGGCCGGTCCTCAGCTGTCAGGACGCAGTGTCCGACCCCCGCAGGAAGAGCATGGCGTGCGGCATATACTTTCCGTTTCCATGTTTTTTTCTTGCAGGTTGGGGAGTAGAGGCAGGCAGGGTGAGGACAAGCTGGCACAGGCCTCAGGATCTGGGTGGATGAGAAACCTGCCACCCACTGAGCCCCCAGGGAGCCCCCCGCTTCACGGGGCATCACCAGTGACGAGTGATGGAACGTGATGAGTGATCCAGATCCGAGGAGGGGTCAGATCTGAAGCAGGGGGCTTCACACCCCCAGAAACATTCCAGAGGATTATAGCCAGAGACTGTGTAAATGGGGGGCTGTGCACCCAGCACTGTCGCTGGGGCGCCCGCTGAATGCTTTCTGTCGACCCCAGGGGCAGTGGGAAGTGGCGTTAAAGCAACCGCTGACATGCAGTTCTCCTGAACCCTTTGCCCGCCCTGCACGCTGGGCTCTCACCCCTTGCTATCTGCATTTGGCCACCAGGTACGTCAAGACCTATCTGTTGCCTGACAGATCGTCCCAGGGAAAACGCAAGACCAGTGTCCAGAAGAACACGGTGGAGCCGACCTTTCAGGAGACCTTGAAGGTACTTGCTGGGCAAATGCTCCTGGGCTGAGTGTCCCCATCCCGGGCTGGGCTTCTGGGGCCAGAGTCCAGCCAGTGGCTCTTCCAAACTCTTGAGTCAGTTAAATGTAAGTGCAGACACTGAAACATTCCGGCAGGGCTCTGTCAATCAGTGGCAAGTGGTAGAAAATAAATTTCAGCCTTTGTACAGAAAAAGTGCTGAGTCTGATGGACCGGTGCATGGCTTTGGATTAATGATTTGCGAGACAATGGTGAAAAGGAAGTAGGCTGCCTTGCCGTTTCTAAAGGAGAAGGCAATGGCACCCTACCCCAGTGCCCTTACCTGGAAAATCCCATGGACGGAGGAGCCTGGTAGGCTCCAGTCCTTGAGGCTGCAGAGAGTTGGACACGACTGAGCCACTTCAGTTTCTAAAATTGGTCTGTTCTGTTGGATTTTTATGACTATCAGAGAGATATTGTCAAACCAGGGGCCCTGTAAATGAAACTGCTGAGTTAGTATCCTTGTGAAAGTACTTCTTTGTCATAGTATCTGGCAGACCCAGGTCTCTTCTTTTATGAAGCTCTAATCCTTTGGCCACTTGATGCGAAGAGCTGATTCATTGGAAAAGCCCCTGATACTGGGAAAGATTGAGGGCAGGAGGAGAAGAGGGATGACAGAGGATGAGATGGTTGGATGGCATCACCGAGTCAGTGGACCTCAGTTTGACCAAGCTCCAGGAGATACTGAAGGACAGGGAAGCCTGGCGTGCTGCAGTCCATGGTGTTGCAAGGAGTTGGAACAATTTTTTTTTAACAACAATTAAAAAAAAATTTCTGGAAGAATTGTTCAGGTTTCCATTTTCTTTGGCGCTAAGAATTGTGACTGGTGGCTTAGGGCAGAGACCAGGGAGGGACCACCTCCCACTGGGATACAGGGAGGAGAATTGCAGGTGATGTCTAGCGAGTGTAGATAGCAGACAGGCGTGGGAGGCCTTGAGCTGGAAGGACAGTCCAGATGCACAGAGATGTACCCACTGAAGGCTAGTCAGCCCAGGGATTCCATGCGTCAAGCCCGAGAAAAGAGAGGACTTTGTTTGCCTTCTTTGGCGAGTAGGGGCATTTGTGAACTCCCAGCCAGGGGCCATCTGGGCAGCTGGCACAAGGGTCCTACTTGGGACATGAAAATAGCCATTGTTCTCTGTGCCCTTGCTGTGACCAAGTGCTTTATGTACCCTCTGAGCCATGTGTTGGCATCCTCACTTAGCAATGGGGAAGTTGAAGCTTAAAGAGTCCTTAAATTACACCCAGGACCTAGGATAGGCAGGCAGTCCTTCACAAAATTTACATTCATAAGGACTCCCCAAGGAATTGCTTTTAAAAGCAGATTGGAGAAGGAAATGGCAACCCACTGCAGTATTCTCGCCTGGAGAATGCCATGAACAGAGGAGAGTGGCGGGCTACAGTCCATGGGGTCGCAAGAGTCACACACGACTTAGCAACTTTCTTTTCATTCGTGATTCAGTAAGTGTGGGTAGGGCCGAGGGGCTACTGGTCTGGGATTCTCCTCCAGTAGCAAATCACTGACCCTGGTCTTCACGTGGCTTTGCTCACGTAACAGAATTTTGAAAAGCTCTGTACTACCTTACCTCACACATTGTGAGCTTACAAATAAAATTGCTCACCACAGGTTTAAGGTGCTTTGTACTGAACAGGCAGACAAATATCTCGTATTTTATGAAATGAGACAAAGATGAGCATCGACTATAGTTTAGATAAATATTATATACTTTGATTTTTAAAGTCTTCACTACCTTAGTTAAAGGGGACCCAGAATCTCAACTTAGTGTACAGTGAATGTTTTATCCAGTGTGTTGTGAGTATCTTGGTTATCCTATAAAGCTTCCCAGATACACTGAGAAGAAACAATCTTTATTCTAAATGTAGAACTTCCCAACATGGACCCAGCTTTGGGCGTTCACAGAAATCATACATAAAATGGAAAAGATGGGCCGATGAAGAAGCCGAGCAATCAGGAACAGTGTGTCGGAAACCAGGATTTCAGACCCCTTAGTTCGGCTCCCTGGAGGTCACATCCCTGGGGCAGGGGGCGGGAGTGTGATACCGAGCTTCACCAGTTTTGAGGAACGTGCATGTGAAAGTTGAGGATCTGAAAGCCGACCCTCAGTTTTCTGGGCACAGCACTCCTTGGAGAGACTTCCTGTGCTCCACAGGGTGCAGGTGCTCCCCTGGAGGATCACTCAGTGGGGGGCCGGGGAAGGGTGAACAGTGACACTTGATCTGAGTGACAGTGGCTGTGACCTTAACCCTCGTTCTCTGGGGTCGGTGACTCTGGTACCCCGTGGAGACTAGCAAGCCAGGGTCTGCCGGCCCAGCCTCCTGGGCCTTGCTGGCAATGGAAAGCAGGTCTTACTTTGCACTGTGGCCTCAGTCAGCCAAAGGGAGTCGTCCTGTTTTGTCAGGAAGGGGCCACCAGTCAGGGAGCCCCTGAAGAGCAGCAAGGGGTCAAGGAAGGCTGCCCAGTGTGCAGAGCTGCCCCGAGGCGGGCAGACCCGGGGGACCGAAAGCTTTGCTCCCCGAAGCACCTGGCTCTGAGAGGGCGCAGATGCTGCGTGGTGGACTCTTGGTCTGGACTGCACTCGCGGGGCTTGTAGCCATGAAGAAAATAACCAGATTAATTAAGAGTTTAAAGATAGCGTATGGAACGAGGGGCAGTGTTGGAAACAGACGAAAAATCGTCTGGGAGCTGTGAGCCCAGGCTCACTGTCTCTGCCTGCCTCCACAGTACCAGGTGGAGCTGGCCCAGCTGGCCAGCCGGCAGCTGCAAGTGTCCGTGTGGCACCTGGGCGTGCTCACCCGGAGGGTGTTTCTTGGAGAAGTGATCGTCCCTCTGGCCACGTGGGATTTCGAAGACAGAGAATCACAGTCCTTCCGCTGGTACCCGCTCCGGGCCAAGGTGAGCTTGAAGGCCTCCCTGGTGGCTCAGACGGTAAAGAATCTGCCTGCTACGCCGGAGATGCAGGTTTGATCCCTGGGTCGGGAAGATCCCCTGGAGAAGGGCATGGCCTGGAGAATCCCGTGGCCAGGGGAGCCTGGAGGGCTACAGTCCATGGGGTTCAGACACAGCTGAGCAACTAAGCACAGCCCCCACCTCCAGCACGAGAACCAAGCTGACTTGTCGAAGGGATCCCAGAAGAGAATCCCAGAAGACCCCTGGGAGCCGGGGCCCCTGCCTGCCCGTGACCCTGCAGTGGGAGCTTCAGCCTGGCTCCCTGGTTGGGGGGTGGGCTGGAGTCTCACCTGCTCAGCTGTGTTCAGGGTCCCAAATAGCCCCACCCTCAGGGGGGTCCAGACACCAGCAGAGATCAGGCTGGGGGTTCAGGTCCTGGTGACGGTCTGGTAGGTCCACATGCTTCCTAGATTTTGGGGTCACCTGGTGTCAGCTGAGGAGGCTTGACCTTCTCGAGCTAAAGACCCCCAGACCCGCGGGGCTATCATGTACCGTGCCTCCACCCCCAAGCAAACGGGAAGAGATGAGGATGGCCGGACCCGTGTCCGCAGGAAGGCCAGCAGGGGCCCCAGGTCAGCTCGGCCGGGAGGCTGAGAGGCCAGGGAGAAAGGGCTGCGCTTCTTGGGGCGGCTGCTTTGCCCATGTTTCTGAGCCAAGATGGCAGACAGGGAGAGAGCACGGATGAGAAAGAGGGGACGTGGGCTCTGCCACCTCCTAAGAGGTGGCAGCAGGGTGTGGGGCCACGTGAGAGTCTGGCAGGGCCTTTATGAGGGCTGAGCCGGGCCCAGGTGTACTTGTCCCTGTTTTCCCCTCCAGAGGCCCCGGGGGCTGTTTTTCAGGATGCTTCTGCTTAGAAGTGGGTTTCCCCGGTGGCTCAGATGGTAAAAAAAAAAAAAAAAAAACAACCTGCCTGCTATACAGGAGACCCAGGTTCGATCTCTGGGTCAGGAAGATTCCCCCAGAGAAGGGAATGGCAACCCACTCTAGTGTTCTTGCCTGGAGAATTCCAGGGACAGAGAAACCTGGAGGGCTACAGTCCATGGGGTCACAGAGAGTCGGACAGGACCGAGTAACTAACGCTGCACCTCTGCTTAGAAGCAGCTCTGGTTTCTGGCCTCTATGGTGTTAAGCCCAGGCCTGGCAGGGTCCCACCCTCCCTCCCATCTCTCTTCTCTTGTGGAGTCTCCACAACTTGCCCTCAGTCCCCTCCAGTGCCCTGTGCTTGCTCTTCCCAGAACCTTAGTTTATCCTCAGTTCTCCTCTTGGAATCTAATGTCAACCCAAGACGGCACTTAAATCCCTGCTCCACGGCCTGTCTCTTATACACATCTCACCCTCCCTCCCATCTCTCTTCTCTTGTGGAGTCTCCACAACTTGCCCTCAGTCCCCTCCAGTGCCCTGTGCTTGCTCTTCCCAGAACCTTAGTTTATCCTCAGTTCTCCTCTTGGAATCTAATGTCAACCCAAGACGGCACTTAAATCCCTGCTCCTCCTTGAAGGCTCTCCCAATTTTCCCTGCCAGATGTGGTCTATGTGCCCCGCCACCCTCCAGCTCCCTGTCGAGGGGCCCCGTCCTGCCTTCTTCCCCCCAGGATCTGATTCAGGTTGGGGCAGGCTGCCGCCAAGGCTGGTCATCTCTTTGATAAGCAGTCAAGGAGCTGAGATCCCCAGACTGAGTGGCGTCCCTCTAATCCCAGCTGGTAGACAGTGACTCTCCACGCTGGATCGGGGCGGGGGTCTGCTCATAGACCCACCCTTTCAGCCCTGCCAGGAGGGAACCATGGGGTTGTCGAAGATTTCTGGAAGCTGAGGGTGGAGGCTGGTCCCTGCTAGGGGGCCGGAATGAATCTAGACGCTTCCGTTCCCCTCCCCAAACCTCTCCACTCACTCACTTGCCAGGTGGGAGGCTGGGGCACCTCCTGCCCCCGTTCCTGGGCTTTCCCAGGCCTGCAGAGGCTTTGCCGGGATGGTGTGGGCAAGGGGAGTTGGAAGGGGACACTTATGGCCAGTGCTGAGACAATGAGAGGAGTCCAGAAGGTTCTGGGGCCTGGGGCGTTCTGCCTCTGAGCTCTGTCTCATATCCCGCAGGCAGAGAGAGCCAAAGACAGCCTTCCCACCAGTAACGGAGAACTCACAGTCCGGGCCAAGCTGGTCCTCCCTGCAGGGCCCAGAGAGCTCCAGGAGGCTCCAGAAGGTGAGTGGCGTCCTGCCTGCAAGCATCTGTCCTTCCCTGTCACTGTCCCCGAGCTTGGGGCAGCAGATGGCCTGAGAGGCGGCAGCCTTTCCTTTCTGCTGCCCACTGAGCCCGTGTTCCAGGAACGCCCACCAAACCCGCGAAGCCCAGCCTGCTTCTCTGGACCCCTCGATTTAGGAGGGAAATTAGCGACCACAATCAGGCGTGTGATGCCCACTCGACGGGCTCTTACGACGCCTGCCTGGGGGCTTCCTCCCAGGTGGCCGGCTCGCACGCTCTCTCACCGGAGAAGCAGTCCTCTGTGTGGACTGACACCCGCATTATGGTCCGGTTTGTCTCCAGCTCCAGGCTGAAGTGCCTGCCAGGCTCCCAGTGACCGGCTCCCTGCTCCCACGCCACGTGGGCAGCGGCTGCTCGGAAGGGAGGAGGGGTCAAGGTCCTCAGCTTCACGAGGTGGAACTGACTCAGATAACGGGGGCACAGGAAAGCAGTGAGGTGGAGAGTGAAGACAGGGAGAGGAAGCAGTTCCACATTATTAGCAATGTTGTTATCAGCTGCTAAGTCATGCGACCCCGTGGACGGGAGCACACCAGCCTTCCCTGTTAGTGATCTCCTCTTTGACAGAAGAGGGACTTCTACTGCCCACGCTTGTAGGGCCCCCAGCAAACCAGTAGCTCACACCATGTGGTCATCGCAGCCCCCGGACAGAGGTCTCTTCCCTAGCCCACCGGCTACAATTGGCTAAAGCTCCTGCGTCCTCCTCTCCTTGGCTCTTCATGCCTCTTGGCAGCTGCCGGGTGCCTGGGTTTTGAATCCTTCCCTGATGATGCAGCAGTGGGCAGCATGTGAGCAGACCCAGGGGAGCCCCACGTGCTGGACATGTGCTCTCTCGCCCTGGGGACCTGGGGGCTATTAACACATCCTCTGGTTAAGCTACCGGTTTGAGGGGATGGCCTTGCATGCTGTAGAAGTCGGGTTGATGGTAAATGCCAGCTTTCCTTCCAGGGACAGGGGACGAGCCATCACAGAACGGTCAGCTCTGTTTGGTAGTGCTGGGAGCCAAGAATCTACCTGTGCGGTCAGATGGCACCTTAAACTCATTTGTTAAGGGGTAGGTATTCCATTGTAATCAATCATTATTTATTGATGACCATTACACATACAGGCAGGGCTTCCCTGGCAGCTCAGACGGTAAAGAATCTGCCTGTGATGCAGGAGACCTGGGTGCGATCCCTGGGTCGGGAAGATCCCCTGGAGAAGGGAACGACTGGAGAATCCCGTGGACAGAGGAGCCTGGTGGGCTATAGTCCACAGGGTTGCAAAGAGTCAGACACAACTGAGCGACTAACTCTTCTGCTTTCATTACACATGTGGCATCATCCCTGTAAGGGGACACCAAGTGTAAGCCACTTTAAACTTGTCTTATTTTAGCTTTCCTATGAAAACCCAATATAATGTGTGTTAAAGACTAGTTTCCGAGAATTCTTGGGACTCAGGCGCGCTGAAGCTAGATTTGGAACATTTTAAACTAAACCCAGAATTTATCAGTCCTTACTGTGACACCAGTCACGGCACCGGGGGACCGAGGGGACCACGCAGTAAATGTCAATCTAGCTCGACACTGACATCTCCTCTTGGATTAACAGTAAGACGGATGACTCTGCCTGTCTCATTCTCATTCACTACGGGTTTAACGGTGTCTCCAAGAGTAAAGCAAACACAGTTAATAATTATATAGAATTGCTAAATCCCCAGTCAGTGACATAATGGAAAAATGACGGCTTACCTTGTCTAGATAGAACTGGGTTGTGTCCTAAGCCTGCCACTTATCTGTACGGCCTTGAGCAAGCGACTGACTTAGCCCTCCTGGATTTCTTTTGTCTGAGAACAGGGTTAAAAGAGACAATGTGTGTAGAGTGCCGCTCCCAGGTAGCAGGTCTGACGAGCCTGGTGGTGGTCACACCAAGGAGGCAGATTAAGACTAGGGCCATGTGGCCTAGAATCCCAAGCACCCTTAATCTTTGGAGCAGAACTCAATCCTGAAAGTTTGAACATCCTAGTAAGAGATCAGAGCCAGGCCTCAAAATTCCCATGCTCGCTTGCAATTTTTGTCCTGCGGTGGGTTTATGAGCACTTTCTGAGCACTTGGTCTCACCAAGAAGCAAGTACCCACAGGGAGTGGGGGCGCGTGGCGGGCCGAGCTCACGGGTTTTCAATGTTTCCCTGTGCAGCTGTCTCACTCTGCCAGACCAGCAGAGGTTGAGACTCAAGTCCCCCGTCCTGAAGAAGCAGGCCTGTCCCCAGTGGAAGCACTCCTTCGTTTTCAAAGGCGTCACCCCTTCGCAGCTGAGTCAGTCCAGCCTAGAATTGACCGTGTGGGACCAGGCCACCTTCGGGGTGAACGACCGCTTTCTGGGAGGTGCCAGGCTTGGTTCGAGTAAGTCTGTCTGATCTTTAGTGACCGTCCTAATGTTCATACCATTAAAAACAGTGTTTCCATGGTGGCAGGTGACTTAACCAGCTCTGAAACTGCTTGGCGGTTTGGGCACTAAGTCGTGTCCGACTCTTGCGACCCCACGGACTGTAGCCCGCCAGGCTCCTCTGTCCGTTGGCTTCTCCAGGCAAGAGTGCCGGAGCGGGTTGTCACTTCCTTGCCCACCATAAATGGCAGTTAGTCTGGTTTTCACAACTGAGCGATAATACAGCCAAGTATTTCAACGATTTAAATCGGATTTAGATCTGGTAAAGAAACAAAAAATTACAGGTCTCAAAATGGGCTGGATACAGCCTTTGCTTTTGTTTCTGGCGTCAATCATGAAAGGATTATTTTCTTAAAGGAGAATATCTTCTTAACCCAAACAAACGGCGATTCAGAAACGATCTCATTAACGGAGGGACTAGAGGGCAATGCTTCTCAGTCTCGCTCAGCGAGTGCTGGCTTTTCCTGGGGCAGCGAGGCTCCCAAAACGCTGCGACTACCAGGATATCCAGACACACCCCCAGGGCCTCTGAGACCACTGGGGAGAAATCAGACTCATGGTTCCATTAGTCTTAGAAGGAACCCTGTCCACGGCACCCTCTTCTCAACGAGGGCAACTCCTCTCTGCGAGCTAGCCTGGCCCTCCGCCTGTCCGCAGCCAGAGTGATATATTAAGGCTTTTGACCCCCTTCTTTCGGGAAGAAACAACCCAAAGCTGTCCTCTCCTCACTTCCAAACTGCAGGGAAGAAGCCCCAGGCTTTTAGAGGCCTGTCGGCCTCTGGGGAGGACACCTGAGCATGTCCACACCTGCTGTTAGGTGGTGGGTCCTCTCCCTTACTCACCCGAAGGGCACGTTTTCATCTGGTCTGAAGTTGCAGAGAAAAAGTACTTTCCACTTTGCTGAGAAGGGCCAGTGGGCATCCCCCAGCTGCCATCACCAACCTGTAGCCCCATCACTAACCTGTCCCTTTGCTCACACAGAGGAGGACCTGCCAGGCGGCGCACACACAAGCTCACAGGCAAAGCTCCAGTGGCAAAAAGTTCTTTCCAGCCCCAACCTGTGGACAGACATGACCCTCATCCTACACTGACTGTTGCTCAAGCGCTGCGGGGCTGGGTGTGGACACACGCTGGGCAGGGGTCCCTCAGGAGTGTGAGGCTGCCCGTCTGAAGCCAGTCCACCACTGAGATGCTCTTCCAGACCCTTCTGTGTGTATTTAAATTAAACAGCTCAATCATTGATGTTACTGAGTCTCAGGTTGGTTGTCTGCTTTGAGAGATGTAGAAAATGAACAGATTTCAATAAATGTTCACCAGGTACCCTGGCCCCCCTGTGCTTAGCAAACAGTGAAATTATGTCTTTCAAAGAGGAAAGAACACGGTGAGTAATTCCTCCCCCCTTGGCTGGCTGTTTCTGGAGGCGGTCAGCTGACCCCATGGGAGTCATTTTGGCGAGGTAAGGGTCACCCGAGGGATGGTGGCCTCTCAGCGCAGCTGCTGGGCTGTGCAGACGGCCGGTCGGAGAAGGGACAGAACGGAGTGTGGACGGGAAGGCTGGGAATGAGCAGACAGCTACTGGCTCTTCGTGGATGTGCTCGAGAGCGGAGCAGGTTCTGCTTGTGGAAGGACTGAGATCCTGACCAGGTCAGAAGGGCCCTCATGGCTGGCGTCTGAATTATCAGAACAGCCTGTGTGCCTTTTGCAAATAAGCAGCTCTGATAGAAAATTCAAATGCGCACATAGTCAATTACACGCACAAAGAACACTAAAAGCTAAACCAGAAAAAAAAAGTCATTTCCCAGATATGAAGACAGCAGCCGACCAGCCTCCTTACTGCCCTCAGGTCATGTCAGATTCAGGGCCGTGGTTTTTAATATGTAATTCTTTTATTATTCTGTAAAAGGTAACAAAATATACAGAATGAAACTTTCCCTTTTTTAAACTAATGTTACAAACCCACGTTATCGCTTACATATAAATACTATGCTCTAGAGCTGATCATTATTTAGGTGTGTGAGTCCAACAATGTAGCCCTCTACCTGTTAAGCAAAAAAAAAAAAAGAATTATCCAGACTACAGTATCCAGCATTGTTTATCCTGAGGGATCGAATGATCACAGGATGTCGTCAACTGAAATGAAGGCCTGGAGGAAGGAAATGGTGCACGCGCGTAAGGGAGTGCGTCAAACTTCTCACACTTCAAAAAACAAATATACAGAGGTGGATCCTTCATAGAAATCAAGAGGAAAATCAATTTCAGCTAATTTCAGAAAAAAAGTATGGCACAGAATATAAGCCACGATGTGGTTTTAATTATACTGAATCTCGTTATCACACATGCCAGCATGGAGGAGTTAGTTATTTCAAACTTTACAGGCATCTTTCCTTAATTGATTTCGTCCTGCTCCAAGCAAAAAAAAAAAAAACTGGAAGTGATTCAATAAAAATAAAAATAAGAATCAGGCCTGTTTGGCACTATGATACAATTGGGAAAAATAAACCAGGAAAACTGCCGCCAGTCCCAGCCCCAGAACATTCCCACTGAAGCAACTGCTCTCTTGGTGAAGCACCCGGAGCAGGGAGAGGGTGGCGGCTGCAGGGCTGGGGGCTGCGCGGGGCGGCCGCCCAGGGCCGAGGCTCGGCCCCTCACATGGCCTCGAACTCGTCGATGCGCTGCTTGGTGTTGCCTTGCCGGATCTGCCGCAGCGTCTTGTACTTGTCCCGGCCTTGCCTCATGTTCTCGTTGTGGATGATGTCGTTGTGGGTCCGCTTGTTCTCGTCTCTGGCCTGGGACAGCTCATTGGTCAGAGTCTGCAACGGGAAGCGGCCCATGGTCAGCTCGAGTGGCCTGTGGTCAGCCCGATGACCCGCCCGGGCGCCCCGCCCCTGCCGCCCCCTGGCCCTCACCATCAGCTGCCGCTGCACGCGCTCATTCTTCTCGGCCTCGGTGATGCGCTTCTCCTCGTTGCGGTCGTCCAGGATGCCCTCGCTGGACAGCTCGGCGCTCAGCTCTGTGCCCTCCTCCTGCGGGCCCTCGTGCACGTGGTAGTTCACCGGCTCATACACCGGCGGCGGTGGCGGCGGCGCGGTCATCACCAGGTGCAGCTCCTCCCGGGTCTTCACCAGGTCATCCTGGGCTTCCTTGGCCTTTGGAGGCAGGTTGAGAGGCAGGTGAGAACATCCACACATCCACAGAGAACCTCGGGCTTGAGTCCTTAAGAACCACCTTTTAACTGAAGGCCCACTGTCTGTGCGGAGAGCAAGATCCTGCACCCTCCCTTCCCCCCCGCCGGCTGCATGCAGCGCCAAGCGGAGGGCCAGGCTCTGGCTGACCTGGTGGCCAGGCCACCGTTTATGCAGCCGCCCCCAGGTCTGGAGAGCGGGGTCAACTGCACCGAGAGAAGGCAGACACTTTTCTAAGGACTGTAACTTCTTTACAGTCCCTGTATATGCTTATTGTATATACTTTTGAAAAAAAATATGATGAAGCCCTCCAGCCACTGAGGGGTTTTTGATGCTGCATTTTACTTTTCTCGGGTGGCCGGGTGGGCGTTGCTTATCAAGCTCCTCCCTGCCTGTCAGCATGGCTCACACCCATTCTCACCCCATAATCCTTCCAGCAGCTTGGGGGTGGGGGCGTGGGGGGCACTGCACCGCCATCCTGACCCTGGAGATGTACTTAAGTTTCTACCTGTTTTGTAACCCACTTCTCTCATTTAATACTTGAGCACTTTCTTCAAAAACCCAAGGACCAGAATCTTCTGCACACAACTCTGGTTGGGGGATGGGGGTGAAGGTCCGTGCAGAGGAGGGGGCCACCGCAGGTGAGGAAGGGCTGGCGAGGGAGGAGGAGCCCCACAGCCTCAGACTTGATGGTAGCCCCCCTCCCCCCGCCAGGAACAGTGCAGTCTGGGGGAGACAGGAGGGATGTGGTTCTATTACAGCCGCAACCAACTAAACCTCTTGGGGGGTGGGGGCGCAGCACAAGCCAGGTGTTGCTCGTCCTGGCTCTGCAACGGGGAACCAAGCCTCAGAGGTGAGGCTGCCCACCCATCGCACAGGAAGGAGGAGCCAGAGCTGGACTCGTGGGGGCTGGAGATCCCCTGGGTGCAGGTCTTCCCCGCACTGCGGGGATGCATGTTCCGAGCGGCAGAAGGGGACTCTGGCCGTCCTGGAGCATCCACGTAATCTGACTTAAAGCTAGTTCCTGACGGGGCGTCCTGAGCCCGGAGGGTAGGGTCCCCGCTGACCCCCGCCCCCGCCGGCGCCCCGCGGTCCCCCACTGGCCCCCGCCGGCGCCCCGCGCTCACCCGGAGCTGCCACTCCTCCACCTCGTTCTCCTTGCGCCGCCGCGCCTCCTCCAGGAGAGCGATCTTGGCAGTGTACTCGGCGAGCTCCGTGGCCTGGGGAAGGAACCGAAGCCCAGATGATTTCTGGAACGGTTTCAGCACGCCACTCGTGAAGAAAGGGTCACATTTTGGTAGATAGTGCCCCATCCCTGGCCGACGGGGTCCATCGCCCACTGTGTCTGAGGCTGCGACTCACCGGGGCTGCCGTGTCCACTCTCCTCCGCCCGAGGCCAGCCACTGCGGGGCTCCCTCCCCACCAGCCACCTTATACCCTCAGATCACTTTACAGCCCCGCCGCCGTAATGTACAAACGATCATCAGGCAGGTGTCACTCTGCCAGTCCCCAGGGGCAGCCTCCCTGTAACTCAGCACAAGGCCGGTGGCTCCACCGCCGGCGCCCCGCGCTCACCCGGAGCTGCCACTCCTCCACCTCGTTCTCCTTGCGCCGCCGCGCCTCCTCCAGGAGAGCGATCTTGGCAGTGTACTCGGCGAGCTCCGTGGCCTGGGGAAGGAACCGAAGCCCAGATGATTTCTGGAACGGTTTCAGCACGCCACTCGTGAAGAAAGGGTCACATTTTGGTAGATAGTGCCCCATCCCTGGCCGACGGGGTCCATCGCCCACTGTGTCTGAGGCTGCGACTCACCGGGGCTGCCGTGTCCACTCTCCTCCGCCCGAGGCCAGCCACTGCGGGGCTCCCTCCCCACCAGCCACCTTATACCCTCAGATCACTTTACAGCCCCGCCGCCGTAATGTACAAACGATCATCAGGCAGGTGTCACTCTGCCAGTCCCCAGGGGCAGCCTCCCTGTAACTCAGCACAAGGCCGGTGGCTCCTACCAGCTGCTCCTGGCTCTTGATCTGGTCGGCCGCCTGCCTCTCCAGCTCCTCCTTGGCGCGCAGCGCGGCCAGGCGGTCAGCCTCCAGGCGCCCCGCCTCCTCCTGGGCCCGCTTCCTCTCCTCCTCCAGCTTCAGCGCTCTCTGGATCTGGTCGGAGAGCTCTAGAGAGAGCGCAGAACCAGAGCCGCTCGAGGTGCGGTCGGGGACCCCTCAAGTCCTGCCCCGATTTCCCCCCAGGGGACAGGATGGAGCCCGGGCAGGAATCACCCCTATGCTGTGGAACAGGGGACCGGGTTTGGGGCCGCTCCTCCCGAAGACCCTGTGGAAAGCACTGGGCAACTGGTTCCTCGGGGCTCAGAGGACCACATCCCCAGGGTGAGGACACCCCCGCCCACCCTCCAGGCTGGCTGAACCCTCGCCCAGCTGCTCTCAGCAAGACTGCTCGCCCGGCTGTCGGCTGAGAAGGTGGGCAGTGCGGCACGGCTTGGGTGAGCTTGGCAGAGCCTTCGCGAACCTCCGCATCCTCATCAGGAACAGGGGGATAATTCAAACGCCACCCCACCGGACCCCGGGGAAATTTAAAAGGATTACGTCCAGAAGCATTTGGCACAGAACCCACAGAACTAGCTTCTAATCCAAACAACCACTTTATCAGGTCTCTTCTTTAAGTCTCTTATTTTGGGTGTGAGCTTAACGGAGAGAGGTCCCTCTGGGTTGCCTGTGTGCCCACTATCCGACCCTCCCATCACAACCGGACCAGAGCCCCTCCTCCCAGGAGACCCCACCCACCTTTCTCAGCCTTCCTGGTTTTTTCCTCGTAGTCCTGAAGCCTGAGCATCAGCTCCTCCTTCTCACGCATCATCTGCTCTTTTTCTCTCTCCACGGTTTCTCTCCTCTTCTTCTCGGTTTCCAACTGCTGCCTGTTTCCAGGAGGGGAAGGTAAGCATGGTGTCCACACAGCAGCCTGCTCGTCCCAGCCCCAGGCCTGTCCACCCGGCAGAGGACACTGGTGACAGCACCGACCCCAGTGCCCTGATGGCTCCCGGGGGCCCGCACACAGGGAACCGCCAGCGCCGCCCCCTCACCATTCTGCCCCGCCCCTTTCCCACCACCCCGCCCCTCACCATTCTGCCCCGCCCCCTTCCCATCGCCCCGCCCCTCACCGCTCCAGCTGCTTCTGGTGCTTCTCCTCCCGGGCCTGGGCCTTCATCTGCTGCACCTCAATGGTGTCGGGCTTCCGGCGGCGCATGTACAGCTCATGGTTCCCCATACAGAGCTGCAGGATCCGCTTGTTGATCCGCAGGCGGGGGGCGTAGAACACGAAGTCCTGCAGGACAGAGCAGGGCGGACTCTGGCTCGGGGATGCCGGGCCTCTGGCTTGCTTCTCCCAAACCCGACCCCAGCCAGTTCTAGATTTCTCGTGTAAAAGACGAGAGAGAGGGAAAGCCGCTGACCCCAGCAACGGGGTGGGGCAGTGGGGGCGGGTATCCTCCAAGACCAGCAGAGGGACTGTGTGTGGCGAGTGCACGTCCGTGTGTGCACTCACCGGAACCCCATGGCTGGACCAGCGGCTGACATCCTCCTCTGACGTCTCCAGCCCCCAGTAGCCCCATCTCTGATCCTTACCTGGACAGCGTAACTTCTCCTATTTGAGTTTCCGTCTCCTCCACCTCAACCTTTCACTTCCCACCACTGCCAGCACACTGACTGGGGCATTGCCGGAACTTCAGTGCCAGCCGGGCAGCTCCAGGACCCCGTATGAATGTCCTGGCGCATGCGAAGGCCTTCGGGCTGACCCCCCCTTCCCCTCAGATGCACTCTCACCCGGAGCAGGCCTCCGCGGTGCCCCCTCCTCGGCCTGTCGTGTCCAATCCCACACGCCAGGGGCCACAGCACCCCCAGCTCGCTTCTCCCCCTCCGTGGCTGTCACTTCAGTGCCCACTGCAGCCAAGGGGAGACATGGGCCACGGGGGCTGCCAGCGCCTCACCCTGCCGGCCTGTCCTCCATCTTCCACCCCGGGACAGCCTCTTGGAGCCCTGGGCCATGTTCGCTCACCTCTACCTTGCCAGGACCAAACCCCTGCTGTGTGTGGAAACCTACTTGCTGGGCGACAGTTCACGCGGCCCTGCCATGTCTGACCCCATGACTCTGGGCAAGTCCCTCTGCCACTCGGAGAGCCTCAGGGTCTTCAGCTGTACAATCAGCAGCTTTGTTGTCAGGACTGAGTCACAAAATATTCCTGGGGACTGAGAAAGGCGTCTGGCACAGTGAAAGCTGGCTGATACAAGAAACGCCTGGCTCAGACTTTGCGCTGCCTTATGACACAGCTACTGGAAAGCCTTCTTGAAAACAACAGAAATCACTGCAGCCAAGGGCTCCCTGACTCTGGGACTGTGTGGGTCTGGGACACAGAGTCTTCCTTCTTGGCTCCTGGGTCACCCGTGTGACTAACACAGGTGAGAGAGGGACAGAGTGGTTTAGAAACTCTGCCTAAAAGTTAGCTATCTGCTTCCTCTTCCTGCTTTCCCTGCTCCTGGGAACCACAGCGCCCTCCACATCCAGGCGCCGCGACTGGAACAGGGGAGGGTGGTCTGAAACAAGGGACCAGTGCTGCACGTCCCCAGGACTCCTGAAGCCTACAGGAACCTGCCAGGCGAGCTGGTGGACACGCCCAGGAAGGACCTACTTAGGGCTGGGTCTCTCCACCAGTCCACAAAGGCTGGGGAGGGAGTGATGGCAAGGCCCAGAGCCCATGGACTTCCTGGGTGGGGCTCTCCTTGGGGTTTCACACGCTTGTTATTAAGCCATCGGGTTTCCCAAGGAGCAGGGAGGAACAGGTATTTTTATTATCCACCTTTCTCCTGTTACACAGGGGAAAGCCCCCTCTCATGACTGCACAGCCGTGCTACCCAGGTGGGCCCTGGCTGTGGTTCCCAAGTATTTGCAAAGAAACTAACGAAAAATGTCACTTAAAGGAAAAAAAAAAAATCAAGGTCAGAACTGCAGGTGACACTCCCCAGAGCACACAGCTGCCTGGACACAGGGCCTGTGAGTGCCGGGGATGGCGAGAGCACCCATCGGTGAGCGGGAGACAAGGAAACTCCTTGCGCTGCCTTTGAAGGTGGCCAGTTTCAGACTTCAAGTTAAAAACTAAAGGCTAATAATATTCAGAGATTTCTAAACCCACATCTCCAGCCCAGGCCTCCTGATGTGACTCGGGGCAGGCTAACTCTGGCAAGAGAACGAGATCCTCAAAACAGAAACCAGGAAAGCTCGAGGAAAGTGAATCCAAGGCCCCAAAGAAGCAAGTGAGCCTCCAGGCCGCCCCTTGCTTCGATTGGCTGGGCAGGGCTTGCCGTCAAGGGCAGGTCTCCACCCTTCTGCTTTTTCCATGGGGCACGAACCAGAGGCCCTTTCCCAAGGGGAGCCAGCTGTCTTGGCCCAAAGCAGGGCCACCCTTGCATCAGGGCTTTGACCGTTCATGACCGGAAGGTTCCACCACAGGGGTCAACACGTGGCCCCAAACTGCTGCATCTGAGTGGTCGGCCAGGAGGAGGAGCCACCTTGCCAGGGCGCGGGGCTGGGGCCCAGCTGAGGGCTCCCTGGGCGCTGCCCTCCACATGGGCTCAGGGGTCCCTCCCCGTGTAGTAAGGTGACCTTTGAGGTTCCTTTTCTCTCTTCTAAGTAAAAGTGTAAACTTGGAAATTCTCTACTACCCCAGGCACAAAGCCTGAGGCTGGACAGAGCAGCCCTGGGAGGTCTGGGGGCCTCAAGGACTCACTCATTTCTCTAAACCAGCCCTTTACTCCACCACGCCACAAGGCGCCTGAGCGGAGACCACCTCCTCCACGAGCCCCCCACCCCTGAACCCAGCCATCTGAAGCCGATGCCCACCCCCCACCTCTCGTCTCCATCCGGATTGGTGCAACTACGCTTTTAACTGCAACTACACTGCCAGAGGGCACTTCCCTCACTTCCGTTTCATCTCTCCGCTGGTGTCTATACGTCACAGCCCTGCTCCGCTGTGCCCACCATCCTAGAGTCACACACCTGACACGCAGCATGCGACCTGCAAAGGCTTCTCCCTTTTTTCCCCTTTAAGTGATGGCTTCACATAAAACCAGATTATAGTAAAAGTACACTCGGCTAACTCAGTGCATTACAACTGCCTCTGCTTGGGAGTTTATGATTATATCCTTTCAGCTTTTCAAAAGCTAAACTTAAACCCAATCTGAAAACACATGCAACTTAATTAATTCAACAGTCTACCTAGAATTCCTGCTTCTGTCTGTAAACTTCTTAAAAAATGCTCTGAACAATCAGTAACATCTCAAGTGCAGCCTGTGCGGGTCACAGGCCCTCCTCGCCGCCCCACGTCGCCGCCCACATCACGCGGGGACACCATGACCCTCAGCTCGTGGTGCCACATATTAATGTGACCTGTTACCGTGGCGCCTGAGAGTCTGTAGTAAATGCTTGTTCCATTTATAACAACTGTTCAACTACCCGTGGAGCAGGAGTCAAGAGTTTGCAAATAGCAGGAGTACTGAAACTGTCTCTCAATAAGGACAATACTTGACCCCATGGTGTTCAGACCTCTGTTTTCCCCTTAGGACTAACCCCCAGGGGAGGAACAGCTAGACAGCAATGCCACATGCTGTCCCCTGAGCCTTAGCCATCAGCAAGCGCGCCCAAGTCCAGGAGGGCTGTCTCCCAGCCTAACGCTGTTAACTATGGAACCAAAATTACCCAAGACACGAAGTCCTTTTCCGAACCGCAATTTTGGTAAAATTCACAACAGGCTCTAAGAAGGGTAAGAGAATTCCTTCAAGCGGCAGTTTTTTTAAGAACAGATTTCCGAGTAGAAAACAAACTCCTCCCCTCTGCCCATCCACCCCTGCACAGGCAGTTCTGAAATCCCTGGCTCCTTGTCACACACAGAAATCTGTTATCTTAGAGACGCATTTGGCTGCCAGGATGAAAAACAGTAACGGTAACTGCCATGGACTTACAGGAGCCTTCTTGTCGATGGGCTTGATGACAAACTTCTTGTCATTGAAAGAGATGTTCCTGATCTCGCTCCACGGGAAGCCAATCTTTGGGGTCAACCTAAGGTCCAAAAAAAAAAAAAGGTGGGAGAAGTTACATGCGTACTTGGATTGGCTAAAGAAAGGTTTACAAACCCATTTTTTTTAGTTCAATTACAAAAAGCATAAAGCCAGTCCAATAATCACAACATGTAATATCCATCATAACCAAGACAGCTGCCATCTGTGCTGGGCGAGCTGACAGGTGGGGGTCAGTGAACATCGAGCTCTACGAGGCCTGGATAATGCTCCCATTTAACACATTTTTCTCAGTGACTGCGGCCAGTCTCCCGGCTTGTAGTCTTGAGGTTAACTTGGATGCCTAACCCAGCACATCCTTTCATCCTTTGAAACCTCTCTTAACCACCATCCTTTGCAATTCATTGCCACATCACGACCCTGACACCTCTCACGTGCCAGCAGCCTACTTCTGGTCTGCCTGTCTGATTAATGTCCTGTTTGGTCACTCCACTCCCCTCCTCAAAAATGCCAACACGCCCTCATCCCGCCTGGTTTCTACTGATGAAACCCACAGTCCAAGAGCCTTCTCACCGAGCCCCAGCAGCCGGGTTCAGCCCATCCCATCAACACAGAGTTCACTGCTTGCCACCCCTTGCCTGGAAGATCTCCCACCCCACCGCCCCACCAACCATTCCCAGACCCGCAGCTCAGGCCAGCTCACGTTCGGTCTTTCGACAGCCCATCCCCCTCTCCAGGTGCCGTCCCTTCTACGACACAAACTATTCTTGTGTTATTCACATTACTGCATTATTACTGAGCTCTCTGAACACCGGGCAGGCACACGGTCTGATGGCCTAGAGCATGTCCCGTGTTTCCCATACACGCTCTACCCGGAGCAGCTGCTCACTAGCGGAGAAGGAAAGGGCTTGGCATGGTCCAAGTCCAGCGTTTCCTTGCCGACTGTGTCTGGGTGGCCACTTCATTGCTGCAAGTAGGGTGTTCAAGTCCCCCCGTCACTGTATCGTTGCCTGTTCCTCCCTTCAGAAGATGTTTGTCTTTAAGTGCTCTGATGCCGGGTGCTCGTGTATGTACAATTGTCACATCTTGCTGAGCTGCAGGCTTGGTGTGGATTCGGCTCCTCTGGCGTTCATTTGCAGGACGCAGGTCCTCCTGGCTGGCTAGACACCCTCCTGGACGTGTTCCAGGCCAGCGCTCGGATCACACCCTGACGAGAGCCCCGCTGCGGTCCTACCCTGTCACGACTGGTCCACCACTGGCCGAAACTCTGGGGTTTTAATTAGCATTCCCAAGAAGGGTCACTGTATGAATTTAAGACCACACTGCTCTACAAACTTCATAATTTCCACCCTATTCTTTTTTCCCCTTGGGAGACAGAGCCCCACTCTCCTCACAACCAGGGTGACTAGGATGGGAGGGTACCATCCCTCCTCCCCAGAGGGGAAACAAAGCCCCTCCTCTCCTTCTGGGAGGCACCAGGAGCCCTTTTCTGGCTTTTGCCTGGAGGAGTCCTCCACCCTATTCTTGCAACACATTTACCATGGATACCTTTCCAGAAGTAAGGACAGATCCTCAAGGCATCTTTCAAAGATGCTGCTGTCAAAAACACTCCTTGCCTGCATACCATAAACCTCCAACTTAGCAGGCGGGGAGGCTTCCACTGCCTACCAGCATGTTTAACCAAAAACGGATGAGCAATGTAGGTCCTGCTATGATGACGCAAGCCGGGTCAAAGCAGTGGGGGTGGCCTCTGAAGGCCAGGAGAGGGCACCTAAGCCTCTTCTGGGACCCGGGAGTCAGGGCACTGGCCAGGCTGTGGTTTAAGGGCCAAGCCCTCCTGGTATGCATCCTTTTGTAAGTGCTCTCCTATAGGACCACCAGCGCCCCTTGAAATACATCTGGTTAACACGCTTCACAGCACTCAAGCACGCAGAAGTTTGTTCAGTTAATCATCATATATGAGATATATAATGTTGTTGTTTAGTAGTTAAGTCATGAATGACTCTCTTGCCAAACCCAAGGACTGTAGCCCGCCTGACTACATGGGACTTCCCAGGCAAGCATACTGGAGTGGGTTGCCATTTCCTCCCCCAGGGGAATCCTTCCAACCCAGGTCTCGAACCCGAGTTTCCTGCCTTGGCAGGTGGCTTCTTGACTGCTGAGCCACTGGGGAAGCCCCATCACTCAACGTCATTTTGTTTACAGGTCTCTGAATACTGGAAAGGAACTCAGCACATCACCTGTCCCTGCCGTGGACGTCAGCCTCCATACTTCCACTGAAAAGCCGTGGAGGAGAGACCCCAGGCAGGCACCAGCTGCTTTGGAACGCTTTGCTCCAGCACACACGGCCAGCGTGCTGGGACGGGCAGAGGTGCTCGAACCAGCCTCAGCCATGCAGTCAGCACTGTGCACCGGGCTTCCAACGCCCTGAACTTACAAGAGACCATGATTTGGTCTCTGGCTCCTAGTTTTATCTGGGTGTCTCCAAACAGTTTCTAACACATAAAACTCGGACCTTCAGGCTAGACAGGCATGTTTCTCTCAAGAGCTGGGCACCCCGTCTCCATGGCCTCCAGCTTCTGCTTTCTGCTGTCCCTGAAAAGTTTATCTTTGTAAGACTGAAACCTCATATAACAATTTATAGTCTCCATAAACGTGACTGTAGGAACAAAGATGAGGACTAAACGTGAAAATTCTGACTCACTTTTGAGTTAAAGAACCTCTTTTAATTCTTGACCACAAACCTTTGTAAGCCGACAAAGGTTTTTCTTTTTTTTTGAGTTTACTTACAGGACACAAACAGAAAAAGACCCACAGAGAAGATTTCTAAACGATTTATAAGTCTGTTTTGTGCATATGCTCAGTTATGGCCAACTCTTTGTGACCCCATAGACGGTAGCTCCTCTGTCCATGGGATTATCCTGGAAAGAATCCTGCAGTGGGCTGCCATGTCCTCCTCCAAGGGATCGTCCCATCCCAGGATCGAGCCTGCATCTGTTATGTCTCCTACACTGGCAAGCAGATTCTTTACCACTGTGCCACCTGGGAAGCCCAAATCTGTCCTTACTTAGGCATAAAACAATTTTTTTTAAGTATAATTCGAGAATAATAGGGAACCAGAGCTCTTTGGAGAAACAGCCAATCCCAGGGCTGGAACAGGGTCTGGGACATCTGGAGGTGCCAGAAAGGAAGAAGTGACTTGAAAATCTGGGGTCAGAGGAGGGCATAGGAGCCAACTCAAAGGAGCTCCAAAAAGCAAATCTCAATCTGAGCAACAAAATAACACATACCCATGAGTCCATTAATATCAGTAACTAAACAATAAAGAGAGAGGAGAAAGTGGCTCCTTTCAATAGAATTCCATTAATATCTATAAACAAAATGATTATCTTAAAAAAAAATCACTTCTCAAATACCACAGTAATAAGTGTTTCATCCAAGTCCCAACAATGGATGTAGAATTAATAGATCTGAGTATAATAAATAGGATATTCACTGGACTCTCCCCTAAATATACTTATCGATCCCAAAAAGGAAGAGAATATCTTTGCAGGAAGCCAGGCAGATGTCCCCTTGCCCTGAGATTCAAGTCAACACCAAAAGCAGGATATTCCGACATCCCGTGCACACGGCAGGGTGAGGCAGCACTTTTGTGGAATTCCTGCCCGAAGTGCAAACCTCAGATCCCGTCGTGGGGAAGGATCAGACCCGAGGGGAGGGAGTTGCTCGAGTCAATGTCAGTACGCTTCACAGGTGTCAAGGCGGTGACAGACAGACTGCGGGACTGTCCCAGACGGAAGGAGACTGGGGGCGGGGGAAGCTAAGGGCGGCGACTGAATGTAGGTGGGATTCCAGGCAGATCCTGGGCAGAAAAGGGACACGAGTGGACAGCTGAAATCACGGGAAGTCCGTGCACAGACTGTTAGGAGCAGCGCCTATCGGGGTGGACAGGCTGACTGTGCTCCCTGGACCCTGCTTCACGTGAGACGCTAACACGTGGGGAGAGGCTTCCCTGGCGGCTCCGTGGCAAAGAATCCACTTGCCCAGGCAGAGGTGCGCACTCGACCCCTGGGTTGGGAAGATCCCCGGGAGAGGGAAATGGGAACCCACTCTGGGAAGTCCCATGGAGAGAGGAGCCTGGGGGCGACGGTCCATGGGACACAGAGAGTTGGACACGGCCGAGCAACTGAACGACATCTGGGGAAGGGCAAATGGGAATTCTTTGCACTTAACTGTTTTTGGAAACTTTCTGAAGTCTGAAATGGTTTCAAAGTGAAAAAATGGTTAAAAACATTTAAATTTGAGACTTCCCTGGCAGTTCAGTGGTTAAAGACTTTGAGCTTCCAGTGCAGGGGGTGCAGGTTTGATCCCTGGTCGGGGAACTGATACAGCCCCCCCCCACCGAAAAAATTCAAAACACGAAGCAGATGGTGATGATGACGTTCCACACTGTGACGGGAGTTTGCAGGCATGTGTGTGTCTAATATCAGCAAATGAGCACTCAAGAACTGTGAATTTCATTTAAATTTTTTCATCCAAAAAAAAACCCAAAAACCAAACATATTACTACTCAGTCGCGAAGTCATGTCTAACTATGACTCCATGGACTATAGCCAGTCTCCTCTGTCCATGAAATTCTCCAGGCAAGAATACTGGAGTGGGTTGCCATTTCCTTCTCCAGGGGATCTTCCCGACCCAGGCATCAAACCCACATCTCCTACACTGGCAGGCAGATTCTTTACCACCAAGTCGCCTGGGAAGTCATAAAACAGACTTGAGCTCTAGTAACTAATGGGCATTTGGGGGCGAGTATACAGATGCCTGCAATCTACTTTGAATTGTGTCCAAAGGAAGGTGTGGGGACAGAGGGGAGTGACATGTGGACGGGGGAGGCGTCACAAAGCAAGAGGTTAAATGCCAGCAGTAGAACCTGGGTTGCAGGCATGTGGGATTCACTGTAAAATACTTCCTGTGTTGCAGTTCATTTGAAACTTTTCATTGGAGGAGTTTAGAAAGGTCTGGTGGGAGGACGGGCTGGAGATCAAAATTTGGCCTCAGAGATGGGGAAGAGCAGGCAGAACCACCGAGTCACCTTCCCGGGCAGGGATGAGGCTCAAGGTCTGCCGACACCTCTAGGTGGAGGAAAAGTTGGTTAACCGGGCCCTGCCCTCCCCTATCAGGAGGGACCAACCCTCTCTGTGGGGCCAGAGCATCTAAAAACTCCCTGCACCCTGTTTCTGCCGCCCGCTCCACCACATTATCAGTCACCAAGGCGCCCCCCACCACGTGTCCAGACTCTCTTCTCGGCCAATCTGAGCTGGGCTTTTAAACCTTTTCTACGAGGTGCTCTAACTCTTTCCAGAGGGGTCCTTGTGGAAACAAACTTGTGTCAGAAACCCAGCTATTCAAAAAATAAAATCTGTTTTGTGTTCAAATTGGGGTAGCAAAGACAGAAAGGAGAGGATGGTCTGATAACTGTGATCCTGATATACCAGTGAATCCAGAAAACTCACGAATCATAAAATCCCTTTTTGCTCTCCTCGGAGATGCAGGTAACGGTGGTTGCTATTTATTCCGCGTTTCTACATCGTGGTCACGGGGAGGGGTGCCTTCTCTTATGGACGACCCTCGTTTTAAAAATCTTTGACCTTTCTTAATGCATAAAAATTTACCCACTTTGTAAAGATTGCGAGTAGTTGCTTTACCTTTAGTCCTACACACTAATGTTCGTACCCACTCGTTACACTCCGCTCTCTGTGGCCGGAAGTAGAGCAAAGGTAGGGGAGAACGACGTCGGTGTTGGGTGTGTGTCTCCGGGTTTCCTCATTCGAGACCCTCGTTGCTCCGACCCGTTTCTCCCTAAGGTTTTCCGGGTTCTCGAACGCCGTCTAGTCCGAAGAGACTAGAAGACCCAAACAAAAACCGGCCTGCCCGGTCCGTCAACAGTGTGTCGATTAGAGTTGAAAGGGACGGGGTCCGACTGCGACCGCAGTCGTCGCGTGCGGGAGACGAGAGACTTAGTTCCCAAATGTCTTTCTGTTCACGAAGGGTGAACTGACAATATATGTGTTACCTTTTCCTTGGGGTTCTTTGTAGGGGGCAGGGCCGTACAAATTATGTTTTTTCCTATTCGAAAAGTCATTTCTGTGGACGAATAGACGTCGCGAAGGGACCACCAAGTCGTCATCTCTTAGACGGACGTTAAGTCCTCGGTGTCCTCTACGTCGAAGCTACGGACCCAGCCCTTCTAGGGAACCTCCTCCTTTACCGTTGGGTGAGGTCATACGGACGGACCTTTTAGGGTACCTGCCTCCTCTTACCTCCCGATGTTAGGTACTTTAACGTCTCAGTCTGTGTTGACTTCACTGAGCCGGACATAGGCGTTTCGCGTGGTCCAGAGGTAGTGGGTTGTGCGTGACCTGTCTCGTCTAAAGAGGGACCTCGTCGTGAGGTCCAGGAGTACCACGAGGTGGTAGTCGAGGCTCGTGGTAGTCGAGGTGCCGACTCCCAGTCGGAAATGGTGTCGATTCGCGACGGTGACGTAAGGAGTCTGGGTCGGTGTTAGAGGACGAGTAGGCTCCTTCCCTGAACAGTCATAAACGAAGTTTCCTCGTGTCGAGACTGATGCCTTCTTGATTCGCTGGACGGGCGTCCTCGTCGACGCCCCCACCCCCTCGCATGGGGTGCGGGGAGTCCAGAAGAAGCCCCTCGTCTGGGAAATTCTCCGGAGAGCAAGGTGTCGAGTCGACTCCCCACCCACCCTCGGCCTCCCCTCTCCGTCCCGACCCCCTCGGTTCGCCGAGTGAGTCCAAAGAGGAGCCTCCTTTGCCCGTAAATGCACCCACCCGTCCGCACCACTACTCGACTGTCGTCGTTCAAAAACGGGGACCGTCACAGGGCGTCGAACTTTTTGGACAACCCTGTCGGGGCCGATACCGATACAAAGTTCTAGACGAGTAAGTCCTCAAGTCTCTGTCTCCGCCAAAGGGTGCGTACAATAGTGCTCCGGTACCACGAGGGGATCCTGACCAGGACTCTGGGACACTCATCCAGGCTGGTCACGCCTGGGTCCAGCGGGAGTGCACCGAGAGTCCTCAGGGACTCACTTCTGGGTCCTCAGATGAGTCCCTGCGCTCCTCTGCTAAGCGAGCCACGGCCTAAGTGTAACTAGAGTCGTCTGATTGGCACCACGCCTTCCGGTGGGTGGATAAAGGCGCTCCTCCGTCCACTCTGGGGGCTCAGCCCAGGGGCAGGCAACGTCCTACAGAGACCTCACCCCCCAGGAGAGAGGAACCTGCCTGCCAAGGCAGGAGACACAGGTGCGATCCCTGGGTCGGGAAGATCCCCTGGAGGAGGAAAGGGCAACCCACTCCAGGACTCTTGCTTGGAGAATCCCATGGACAGAGGAGCCTGACGGGCTACAGTCCACGGGGTCGCAAAGAGTCAGACACACTGAGTCACCAAACAACATACGACATCGTCTGTCAAAAGCAGTGCTGGTCTGCTCCGGATCGTGGCATGGGGGGGCAGCGTGCCTGGGGCACAGGGGAGCAGAGACCGCTAACACGGGAGCAGGTGCTCCCGATCGTGGCGTGGGGGGGCAGCGTGCCTGAGGCACGGGGGAGCAGAGACCGCTAACACGAGAGCAGGTAAGACGGGGGAGCTACCACTCCAAGGCCAAGCAGCAGGGGCCTGCCGTGGAACACGCGCCCTCGCTCAATCAGAACCATCTTTTCCTGTGAATCCAGCTCCTTGGCAGGAAAAGGGCATCTGTGCAGAGTTCGTAACCACGGGTATGGGCAAAGGAAGTCGGGGTGGGGTTGGGGGGGCGGCCCTGCATTGCAGAAGAGCCCAGTCAACAAACATTAACACTCTGAGAGGCAATCGCCTACCTCCCACAAGTTGAGGATTTAGCTAAATTGTCTGTACATAAAGGCTATTGTTTATAGAATCTTAAGATCTCGGTAAGATCGCAAATATTCTTGGCCAGATTAGCACAAACCTCAAGCTGCCTAGCACTGCCAGCTGGTAGCTGTGGGCAGCCTCAGAGGAGGGGGCAGGGTGCCCTCCTGCAGCTCTGTTCTGTCTTTCACAAGCTCCAGAGCCTGTGAGGTCACAGACCCTGGTGGTCCCCCTGCTGGGCCCCTCAGCACGTGCTACATGGGCTGATAGGCTGAGAGAGAAATAACAGGAGAGAAAGAACACGTGCCTCTGGACCAACCTCCCACACGGCCACGTCACAGCTGCGAAGCCCTTAAGCGGCAGACACTGGGCCAATCAGTTGCTAGGTAAATACTCTGACAATAACCCACGTGCCTATCTGCCACTTCCCACGTGCATATCTGCCACTTCCCGCACTGTTTTCAGACCCGATTACCCCACCAACCAAAGATAACATAAAGGTCGACTCACTTATCGTCTTTCTCATAAATATTTAGTCCAAGGGCATCAACGCCGAGCCAAAGGTCTGTTCCTTTCTTATTTTTTATCTCAAAATAGTTGATCCCGTACATTTCCAGGTCCTGGGCGATCTTCAGGTATTCCAGCATGGCGCTGTCTCTACGTGGGGAGAGCAGACATGGGTGTGAGCCGTGTGCAACAGTTACACCAGCGCCTCCACTGCGGTGCCTCTGCCAGCCTGTGACCCGAGCAGGCCCCCAGCCGTCCTCGGCACTGACCACTGACACCCTTCACACGCTAGGAAAGGACCGAACTGAATCACGCTGGTTCCTCTGGACGCAGGGAACGTCCCTGTAAAACCCTGTCGCTGGGCATGATCTCCCGGCCGCCCATGTGATGCCTCAGGGGGCCCCAGGAGCTGGCCCCGCCTCTGCCCTCCCCGATCCACCTCACTAGGACCACAGAAGATGCTCGGGTCAGAGAGGAAAGGCCAAGGACACACGGTCTCTGAGGCCCAAACTGCCCGTGAACTGCAGTGGCTAAGAAATCATCGGAGCTGCTGCCAGTGCCCGAGAGGACGACGCCAGGACAGACCTCCCACACGCCCCTCTGGTGCTTCTTTAATAGCAAGTGTTTCTCTCTCAGGATCTTTTTCAACACTGACGCCCTTTTAAAGACAACCACGTTATGGACTTTGAATGAAACAGCGCGCCTGATAGTCTGTGAACAACGCTCTGGCCCCCAAGATGAAATTGAAGCATCTCAGACACAAGTTTTTCTTTCCTCCCAAACAAGGAGAAGGCCTGAGGGTGTGAAGGTATAATCTGAATCACTTCTGGCTCTGGGGAAGTGGGGAAGAACACCTGGCTTTAAGAAGAAACCGCACTGGCAGCTCGTTATACCTTCCCTGCCAGGAACCGGCCACCAGCGGCTCCGAGCGGGTCACCGAGTCCCCCGAAGGACCGTAACCGGAGTCTCCCCCGAGAAGACAGAGCCCAGCCCAGCACTCACTTGAGCATCCCGCGGTGCTCAGCGTGCCACACCTGGATGCGGTCCTCCCACTGGTCCCTGGTGAGCTTGTGCTGGTCCATAACTCTGGGTGGCAAAGGAAGAGGGCACAGGGCCGTCAATCACCCCAAAGGCTGGGAGAGGCAAGTGACTGGCCACGGCTCAGCCTCACCCAAACCATGACTTTTTTTTCTCCCAAATAAAACCATCTACTTCCTAATATACAACATTTCTGACAATTAACAGAACTGGACAATTAAGAACCTAGAATGAGAGGAGCCTCGTCTTCTGGAAAAACTTTGAAAAGGTATTTTATTCTAAGCAGCCTCTTCTTCCAAAAGGGGTCAATTATGTGACCAGCAGTAAATAAAAGACAGATTTAACAGGGGCCAACTTATCATCCACCAGGGAGAGCCAAGAAGCCATGTCAGTGCGGAGGGGATCGGGGCCTGGGGGAGTGCTGCGCTGCAGCGGGGGCTGTTGACAGAGTCCGGGCCTTGCACAGAACCCACCCCCCACCAGCCCTGCTTGCCGACCCTCCTAACCCACCGCCCTCGAGGCCCGCCGGCTGACCTCTGGGGGATGAGCCGCTCAGAGCCGAGGTACCCGGCCTTGTGCAGCTCCTTGTTGTAGTCGCCGAACTTGGCCTGCACGGCGTAGGAGCCCAGGAGCACGGCGGTCTCGGGCGGGCAGTAGATCTCGTCGCTGAGGATGCCCTCCTTCACTTGCAGGAAGAAGAGCTTCTGCGTGATGTCCTGGATGAGCTCCTCAGCCACGTCCTCGGGGTAGAACTTGGCCCGGAACTTGAACTGCAGCGGGCTCTCCTTCCTGACCTCCTGGGCAGACACCTGGGTCGGGGGAAGCCAGACACTCATTGCAAGGTCCACCCACAGACAGACCCGCCAGCCTGGCACAAGCTGGCTCATAGGGTCCGGCGGGCCAGTTTTCAGAAGGAATGGTGACTCTGAAAGTCACCTTTTTAGTGTGGAAGACAGAAGGCAGGCGAGAATCCTGTGACATCTTCACAAGAGCCCCAGCCCTGGTTTTCTGGGGTGGCGACGCTGTAACTCCTGGGGCCTGTCCAAGTAACCCGTGAATCCGGCCTCTGTTCATAGGGCCAGGCCAGCCCAGGACCACGGCCTCCCCCGGCTCTTGCATGCCTCCAACTGCCCTCCTGCCAGGCACAATAATACAGGAGGAAAGCAGGACTTGGAGAAAAGGGAGAAACGGTCTGGAGAAAAGACACTTAGCTTACTGCTTTCCTTTTAATTGTTAATGGAATTATCCAGACTGTAGAGTTGGAAGGAACTCTATCACAGGCCCAAACAAAGCAGTAACAAGACTTACAAAACACTGGATGATTCATGGTTTTTAAGATTAATAGTCTCATTGGGGAAAAAAAACAAAACAAAACAAAACTAAGGTCAACTAAAACCTAAGCGATTATGCATCACGTACTCCAGTAAGGAGAAAGACCAGGGTCTAATTTCCAGCCACTATCCCCGTTTACCTGAAACCAGCAAACTTTCTGTCTATAAAAACTTTTATACAAATAGAAAGGAACAAAAAACAAAAGACAGAGTTTCAATGTCAACAGAGTAGACCAAACCCAATTAATAGCCTGTAAATAGTTAACTGACTTACCTTTTTATCAAGTTTCAACCACGTAGGAAATCCTTTGTTATCCACATACTGGAGGCCAAAGTACCACACTTCCCTAAGGCCGATGGTCTTAACCACCTGTAGGAAAGGGAAGGGGGTTGGAACTGGAGGGGCCCTGGCCCCGGGGAGCCCTGCCACGGGGTGCAGCAGGCCCTCCACGAGAGCGAGGCGCTGGCTTCGTCACACCGGCAGCCTCCCCTACGCTGCCTGTTACCAACAGACACCAGCCATCCAGTCTTTTTTGGTTTTAGGCCACATGGTGTCTGGGCTCCTCCTAATTCCCTGACCAGGAATCAAACCTGGGCCCACAGCAGTGAAAGTCCGGAGTCCTAACCACTGGACCGCCAGGGAAGTCCTTGAAACACTTGCTTTAATACACGTTTGTTTCAGCAGTGTTAGGGATAACAAAGCTTATAATGTCACCCTTACTGCTCTGGCCCCCATCACAGTTTCCTGAGTAAAGACAGCCAGGTGGGCTGCAGGGGGAACACAGAGATGGGGGACAACCCAGGGTCACCAGCCAAGGTGTGTGTGCCGCAGGTGTGGCTGTTCCCACCAGGGGTGCCCACGTGCAGAGGCGGCAAGCTTCCAGGGACGAGGGGGTGCTCAGTTTCACACGCACCAAGGGGTGACTCTAACCACCCCCAGAAACGTGAAATTCTGATACAGGAAGGGAGAATTCTGCCCTAGGTCATAGGGAGAGTTTCCGTTTTAAATTCTCTCTAGTACTAGGGAAAAGTCTCCTGTGGCCGGTTAGAGAGAGTCCCATGCTGGTTATTTTTGTGCCTTGAAGCCAAAAAGCAATTTGCTGTGGACACTTGCTGAATATCATCAAAACTAAGTCCTAGGATTTTTCTGTATAAATTCTATGACACGTAATGTTAAGCCTTGAAAAAACAAAGGTTACCATTCTTCAAATGTATGACTTCTATCAAACTTGAAAGAGGACTGTACGCACCGCAAGCGACAAATCCGTATCAATACCGAAGTCTGCCCTGAGCCTGCTTCCTCACTGGCTTTGGCAGGAGGGCATGGATGCTTGCTGGAGGCTGTTCACTGCCGGGCCAGGGACAGACCCACTTATCCGCTCCCTCCACGCACCCAGAAAAGGGGAGGAAGGTCTCTACCCGGACTCCTCATCGTGAAAGACACGAAGGCCGTGTTGACTCCCATCAGGTGAAGCCCCAGGTCTAGTTTCCATGGTAACAAGTGTAAGAGGCGGGATCCTGATCAGGTTTCCTCCAACCCTCCCACTGCTAGTTTCTCACTCCCCACAAGCCAAACCTCCCTCCACCTCAATGTCTGGATAGGAAACCTGCCCCGTCTTCCTCTCTGAATGGCTTCAAGGCCGCCGGAGAAAGCCCCACGTGGCCCAGCCATCCCCGCTCCCCGCCAGCCCTTCCGCTCCATCCACCAACTGCAGCCTGGGCCTGGGTCTGACCTGCGGGAAGCCACGTCCTATCCACTCAGCGTCCTGGCCCTGTGCCTGGCGGAGCCCCTGGGCGGACCTGCTCACTGGCTCAGGGAAATTCAGGGACAACGAAAGGGAGACTCCACCAGACCCAGGTGAGTCACCTCCAGCTTCTACATTTGCCAAAACATCGCTCCACTTTCCAGGTCGGTGCTGGGGTGCGAAGCAGGGCCTGGCCACCAGCAGGGCCACTCAGGAAGGCTGCCAATGGAGCAGGTGCCGGGAATGCACACACCCAACCCAGCCCTGTCGCCCTACTGGGCCCTCAGTCCCAGCGCAGAATCTATGGAGCCCCGAAAAGTAGGTCTCGCTCTGCCTAAAGCTTGGGAACTGTTCCGTGGAAGAATTATCATGGCCCTCACGGTGGTTCACTGCTCTTGTTAAAAGGGAAGGGTGCGTGCTGGCACCCGAGGGGCTCGGGATGCTGCGGCTACAGGGAGGGCCGGGAGATGCCAGCCCGGCTCCTCACTGTGCCCTGTCCCCCGCCCTGCACCAGGTGGCAGGGAGCAGCCAGGGAGACTGTGGAGACCCCCGCGGGAGAGGCGGCAGGCGGGGCTCGCAGGTGAGGCCCTGGCTCAGGGAGACTGCATGGGGTCCCTTCTCCTCGGGGGCTGTGGACAGGGGGCACCCCTGGGTCCCGCTGGCAGGCAGCAAATAAACAAGAGGAGCAAGCTGCGGATGGAGGTGATGACTGTGCTCAGCCAACAAAGGGATCCAGATGCTCTTTTCTAACTGGGAGCCCTCTGAAGTGCGCAGAGACCAACCTGATCGAAAAGCTGCTTTCCTGTGGTGTTTGGCTGGATGGCGAACTCCAGCTCCGCATCCATGGTGGTCACTCGGACGTTGATCTGAAAAACACACACGTCACGCTTAACCGGGGTTCTTGTAGACACAGCCCGAGTCTTCCACCGAAACCCAAAGGTCCCAAGCAACGTGGCAAGAGTGCTCCTCCTCCACACCCGAACTCATGTCTGTCACCACACAGACACCCAGCCGCCACATCTGAGCTCACGTCTGTCACCACACACACACACACCCCCAGCTGTGCACACGTATGCAGCTTGGATTCAAATGTGTGTCCTTGTGTCCTTGTGGCTTTAAAAAAAGCACACTCACACTTAGGTCTAAGCTGTTTTTCTACAAAGATACTTTGATGACTGTTAACACACTTTGCACACACACACCATCTCACATTCTGACCCCCAAGACGGGTCCCTGAAGCCCCACAGGCGGGGAGCCGCTCCCAGGGAAGCCACACCAAGTCTGCAGGTAACAGGAGAGAAGGCTCTGTACAGCAACTTGAGAGACCTCCTCAACAGTGAAGGGAGGTGGGTGAACGGCTGAAGACACACCCAGGAGGACAGAGTGCCGTGTAGGAATCCAAAAGGATAATTATGAAGGCAGGAAAAACACGGAAGCATTACTAGGACAGAAAACTGACGGGAAGGCTGGGGAAAATGTCATCGAAGCTGCTATACAGTTGGTGGTTTAAAAACATTTACTTACAGGCAATTTTCAAATCTGCTGCCAAGTCGCTTCAGTCGTGTCCGACTCTGTGCGACCCCATAGACAGGAGCCCAACAGGCTCCCCTGTCCCTGGGATTCTCCAGGCAAGAACACTGGAGTGGGTTGCCATTTCCTTCTCCAAATCTTTTCAAATCTATCACTTGAAAAAACCCGGAACTCACTAGCATAAGAAAAACATACAAATCTAGCTACTTTATATCACGGCTCCGGAGGAAAATATCACAGCAACTATGGTGCTTAAGAAATGTCTGCTTCTCATCATTTTTCAAGTGAAATACAGAAACAGCTGCTGCTGCTAAGTCACCTCAGTCGTGTCCAACTCTGTGTGACCCCATAGACGGCAGCCCACCAGGCTCCCCCGTCCCTGGGATTCTCCAGGCAAGAACACTGGAGTGGGTTGCCGATGCCTTCTCCAATGCGTGAAAGTGAAAAGAGAAAGTGAAGTCGCTCAGTCATGTCCGACTCTTAGTGACCCCATGGACTGCAGCCCACCAGGCTCCTCCGTCCATGGGATTTTCCAGGCGAGAGTACTGGAGTGGGGTGCTAGCGCCTTTTCCAAACTCCTCCCACTCAGATGGAAATGTAACGAGGACACAGATTAACTGTATTATTTAGCCTCCTGATCTAAGTTCCGAACGTGTGTCAGGCCCTGGCTGGATACATAAGACTCGAAGTCGTAAAGACTACTTTTTGTTCACGTCGTTTTTTCCCTAATGCTCAAAACTGTGACTTCGGATACGTACATCCAGTCTGTCTTAAAGGGTCTCTGCCCAACATAACACAGAGAAGGGAGGTACAATGCCCCAGGTTTTAAAGTTTCCTCTCCAATCTCAAGTCTACACATTCAAGAAATGAAGTTTACTAAGAAGCAAGACTAGGCACATTTTAGTCTTCAAGTTTATCAAAGCATAAAGCCTCCGTTTCTTCCTTTTCCTGACAGCAATATTTTAAAGAAGTCACGAAACGGCTGTTGTGAAGCACAAAATAAAGCGAGTCTCTCTCTCTCAATTATGGTTCCAAGGGCACATATGAGAGGTGGGAAAAGCAGCCCCAAACGCAAACATTCTGGAACAAATGCAGCTCCAGGTTACACTCAGAAGCCTACAATGGATAAGGCACTTGAGACTACAGTGGGGAGAAGGGGGCTGATAAGCGCTGGACCTCAAACAGGCTTTTCTCTGTTATTTACTGACTCGGAAGCTGAACGAGCAGACAATGTGGGCCAGACAGCGAAGACAAAGCTGCTACCCTGCTTGAGATGAATACAAAAGACCAGAGGCTCACACTTCAGACTCTTAACTTCTAAACCTTGATCACCTCTAAATCTGAGGAAGAGAAAAAAAAGTCACCTCCTAAGACCAATGCTAATAATTAACATAAAAAAGTGATCACCACACCATTTTTAACCATTTTGCAAACTTATTAACAGGAATTTAGTGGAGGGGGGGGGAAGCTATTTTAAGGTTCTGAGCAGGTTCACATTTGACTCAAAGTTCACACAACTCTTTGAAAAAGCAATAACCTGCAAAATGAATACTTTTACTAAGGTTAAGATGTGACAAGCCAGCAGTACATAGAAAATGAACTTCTTAAAAATTAAGTGTTATCAGGAGGGTCTGTGCAAAACTCCCCTGCAAAAAACTCCCCTCCCACCACAGGGACTTAAAATCACCCTCAGCAGCTCCAGTGGGACGCTGTGCCAAGTGTCACCTGGCCTGATCTTTCTAGGAACTTTCCCGAGTCCAGCACGCTGGTGATCATGCAATCTGGTGCAGGACCTGGAACACAGCCTGCAAGCCAGAGAGGAGGCAAGGCGCTTCTGACCACGGGCCGGGCCGGGCCGGGCCAGGCCCGGCAGTGGGAGGCAGGCGTCTCCCCACCAGCCCCGTCAGAAGGAACAGCTAACTGACCCCAGTGCAAATTCAGGGAGGCACTAACATTTTCAGACAACTCCCAAGAGCACAAAGTCGAGGTAACTGTGATCAGTAGATGCGTGTTTCACTAACAGCGCACAGTCAACCATCGAGACCAAGGTCGAGACAAGAGAACTCGTGACAGCCAAACACTCGGGTGAACGCCACGTGAATGAGCCCAAGCTGCCCTGCGGGACTGGACGTGTGTGCCTCGACAGGTCCCCAGCCTCCTCACGCCCCTCACAGGGGCTGGGCTTATGCTCTTCTGGGCAGTACGAGCATTCCTTCTGCAAGACCATCTCAAGGACTACGGGATGTTTAGCATCCCTGAGCCCACCCACTAAATACAGGTATCCCCCGACCCCAATCCACCCCAATCCTCTAGAAGTATTCACAACACGCACGCACGCCCGCCCGCCCGCCCTCTGGGGAAACTGAGGGCCACAGCATGGCTGCCTCCGTCAGTAGAGTGTTACTTTACACATCTGTCACAATGTGCGGAAATATAGCATGAACTTTCAGTTTAAAGTGATACATTTATTGAGAAGATGGGGACCATTCATCTGCATGTTTTGGCCACTTACCCAGGGGTGGTGGTGGTGGTGTTTTTTAAAGAAATTGGGCTTAGGCATCCCAACTCTCCTGTCTACTATCCTGTCCAGTTTCCCTGATACAATCAATTGCTTTAAGTGTAACCTGGAAAAAGCGAGCTCTTGTGTTTGTAGTGATGACACAGAAATAAAGTGGGATTACGTGCTTCACGTTACACAAGTGAGAATGGTCCCACGAGAAGCTGGAGGTCCAGGGCTTAAATCCATCAGCACGCAAACCCAAAAGACTCGCAAAGACTGGAGAAAATCACCGTGTCTTGCCATCTTTACTGCCTTTCTATTCTCCCCCCAGATCACACACTTTTATTAAAGGCAATATTCTCTGAAGGCAGCAAAATCCCACAGGAATGTGTGGTGGGAGTGTGCAGTTAGTCATTTAAAATCTACCCCTAAAAGGGCAGTGTTTTTTCCCCAGGCTGAAACCCTTTCTAACATTCTGCTGTGTCTGAAGGGGGCAGCAGTGATAAAAGTTTAATTTTGCCCAGGTACGCGCACCCCTTACATACACACAAAGAACCGCGTGGTTGGCGTAGATGATAAATAATTCATGTTGCTCCTTCAATCGCTACTCCATTTGAAGCTATGGCATGAAGATGCAGTTAGATTTCTAAAATGTCAGAACCTAAAGGAACCAGACATAACCACACTTCATTATCTATAATGGGAATTCGTAAGTAAGTTTCAATATGAGAGTCACATTAGCACTCTACAATAATGAGATGAATCTAAAGGAACCAGACCTAACCACACTCCACTACTTATACTGGGAATTCATTAGTAAGTTTCAATATGGGAATCACATTAGCACTCTACAACAATGAGGCTTTTTTAACCAGTTGTATACTAGATCAGAATTTGAGAGTAAGATAATGTGTTTTAGGAGCTTCCCAGGTGGCTCAGTGGCAGAGGATCTGCCTGCCAATGCAGGAGACACAGGAGACCCGGGTATGAGTCCCTGAGTGGGGAAGATCCCCTGGAGGAGGAAATGGCAACTCACTCCAGTATTCTTGCCTGGAGAACCCCATGGGCAGAGGAGCCTAATGGGCTACGGTCCACAGGGTGCAAAGAAATGAACAGGGCTGAGCACACATGCACCTTGGCTCCTCCTCTAGCGAGGCACGCAGACGGGTGGGAAATTCACGTGAAAATCACGGGCCGGCTGGGAGACTGTTTTCATGGACAAAGGAGAAGCTCACACCTGTTTTCACATGCGCAGAGGGAGATGCTCCTCTCCAACCAGACACACGATACAGTACAGGTTCTGCTGCTCCAATGCAACTGACAGCTCTTTTCCCAATAAGGAATTAAAGGTGTTAAACCCCAATCTGGTTTTTAAAAATAGACACGGAATAACAACTCACCCTCTTAAAATGAAATAAACCTGCCGTCCCCTTGGCTCACTCTGTCCGACAGATGGGCACTCGAACACAAGGCAGACGGACAGCAGGACGGGCCTCTGAGCCCGGGCCCCCTCCCGCCCTGGGCCCCGCGGTCCCAGCCCCCAGTGTGGGGGAGGCATTCCCAGCTCCGTCGGTCGTAAAATGGAAAGACTTATCTGTAAGGAATCTTCCAAGTCTGCACTCTACAGCTTAACGACAGGAGTGGCTTCTGACACTGCGCCATCCACCCCGTGGCTGGCACTTCCCGCACCACTACCTGAATCTCAAGAGAGGGCGAAAGGCCTGGGGGTGGGGAGGCAGTGTTCTGAGGTCACACAGCTTGAAGGTCTCCGTTTCTGTTTTTGTTGTTTAGTTAATCAAAAGGCTTTGAGGGTTTGCGGTATTCATGCAAATTGTGAAATTCCAGGACGGGGCCTTAGTTGAGGTCTCCCAGATTCTTCTGACTACAGGGATTTTTTTTCCCCCACGGAGTATCGCAAAAGAGCAGTACTTTTCAGAATATACTTTGGAAAACATGATTTTTGAGCCTTCTCAGTGTAATTTTATCAAAGTGGTGTCTAAAATGCCTTCTAAGAGTCTGAGATACGGAAGAGATAGAGTTGACGATAAAATACTATTATTTTACCTGTAATCCGTATATGTGTAAGCTGAATTTCTGGCTGTCAAATTACCTCCCTCACTAATCTCTCCTCACTTTAGTAAGGAAGTCTAGTCTTGCAATTTTTCCTTTGAGAAATGTCTACTTCCTCCTGAACTACTTTAAACTCGGTATAAGAAAGATAACCTCTCCTGCCACACTTTTCACAAAATAAATTCACACCATACTGAAGACCAAGACAGGAGGGAGAATTTCAAGACCGGTTCTTCCACAAACAAGCAGCTGCTTTACATCTTAATAGACCAACCGGTTTAGGTGACTTAGAAGCCAGAATACTTCAGGGGAAACAAGTTTGCAGTGATTTTACTATATACTTGGAATCAGGTAACCCACTGAGAAAGGGAAATTCAAATAGTAACATTTGAATGTATGGACTGCAGGCAGTGGACTCAGCAATAACAGATTAATCCCTATATTATCACACCTGCATTTACTCAAAATTAGTGTGAGTACAACTATCTAAGCACCACCAAGATTAAGCCGAGAGCCTGACCTTTCATGATCATTTATAATGTCACCGCTGTTTCCAACATCCCCACCCTCTTCCAAAGTGCCACTTCAGCAGCTTCCACAGTTTTCAAATATTTGGATAAGAGCCTTCAAATGCTTAGAAAGGCTCTGACAGGAAGTTGTCCGGTAAAATTTCTTCCACAAATGGGAGAACGAAAGCCGGGAGTGTGATGAGGAAAAAAGTTTTACAACTGAAAGGGGCTGTAAGATCTTCCTCGGGTGCTGTTTTGGTTCACGCACTGAGTAAGTGCTGAGACGATGCTGTATTTTGGTTTTTCATCCTTGAATCATCAGTCTACAATAGCTTTGTTAGAATATAACTTACACCCCATAAAACTCACCATTTAAAATGTGCACTTCAGTGGTTTTTAGTAACTTCTCAGAGTTATGCAACCAACCCCCTAATTTTAGAAACATTTCATCACCCCAGAAAGAAATCCCATGCCCGCTGGCGGTCTCTCCCATTACTCCTTCCTCCCAGCCCTGGCAACCGAGAATCTACTTTCTGTTTCCACAGAGTTCTCTATTTTGGACACTTCACATAACAGAATCATTTTACCATGTGGTCTTTGGGGTCTTGCTTTTGTCACTTGACATTTTCAAGACTTATCCCTTGTATCATGTATGAGCACTCCCCCTTTTTAACTACCGAGTAATATTCTGCTACCTGGATCACTTTCATCTGTCTATTCGCTGCTGGTGGATATTTTGGGTTGCAGACCTTCTTTATTACTTGCCATGATGTTCTTTGGTGATGATAAATATGAAACAGCTGGAAAACAAGTCATTTGAACTAGACTATAGTCAATGTGATACTCAAATGGATAAAAAAAAAATTAGGGGCGAAAATGAAAGAAAATGCATTTTTTAAAACCAAAATGCAATTTAAGTGTACTGTGTCGTTTAAGTTATAAATAAAAATACGCTGTTTTCTCAGGAAGACGATGCCAGCTTGCCAAGCAAAGCACTGACTCCTGCCCGCCCCAGGGCGCCCTGGCGCTGGAGGCCACCAGGCCTGTGAGCCCCTTCCCTTTACAGACCAGGAGCGGGTGGGCAGAGGGAGCAGCCCTCCCACGGGCTGAGGGGAGAACCCAGGCTCTCTCGTTCAGGGGTCTCCCAAGCAACTCAAGTTCTTTCTTTAAATTTTCAGCAGCAACAGTCCCGTTTTGCATTTAACTCCGATGGTGTGCAGCACACCATCGCCAGCATTCAATGAAGTGCCCAGTATCTTTTTTAACTCAACACTACCTCTGTATTTTCGAAAACACCTCAGTGGGCGATTTGGGGAGGTCCCGGGCAAGCGACTCCGGTACGGTCCGGACGAAGGACCCGCGTCTCCTCCGTCCTCGCGTCGACGAGGCGGTCCCCAAGAGCTTGCGTGACGTCTCAATTGGACCTCTCGAACAGTTTTGTCGAAGGACCCGGGACCCGGGTCTCCACGACTGAGTCCTCCGACCCACCCCGGCCGAGAAGGTCCGAGTGTTCTCCTGTGTGGGTCCGTCCTTTCTCCGGACCGATCGTGAGACGTGTACTTACTCGGTGTCGAAGAAAACCGTTCTAATTGTCGAGGGGGGTGGGGTCAACCGTTCTAATTGCCGAGGGGTGGGGGGTCAAAACAAAGGAAAATTGAAAAAGGTGACCCCTCCTACATCTGGTGAAAGTTTTTAGAAGTAACTTAAACGATGTTGTAACGAAGACGAGACGTGGGACTCGTCCACCCTAGGTAGAGGAGAGTGGGACGTTGGGGGCAGGACTTCGCAGTGGGTGACCAGCCGGTCTCTGCGGGGGTTCCAATTACATAAGGGCCGATGATGACTAGGAGGTGGTGTCCTTTTATGAGAGTTGATTCGAAAGTAAGTCATGATCTGGACTTGAGTGTGTCTGTCCAAAAGAATTACTCTGACAGAGGTGTCTCCTTAGGGACAAAATCAGGAGAAACGTCGGACTAGAGGAAATTCTATTTTTTAGTTAGAGGTCCTTGTTATGAGGTTGAGTCAATTCAGGGTCGTAATCGATACTGTGTGTCACCAGTAAATGTTTACGACCGATTGTCTATTGGTGGGAGACATTTAGTAATGGTACTCGAGTCGTTTGGACTAATTCCTTAGTCGACTCACATCTTTGTGTCTGGACAAAGATGGTTGTCCAGCTTAAGTCGGTTGATCTTTCGTTTCGACCTTTCGGGGCTTCCGGTTCACTAGAACACAACAACTCGAGGAGAGGCCGGTGTAGTGATTAGGAGGGGTCTCTCAGCACCATTACCGACTATAAAGTGTCTATTGAAACAAAGACATTTTACTTCACCAACAGAACCTACAAGTCACGACGGGGGTCATTGTGACAAATAATACTTGTTTTAAGATGTTTTATCAACGGTAATTTTTAGGCTACTGGTGTGAAATGTAGCGATGTCAAAGATTATTCATATGTCAAAAAATCTTCAGTCCAGTGTTCTTGCCTGGAGAATCCCAGGGATGGGGGAGCCTGGTGGGCTGCCGTCTATGGGGTCGCACAGAGTCGGACACGACTGAAGCGACTTAGCAGCAGTGTTCTGTTCATGAAAGGCAGATGAGAAAACGCTCGTGTGGTACACCATTCTTGTAAGCATAGATCAAAACAAAAACCAGTATGTCAAAAAAAATGAAATGTACAGAGAGAAGACGAGTAAAATAGAAACGTGGCCTTAAAACACAAGCTTTCATTAAACGGAGTAATGTCCGCAGTAAACTGTACTGACTGCGGTGGCAGAGACATCAACTACACTGTCAGTCAAGAGGCAGGGGTCGCTCTAAACTGCTGCCACCAACAGCAGTGGCTATGCCACCATGCACCTGAAGGCAAGCCGGACCAGAAATTCCAGAGGCACGCGTGCAAGCTCGAGCTCTTAGCACCAGACTTCACGTGGTTTACTGACCTTTAGAGAAGGTGTGAAGAACGGCTGAATACATCTTACTAATAATATAGCCCTATGGCAAACCTGACCACCAGTGGATGGTAATTTTTACTACTACTCCTTCCTTTCTCTCCTCTGTATCTTCAGTTTTAAACTCAAGATAAATTATGTGTGTGTGCTTGTGCCCAGTCATGCCAGACTCTTTCAACCCCATGAACTGCAGCCCACCAGGCTCCTCTGTCCATGGAACTTTCCAGGCAAGAATCCTGGAGTGGGTTGCCATTTATTTCTCCAGGGGACCTTCCCAACCCAGGGACTGAACCCCTGTCTCTTGCATCTCCTGCACTGACAGACAGATTGCCACTGTGCCACTTGTACAGTGAGTACAAGTGCCACTTGGGTACAGTGCCACTTGTACCCAATCGTTATCTCCTGTCTTCTTTTTCAAGGTTAAAGAAGAAAGAGAGTCAAGGTGAAGAAACTGGCTTGTTCGGCTTAGGAAAAATTTCCAGATGCCAAAGAAAACTGGCCTTCCAGCGCCACAAATCTTGTAAAACAAAAAGTCTATGGAATTAATCAGACCACAAACTACCAGGCAATGCAGTAAGAATTCCACACACCATCAGCTGGGGAGGAGTTGAGACACATGGGTAGGACAGACACAAACTTGCATTCTATTAAAGTTTTTGTAGAATTGTACAATACCAGGATAATACAGCAGCCTCTTATTGTTGCCTAGTAACAGGAATAATAATAAATCATCCAACCTTAGGGCTACAAGAGCCCACTCGTGACAACTCCTGAGGAGATCAAAGTGCTGACCTCGCTTCCTGATTCACGGATAGGCGCTATTCCTGGGACTACAAGGACAGGGGGATGCCTGTGTTGGCTGCCGCTGGCCTCCTGGCGTCCGTCAGGGAGTTCTAGATGATTGCATCCCTGTGATAACGGTCATTCCTCCAGCAGAAGTTCTACATTCAGACTGAGGCTGACAGTGAGAAAGACTCCAAGTTCCCTGTAGGTGAGGTGAGGTGAAGTCGCTCAGTCGTGTCCGACTCTTTGCGAACCCATGGACTGTAACCTACTAGGCTTCTCCAGGCAAGAATACTGGAGTGGATTGCCATTTCCTTCTCCAGGGGATCTTCCCAACCCAGGGATCGAACCCGGGTCTCCCGCATTGGAGGCAGATGCTTTAACCTCTGAGCCACCACCTATCAAGAAACTGAATTAACCCAGTACAATCGATCGCCTCAGGCAAAGCCATCATCCTTAGGGATCTCAACAGCCCTGCCCACTCCTTCTCCACACCAAGAACCCGCCTGCCAATTCAGGAGAGGTAAGAGACGCGGGTTTGATCCCGAGGTTGGGAAGATCCCCTGGAAGAGGGCATGGCAACCCACTCCAGTATTTTTGCCTGGAGAATCCTATGGGCAGAGGAGCCTGGTGGGCTACAGTTCATAGGGACACGACTGAAGCAAATTAGCACATGCACGCACACTGATGAAAAGTCAAGTCAGATCTAGAGTTCAGTGTCAAATGAGCCAACGTGACTCTATCACAAACCAAGCAACGATTGGTAGAGTTTCTTGGTTCCCATCTTCAGAGGGTCAGGACGCCCTGGGGTGGGCACCTACCTCACCTTACAGAGAATTCCTATCACTTCAAGGAGTACTGGGAACTTGGAGTGGATCATGAAAACCCACACTACATACCTCTCATTTCCAAACTGCTCTCCTCCACCACCTTTAGGCTAAAGCTTACAGGGAAAAAGCTAAATTCTTAACATGCTGTGGATAACAACAGGGCAGAGTGAAACGTGAAAGCTGGGTCTTGGAATTTCCCTATAACTTGTTTCAGATATCTACATTATGCCATATTTTAGATTCTATTAATGTTACATAAATGTATATGTTCTAAGTAGAACGGTTAGAATAGGGAGAAAAGAAAGGTGAAAGTCGCTCAGTCATGTATGACTCTGTGACCCCATGGACTGTACAGTCCATGGAATTTTCTAGGCCATAATACTGGAGTGGGTACCCCTTCGTCTCCACGGGATCTTCCCAACTCAGGGATCGAACCCAGGTCTCCCGCATTGCAGTTGGATTCTTTACCAGCTGAGCCACCAGGGAAGCCCAAGAATACTGGAGTGGGTAGCCTATAGGAATCGAACCGGGTCTCCTGCATTGCAGGCGGATTCTTTACCAGCTGAGCTATCGGAGAAACCACAGAAGGGCGAGGAGGGGCAGCTATTTTGTAGGATGACTCTCAGCGGCTATTTAGGGAAAAGTTAGCCTGAATACGTTCTTTCAAAGGTTGAGAAACTGAGGCCTAGAAATTTCCTTACCTATTAAAAATATTTATAGTTGTACAGCTCTTAAAATGTTAGCCCTAAAGCTGTATCTTCACTGATTTTAAAATTTTGAAAAGTTTGTTATTTCCAAATTCCAAGGTACAAAGTCTGTAAAGTATATGGATAGATGATACAGACAGGAAAAAAGAGCTCAGATCCACTAAGACCCATCGTATAATTTCAAGAACATGAAGTGAAATCCTGAGTCTTTCTAAAGAGCTCCTTTTCCTCTGAAAGTAGGCCACTTCCTGCCCCCAGACCCACTTCCTGTCAGCCAAGGCTGCTTAACAATACAAAAAGCGGACAAACCAGTCCTGCCTGTGCTCAGCTAGAGAAAATCCTGACCTTAGAGCTGAAGGGAACTTTCTGAGCGTCCCACTAAAAAGGAGGGTCAATCCCCTCCTCTACTTTAAAACCAGGGTTTTGGAAACGGTCAGTGCTACACCCTCCCCACGGTTCACCAGCTGAGGCGCTGCCTTTGGAAGGAGGAAACTGAGGCCGTGAGAAACCACTTGCCAGCCCCCTGACAAAGGCAAGCATCCTCACTCTCATCCAAGTTCCAGGTCCGCACTGTGGGATAACCTACTGGGATTTCCCTACCTGCCCATGGCACGTGAAAATAATATCCCTGATACCTGCTGGCTCTTGGTTTTTACGATCTTTTATTGGGAGCGTCTGTGAGTAGGAACTGACTTCCTCTACACTAGGAATCACATACACCCTGTGTGTACATTTTAAACTAGACACATGGACACCACTTTCCATAGGAAGGGGTAAAAACAGAGAAAGTTTACCTTTTGCAAAAGAAACTTGTTTCTTCCCAGAAACACAAATAATCCATAGCCACCTCTGCTCTCCCGGCTCTGGGCAGGTGAAACAGATAATCATTCAAGGTCACCTTCTCTGCATCTACTGGGCTGTGGGTTCTTGATTCTGTGATATACATCATTTCAGCTTTACTAGGTGTGTCAAACGATTTCAGCACTGATTTAGTTCACTGAAAAGGGAGGTTAATCATATCCACAAACTTAGGATCCCATAAAAGAATGCAAAGTAAGGGACAGGGCCAAAAGGGCTATCACATGCTACAATGGTGTTTAATTCCAGGCTCATAAAACACAGGAAATTAAAGGCCTATCAACTAAACCTCATTCCACCTCGAGTGCACTGTTTACTTAGCAAATTTATAAGTTTGTGAACAGTTTTCTAATCCAGTGGCGAGGAAAGCTTGTGAAAAAATGAAACTGTCAAAACAACGTAATTCCTTTGCTAATTCCTGATGCTTTAGCGAAGGGCATATGAAATAACCCACGCTAAACCCTTGTACCGTTTCTTAAATAAATCGTTGCCCCTAGTTAAGGTCACGTGTGCTGCAGTATTATTACTAACTTCTACACTGGGACTGGAAGAAACACAAGCTGGAATCAAGATTGCCGGGAGAAATATCAATAACCTCAGATATGCAGATGACACCACCCTAAGAGTTGGACTGTGAAGAAGGCTGAGCGCCGAAGAATTGATGCTTTTGAACTGTGATGTTGGATAAGACTCTTGAGAGTCCCTTGGACTGCAAGGAGATCCAACCAGTCCATTCTGAAGGAGATCAGCCCTGGGATTTCCTTGGAAGGAATGATGCTGAAGCTGAAACTCCAGTACTTTGGCCACCTCATGGGAAGAGTTGACTCATTGGAAAAGACTCTGATGCTGGGAGGGATTGGGGGCAGGAGGAGAAGGAGACAAAGGATGAGATGGCTGGATGGCATCATGGACTAGATGAACGTGAGTCTGAGTGAACTCCAAGAGATGGTGATGGACAGGGAGGCCTGGTGTGCTGCGATTCATGGGGTCGCAAAGAGTCGGACACGACTGAGCAACTGAACTGAACACTGGGAACAATGTTAAATAATATTTCTCCTGTAAGGAGCTTTGATAAGGTGTACCTGAACTTGACCAAGAAGTTTTTACTTCTACCATCTTTCAAAAACAGAGACCCCAACCAACGGTTTAGTTTTTTTTTTAATCCAAGCTAAAAAAATAAAAATAAAAATCAGCAAACAAAATTTGCTTTGAGAAAACCAACTTCAGTTGAACTTGTGCTTTTAAATCACTTTGTTTCTGAAATTATAGGAAGTTTATAAAAAAAATAACCTCTTCAATTTATACTTTGTTACAATCAAGTATGTTACATCTGGAGCGGGATAATTCTGTAGGCGTTCCTGGACGGGAGTGAGGAGACCTGAAGGCTGCTTCTCAACCCCGCCCACCAGCCCCTGCAGCTCCCCGCTGCCGCATTTCCTGTGGGTCTCACCTCCTCCCACCCCACCCCCAGTCCCAGCACAGACTGCACACTCATCTCTTCAAATGGCTGCTCAAGACTCCACTAAGTACCCCACCCTCGTGTGCTCACTCCCAATTTTCAGCTTCGAGAATGCAGCTATTGAGACAATGACCTATTTCTAGTTGGGTCACCCCTTCCCCCACCAAGAAAAAAAAAAAATCGTGGGAATACAGTCAGAGAGGAACCAACTGGGAACAGACAGTTCTGTGTGTTTCCAAGTCACTGCAACTCTGACCTGAGTCTCCTTTAATAGAAGGTGTGTGGAGGGCGAGAGGGCCCAGGTGGGGTTAAGTCAGTCCCCCATCTCGTCAGAGCACCAAAGGGCTAAGAAGTGCGGTTCTCCTCTGGGGGTCCAGATCCTGGGGCGATTTGGTGATTTGAAAAAGCGATGGGCATCTTTCCCTTCTGCCCCTACAACGTGCTTTAAAAAAAAAAATAATCTTTTTATTTTGGAAAACTGGAAACACTCACAAAAGCAGAGAGAACAGAAGAGTGGGCTCCTCATCCAAGACTCCTGACTCATCCACTCTACCACCTAAAAAAAATTTTTTTGCTGGTACATTTTAAGACCACTGTATATCACTTCATTTGTAAAAACTTCAGTATGTAGCCCTAATGGATACACAAATACAAAACCACCATGTCCCATCATAGCCCACAATTAAGAACTATTCCTTAGGTGGCACTAGTGGTGAAGAAGCTGCCTGCCAATGAAGGGTAAGTAAGAGATGCAAGTTTGATCCCTGGGTCAGGAAGATCCCCTGGAGAAGGAAATGGCAACCCACTCCAGTATTCTTGTCTGGAAAATCCCACGGATAGAGGAGCCTGGCGAGCTACAGTCTGTGGGGTCGCAAAGAGTCAGATACGACTGAGCGACTTAGCACTTAATATTATTATTAAAGTTTAGTCAATGTTCAATGGCTCCCCAATGAACTGCCTCAAAACTATCTTTTTACAGTCAATTTATGTAAGTCATACAATGCCCTCTGCAACTCTGTCATCTTATTATATTTCCAAACTGCCCTGTTTGGCCAGTTTCTTAATAAACATCAGGTTTTCCCCACCCTATCTCCCTATCTAAGTCCCACTTAAGAGTCCCACCCAAACAGCAATGTATTATGTAAGCAGATACTTGAACACCCAAGGAGCAACATCCATAATTATGTAATCAAGGCAATGAAATAGCTTGATGAGAATACTAATATATATTTTCATAAATAAAGAGGCGGTTCCAATTTAAAACTTATGTTCTAAGCTTCTACCAAGTGATCTGTGATTCAGTTTTATCTTTAAAAACTTAAGGAACAATGTTGGATATGTTTCTAAAACCTGTTTTACCAAAAAAACCCTACAGATGTAGTAATGGTACAAAAGGCAAAATATTATTCAGAAAGTATAAATTTCACTAAAACAAATGCTTGAGAAATGATGGACGAATCCAAGCAGCTATTGCAAATGACTATGCACTTATCACCAAACCTATTGTGAAAACAGGTTCCTGGAGAAATGTCACCTTGGCTCACGGTCCAATGCAACAGTGATTTACCAAAAAACAAAAAAAAATGTCACATGCTGCCGGCTAAGTCACTCTGCTCCGGGTTTCAACTCTTCAACCAAGAAAAGAACCAGTGAAAAGGATACAAGTACCTGCACCTCAGCAAAGCTGGGATGAGCGCGGACCCCAGCTCCCATCACCCCCAGACAGCAGGTATCTTTCTCCACACAGTGTAAGGGTCTTGAAAGCAAGAATTGCCCCCATCCTGCTCACCAACATATTCCCAGGACCGAAATAACCCGGCATCCAGTAGCTTCTCTACTTGTTGAATGACAGATGAATTTTACGGAGGGTTGTGGTGGTATTCATTGTGGGAACAGAAGAAAAAAGGAGGCAAAAAAACTGTTGCATTATTAGTCTGTTTAAGTCAGGGAAAAAGAAAGGATGCCCACCATGAGGTATGAAAGCTTTTAATCAGATCAGAATTCACTAGTTCCAAGTGGAGTGGCCGCATTTACACTGTCCTCTGTGGTGACAAAGAGGAGACACTGCTACACAGTGCAAGGCAGGTCCTGGGACCTCATTCCCAGACAGGAGGAAGGGCTCGGGGACAGTGAGCGGCAGGCACGCTCCCTACACACCGTCCCTTCTTCCCTCTATCTGCCAATGAAGCAAGCACTTAAACGTCTCTTCCAGAAGCAGATAATGACGACCCACCCCCAAACCACATGGCTTCTCACTTTGGGGCCAGGAAAGACAGAAAGCAAAGAAACAAGTTTATCTGTCGCCGTTTTGCGTAGAAATAAGTTGAAGTAAACAAAGCAGGAAGGGGCGGACAGTAAGAGAAGGGGCTCTCCTTTAGCCAAAATGCTCCCAACTAGGGATCAAATTATAAAACTATCTTCGTGCAAACACTCACACATAGACAACAGTTAATTTTAAATGATTGGTGATGGAAAAAAAGCAACCCATTCATATAACATTCTCTTTCCAACTCAAATATCGGGTACAAATTGCTTTCTTTTAGCATATGCCAGAAACCTGTCATTATACAATGGCTGCGCAAATGTGACACAGGATACCACCACTTCCCTAGAGAAACAAGATCCGCAGAACACCAGCTTTGTTTAAAACATTACCACAGCGCCAGCCATGCCCGCTCCTTGGTGATGAAGCTCACAGGAAATGTCCAACTCAGGCCTGCGATGTGCTGCACGCTGGCTAACGAAACAGATTCTTTGTACTTTGACGAAATAGTTTAAAAATTGGAGCCAATGGGGTGGATCCGCCTCCATACACTATTAGCTTAGTCATGAAGTAGACAGGAAGTTACATCAAAGGCTCAGCAATAATTAGTTTTATCCCAAAGCAGGGATTGGCAAATTTTTTAAGTAACGGGCCAGACAGTAAATACTTTAGGCCTTGCGGGCCATTATTTGGTGGCTGTTGTATATTATTGTTCTTACTGCTTGGAAAAACCCTTCAAATTGTAAAAACCAATCCTAGCTGGTAGCCCACAGGCAGAGGAGGCCTTTCCCTACCCCATCCAAGTGGAAACAATGCTTTACAATACCTGAAACGACAATTTTTTGATATAGGCAGTTTTAAATTGATCATCTCTCAGGCAAAAATAGAAAAGAAAATTACGCTGTGGATAGTGACTTCAAATCTAATAGAATGGAGAGCAAAGTCTAATGCTACTTATTATAAAGTTTCATCCTTTATCAATAGAAGTCCGGTCAGGGTCAGAAATTTTTCATTTTGCTTACAAGGTTTGTTTTCTCAAGTATATTAGGTTAAAAAAATAATTATTATGATAACACACTTTTTTCCATTTCCTTTGAAACAGCATTACTGTTTATCCATGGGTGTTTAAACAGGCTTGGAGGATGGAATGTGAATCGTAAAACAAGGAAAACAGTAGCAACCACTGCTGCTGCCTGAAATGCCCTTCTGCCTTTGGGCACTGGTGAACTCCTATGCATCCCTCAACACCCACCTGAGGCATCTCCCCCAGTTGGGAGGCTCTCCAGGGCACATAATATTCTGTATCTCTATTACCACACTCACCATACTGCACTGCAACTGTTTACATACCAGATTTCCCTTCAAGGCAAAAACCTCTTATTTTTATAGTCGACACCTAGCACATAAGGGCATATAATAGGGCTTCAATAAATGAGGAAGGAATCCAAGTGATTTACAAGGGAATTCTGGCAATGAGAAGACATAGAGGATGAAAAAGAGAAAGTATTCCCTTTCACTAAATAACTCAAATGTTTCACATTTCTGTTTTCCCTGGAAGATCTATTGACAAATCTCACCTGGTTTATAGCAACCCAGGGACAAAAGCCCTTAGTTTTTACTACAGATTACACTGGGAAGTTTGTAAATTATGTTTCAAGGGAGAAGCGTGCATAGGAAATTAAAGTTTACAACATTGGAAGAGAAACTGTTTGGATTTCAGATATAAGCTTTGTCTCAGTTTATTTTTTAAACCTTTTATTCTTTTCTTTAACTTAAAAAAATTTACTTGGTTGCGCTGGATCTTAGTTGCGGCACATGGGCTTAGCTGATCCATGTGGGATCTTAGTTCCCTGGCCAAACTCGTGACCCTGGTCTGCAAAACGATTCTCTACCACTGGACCATCAGGGAAGTCCCCTGTCTCAGTTTATTTTACATAACATTCTTTTCACTTAAAATTTTTTTTTCTTTAACTTTCACTTTACAAATGAACAAAATAGAGCCTCACAGAAACTAAACGGCTTGCCAAAGTACAGATAAACAGTAAATTACAAAACTATTTTTACGGCTCTTTGCATCTTTATTTGGAAAAGTTAAGTACATTAATTATATTGGGCTGGCCAAAAAGTTCACTTGGGTTTCTCCACAAGATGTTAACAGAATATATATTAAGTATTTCACTTAAGTCAAAAGTCTCTAACTCATTGCACGATGTTTATTTTTCTTTCTTAAAAAGGAAAACTATTTACAGAAGTCTGGAATAAGATCTTTATTCTTTATGTCAAAAGCCATAGATAGCATGTTAGAAGCAAAATAAGGCAACTTTCTGGTCTCTTCAATAGATATTCCATATTTAATTAGTAGTGGCAGATGCACAGAAAGCGCTGAAATTAAAAACTAATTAATTGAGTAGTTGAATCCCAAGTGTAGTTAGTACTGAAGTTAAATAAAACATAAGGGATAATTCAAAATGTATTCACTAATTTTCAAAAAAAGACTGAATCCTACTACTTCAGATTTGAATTGAAATGTCTAATTACTGTAAGAAAGAGGTATACTGAATTATCCCAAGAATTCCCAAAGTGTCAGACTCAAAGTTTAAGTTAAAAAAAAGTAAAGAATTATGTTAATTAACTAGTGTGATATTGCTTTCTTTTTCTAAAATGCAAGAACTAGTAAAATTATTCAAAATGTTGTTAGAAATTACAATACTATTATTTAGGATGGTAATTAAAAGGAAAGGCCAGTGTGGAAGGATAGGAGAAAAAAGAGGAAAAAGGAATGAGACCTCTTTGTTCCCAGCCATTTAATAGGAAATGTTGGCCTCTTTTCCCCCTTAAAAACAAAGAGAGCCAAAATTTGAAAGCTCGCTGGTCACTGCCAAATTAAGCTCTGCAATTGAACTCCCTGCAGAGAGAACTTCAAATCAGAGATACGCTCTGCACCATAGCTGGGCTTGCCTTTCTGCAGCCTCAGCCCCATCCAGTGATCTCCCTTTTCCCACCCTGGCCACATTCCAAACACCAATGTCGGCCCCATGGCACTGGAGCTGGGACCGTGTATCTACGCCCTGAGTGCCTCTGCCGAAGCAGAGGCGCTGGGATTACACTGGCCATCGCTGCCCACACACAACCACCAGTATCAACCCCACCAAGACAGCCGCATCACATTGCTGGGGCCCAAGAGAAAGGAATATATAAAAACTGTCCTTTTCCTATGAAATCATCGGTTCCCAGACTCTGGGAGTGCATCGGAGCCGTCTGGGGAACTTATTTAAAGCACAGACATCCAGTCCTCCTGTCCCCAGAGATGGGGATTCAGCAGAGGGCCCAGGAACCTTCACGTGTCCAGATACATGCAAACACCCTGAAGTGAGAGTCCAGTACTAAATGAACGCTCGCTTTTAACGATGTGTGTCTACAGTGTGCATGTACACTCAGGAGAAACCTCAAAGCTGCTGGGCCATCTTTAGTTGATGTAGATTCAAAAATATTATCATTGGCGAAGTCTGGTATTTGCAAGATATTTGGCAGCGGGCCATGGTGAGAATCATGAAAGAAGGTGAGTTCTTTTATCAGTCACAGTCACAAATTTATTAAGAACATGTACCCACCAAACTCTTGGCCTCCCCTCCCACACTCGATCCTTTTCCAGGCTCCTTATCGCGAAGGATGGCGTGAATGGCACCACCATCCACCCAGTTGTGCGAGCTGGCGCCCTCTGGCCCAGCACAACCAGCCCATCACGAGCCCCATCAAGGTCACCTCCCAAAGAGCTCCCAAGCTCATCCTGTGCTCCCCACCAGGTCCCGGGGGCCACTGCCTCTCAGCACAGCGCCTCCCGCCTCCCGCCTCCCGCCTCCCGCCTCCCGCCTCCCGCCTCCCGCCCCCGTACCTAACTAACACTAACCTGAAAGAGAGTGCTCAGTTGTGTCCGACTCTTTGCAACCCCATGGACTGTAGCCCACCAGGCTCCTCAGTTCATGGAATTTTCCAGGCAAGAGTACTGGAGTGGGTTGCCATTTCCTTCTCCAGGGGATCTTCCCAACCCAAGGATCTAACCCGGATCTCCCGCATTGCAGGCAGCTGCTTTACTGTGAGCCACCAGGGAAGCCCTAACCCTAACCCTAAAGGCAGGTCTGACCAGGCCACCTCCTTCCAAGTCAAAACCCTTCAGAGTTTCCCTGGAGTTAAGCCCCCACGGGGCTGTTTCCAGGCCTTCTCCTGGAAGCCTACACTCACCTACTCTCTCCCACCGCAGGGCCTGGGGGCAAGTGGTTTCCGCGGGTGGCTGTGCCCCCACCTGGACACCCCTGCGCTCGAGCTTCTCAGCACAGGCAGTGCTGTTCCTGACCCCCAGCCCAGGACTCCCCTGCAGGCACGCCTTCGCACACACTCAAGTTACCCCACGACCACTGTCTGTCCCTCCCACCGGACTGGAAATCCATAGCAGCAGGGGCTGTTTCTGCGTCTGCTCACCAGCCTCAATACCAGCACGGTAAACGAGTGTTGGACAAAGGGATGGGCACGCAGACCCGTTCCCTGTGCCTTCCACCGAGACAAGACAGCTGACAACGCCCAGCCCGCGTGTCTCACCAACACGTGGGAGAGTCTCAGCGGCCTAACTCTCCATCTGGGTGTGGTGGAGGGGGGGTGATAGAGAAAAGTGACTCCACGTGTCCTCGGTTGGGGTGGGGTGGGGCGATGAGGCAGGTAGAAAACGTATCACTATATTCAGTAAACTCTGACCCTGTTAAGATCCTTAATGGAAAAGACTACAGAGTCAAGAGGCAAGGGCATCTCAAATTATCTGACGATTCTAGTACAGGGCAGGATTCTGAACACACTTTCAGTTTTTCTACTGAAAGGAGTTGATCTACTTTTACATTAGAAACTTCCATATCGACACTTCAGGGCTGAACTGCTAAGGCATCATGGGTGCCACTGAAAGGCAGCTCAGGCTAAACTTCTCAGAAAACAGCTGAGCTTGGCCTTGACACAACAGCCTTTTCATCCCTAAGCCTGACTGCAGCGGCTTTCCTTCTCTGCCGCCCCATGGGTCCTCTGTCACAACGAGGAAAGAGGGTGGGGGAGCGGGGAGGAAGCAGGAAGGGGAAGGAGCCCGCGGGTCACCTTCAGTCGACCGTGGGCACACGGGGCAGGCTTCCTGAGCCACAGCCCTGAGCACCCAGCCCACGTCTCTCCCAGATGAGAGACACCAACCAGGCCAGCGCGGCCAGCTGGGCAGAGGGCGTGGTGCCTTCTGGACCTCAAACCATCCTCCTTGGCCATCCACCCGTCACAGCCCAGACCAGCTCCGGGAAAAGCAAAACCAGACGATGGACCACAGCCCTGCAGCACCCAGGGGGCCAGCTCAGGGCACTGAGCAAGACTCCTCGGTCCGCCTGCCCAGGTCCACACTGGCTGGCGTTTCCACTCAGCTGTGTCCCACGTTACCTAAGCCCCTTTCCCTCCTGGATGGCCCGAGCGAGTTTTCCAGGTCCCCTGCCCAGCGTCTGCCTGAGCCTGGGCCCGGGTCCCAGACTGTAAGCTCCCTGAGGACAAGATCTGTTACAACCATCTGCGCGACACTTTGTGCCTGGCACCCAGAGATGGGGCCAAGGCGCTCTCTGAAAGCAGACGGGCAGTGTTCTTAACAAGCAGGACCAAGAGAAAAAGCAGCAAATAGATGCCATTGCCTTTATATAGTTGTTTTGCGAACAGAGTCATAACCCACTGACTATTCAGACACAATCAAAAATATTCTGCTGCCGAATTCAAGGGGCCAGAGGCGGCCCAGATCCTGACTCTACTTTACAGCTTGCCCTCATTCCTGTTGTTAAAAATCACCACGGGAAGTCACCTACCGAAATTCTTGGTTTGGGCTTGAATAAGAGGAATCAGTAACTGTTCCGAGGACACACCTGCAGGGCTTGCTGACAGTGCATCCACTTTAACATCCAAGAAAGGAGCAAAAAGCAACAGCGACAAAAACTAGACACACTCTAACAGCCTTAGGCGGCCCATCAGCCAGCAGCCTGAGACGGCCCATCAGCCAGCAGCCTGAGACGGCCCATCAGCCAGCAAGCTCTCAAGGACCTGCAGGTGGCCCTCATGGAATTCCCATGGACAAAGAGTTCAGTGCATTCATTTTACAAGGCAAAATCTCCAAGACCCTACTCCACCAAAAAGGTAGGAGGTAGAAACTTCCCATGGTCGCCAGCTGTGGCTCTCATAAAAGGACACCTCACAATACTACCAGCAAATAACTGTAAATATTAAATAAAACATAGTCTTTCAAAATCTTACTCTGGGTTACTGCGACCCTAACATAGAAGGAGGTTACAAGTCAAGAATGGCCACTACTATCCTTCTTTAAAGAATTCAACAACTACTTTGTCAGAAAAACCTTGTTAAGTTTCTGGTCCATCGTAAAGGAACTTTAAAGCCAAATGAAATAAAAACATACCTGCCCTAAGAAAGAAAGAGCCTTAAAAAGCAAGGCCATTCCCACACATGGAATAAGGGTGGACTGTGTGGACATCGTGCTAAGTGGAGTGAGCCAATTCCAGAAGGACAAACGCTGTGCAATCTCACTCACGTGGGGCACCGAGAGGAGTCAAAGGCAGAGAGACAGAAAGGAGAGGTCCGGCTACCAGGGGCTGGAGGGAGTGGGGAGAAGGAAGTGAGTGTTTAAAGTGGACAGTTTCCGTTTGGGACGAGTAAAAAGTTCTGGAGGTGCACGGTGGTGACCACGGCACGGCAATGAGCATGTACTTAATGCCAGTCAACTGTACACTTAAAAATCATTGAGATGGTCAAGTGTACGTCATGTGAACTTCACTACCAAAAAACAAACCAAAAAAACACACATGCCAGAAAAAGAACAAAAGCCAATTACAGATCTTTATGAGAAACAAAAGTAGTGACTGACAGGGGACGGGTATACTGACTGTTATCTGAGTGATATTTTAAAAGCTGAACTCTCAACATCTTTTCTTTAGTGAAAGCCACACACCAGGAAAGGTTAAGTTCCTAATCACTGCTCTGAGTAACACAGAACAGGGCTATGACCGGAGTAAAGCACTATGTTTAGGTCCGTTTTATACCACAGGAACTGCAAAGCCTGAAGGTCATGTGCCAACTACCAACTGGAAATGAAAAGAATTCAGTGTAGGGAAAAAAAAAATTGTCTGCATCATGAATGAATCATCTTGATGATGTAACTGAGGCGAAAGCTCTACTGGCTTCTCAATCTGTTAGCCTATGAAGGTAGTAATTTATTTAACCTAACAGTAAAACAAAACTTATAAAGAACTCCTTTCAGAGAATCTAAAATGTGACGGTCGAAAACAAAACACATAAGCACTGACTACAGAACCAACTCGTTTGAAAAACTAGAAGGCTTCTCATAAACTCCAGAGGTATATGAAGCTATGTATTTTATGTATGGGGTGTATTTTCATAGGAATCTTTTATTGTAATTTTCAATGAATCCAGATATTCTCGCCACTGGAATTCAAAACTCCAAAAATCTTCAATTATCTCTTCCCCAATTATCTGGTCACCAGTTCACCTGTGTTCAAGCTGGTAAAACAGATGCCACTTGCTAAGAAATGCTGCTCACAAAGCAGCTGCCTTGTTCGCCCAACTTAAATGAAAGCTGTATGAAGCCCAGGCTGGCCACCATCCCACCGGAGAGACAGATTCAGGCGACACAAATCAGATTTGGGGAGAGTGGGGCTAAGAGGTGCAGGCGCAGCAGCGCTAGGGGGTCAGCTGATGTTTCGGAGGTGCGCCAGGAGCCTGCTTATCAAACTCCGGGGCAGCCTGCCTTCATCTCCAATTCAAGTTCATTACCAAAGCCCTCTCCCAGATAGGAATCCTGCTGCCACCAGCAAATTCCCGGGTTAACAGAGCACGGCTTCAGTAGGATGAACTGGAACGAGGCTGTCCCCAGGCAGAGTGTCCCCCCACCCCCCCCTTTAAAAGAGAGCGCCAGGGGAGGAGTTGGGGCGCGCCTGCTCCCAGACCCGGGAGGGCAGCGGGCGCGCGCCGTGGGAAGCCACCTGCCTCTCCTGCGGCTCAGGCTCCTCTTCGGGGAAGAAACTTCCAGGTTGTCTTAGGACAGAGGTTTTCCACCGCCCGAAGCCGCCTAAAAGGCATTCTGATTTTTCTCAAAGCCCCTAACCCCCAAGGCGCGGCGGCGGAGGGGGCTCGCAAACAAAAGGACGGTAGAGAGAAAAATCTTGTTTTCTCCAAGAGTTCCACTAAGGGATGACGAGGGAGAAAGAGAGGAGACGATCCCCTCCCTGCTCCTGCCCTCTCGTCCGCCTAGAAAAGAGCTCTATTCTTCCCCACCCAAAAAAAAAAACCCGAAAAAGCCCCAAACCTTGCCCAGATAACTCCGCTTGAAAACCGTGCTCAACACATCCCGCCCTGCCCACACACACCCGGGGACTTACCGGTTTCGGCATTTTCGGTTCCGGACGGGTTTCCTTGCCTTCCTTGGAAACACACTCTCCAGCAGCAGCTGAAACGCCCTTTCCCGACCTGCAGGCGGAGGAAGCCCAGTGAGCGTGCCCAGCAGCCCTCCTACCGCTCCCACAGCTCCCGCCGCCGCCGCCCGGAGACTCGACGCCCGCCCCGCGCTGCCGCTTAAGAACCGGCCGGGCGGGCGCCGCGTTGAGTCACCGCCCAACCTGCAATTACCGCGGGCCGGGCGGGCCCAGCGCCGAGGGGGCGGCGGGGGGCGCGGCAGCGCCGAGGCGGGGCGGGGCCAGGCACCACGGGGCGGGGCCCAGGCGGGGCAGCGGCTGGCCAGGGGTCTGGGCTGCGGGCAGAGGGCCGGGCCGGGTCGGAACCGGGGTAATGGGGGGCTGTCCGCCGAGGAACTCCTCGGGGCGCCCCGGAAGCCCGCGGGATCCCAGAAGACGGAAAGTTTCACTTTGTGAAGCAACCGTTTGCCCCAGGGCTGAAACCGCAACCGTCAACCCTTTGAGAAATACTTTGTGAAAATGGTCCCCGCCCGGGCGCGGGGCCCGGGGGCGCGTCCACGCAGCCCGGGCTCCGCCGGCGCTCCGGAACAAGGGTCCGAGGGGCCGGGCTGGGGCGCGGGAGGTCGCGCGGCGGCCACGCGGGCAGCCTCGGCTCCACCTGCCGCGTGTGTGGGCCGCGCCAGGGTCCCGCCGGTCCTGGGCTCCCGCGCCTACCGCCCCCTCGACCGGGCTGCCCGCGCCGCCACACCTGTCGTCCCGTTCCGGGCCCTCCGCCGAGCGCGCGGCGCGAACCCCGCTCCCGCCGACCCGGGCCGCGCCCCGCTCACCCGCGGCTCCTGCAGAGGACGGCTGCGCTCCAAGCGATCCGTGCGTCCGAGCAGTGCGCCCGCGGCCCGCGCTCCCGAGAGTCCCCGGCGGGGCGGGGCCCCGGGGCCGCGCCCCTGACCGCCCCGCCCGGCCGGCGAGGTGCGGCTCGCGGGGAAGATGGCCGCGGGGACCCGGGGAGGGGGCGCCCCCGCATCCCCCACCCTCGGAAAGACCTCCCCTCAACCCTTCTCTGCCCTTCCCCTCGCCTTCGGAGAACTTTGCCGACCTTGACTCAGCTCCCGAGGGTGGAGGAGAGGTGCGAGATCGTCCCGCGGTGGACCGAGGCAGAGCAGGGACGTGAAAATAAGACTGCAGGGGCCGGCAGGCTGCCACCACGGAGGAGCGGGGCCTCTCGGGGTGCGGCCGTCCCCGTGGTCAGGTCATTTTGTCGTCCTCGCCCCCGGGGCCGAGACGGGATATTTTTTGAGAACCGGGGACCTGGGCCGCTATGTCTCCTCGCGCACGTGGCCGCCTCGGCCCTCGGATTCCGCGTAGATGATGGGCACAAGCATTAAAAGGCGCTCCATAGCCCAGTGCTCTTGGTTAAACGACACACTTGTGGCCTCATTTGACTTGATTAACTCAAAGTTTATGCGGGGGAGGGGGGCGAGGGATAGAGAAGAAATCTCCTTAGAAATTCTGGGAATTATTTTTTTTTAATTTTGTTTCTGCAAATGGTTCTCAAAAGGAATTAAACACAGACACGGACCTTGGTGGCCACTGGGATTTGTTGCTCAGCGATTAAGAGAGCTAACGAGAGCCCCGGTTCTCAAAGCCTGCTTCCCAGACTAGCAATAACAGCATCAACTGGCAACTTGCAGAAATGGAAATTCACAGGTACTTCCTAAAACCTACAGAATTAGAAACTCTCCGCCTGGGGCCTGAAGTCTGAATCTCTTAAAGCCCTCCAGGTGATTGTGATGTAGGCTAAGGGTTGAGACCAGAGATTTTCCTGAATTCCTTTCCTGGTCTAACTCCCTATTTGAGTTGAATAAGTTATTCAACACTTTAACATCTGTAAAATGGCATAATTATGGCACCTATTTCATAGAGTTGTTATGAGGATTTAAGGAGTCAAGGACTTCCCTAGTGGTTCAGACGGTGAGACCCAGATTCCATCCCTGGGTCAGGAAGATCCCCCGGAGAAGGGAATGACAACCCACTGCAGTAGTCTGGCCTGGAGAATTTCATGGACAAAGGAGTCTGGTGGGCTATAGTCCATGGGGTCACAAAGAGTTGGACACCACTGAGTAACTAGTACAACAACAATACGTGGATACATTTAAGATGCCTAGAACAGTGCCTGAAACGCAATAAGAGTGCAAATCTGCCCTGGCACAGCGAGCCACTAGTGACTCTGGGCAAACACTAAACGGTAAGAGTCTCTTAGGCGATGGCACCCCACTCCAGAACTCTTGCCTGGAAAATCCCACGAGCGGAAGAGCCTGGTGGGCTGCAGTCCATGGGGTTGTGAAGAGTCAGACACGACTGAGCAGCTTCACTTTCGCTTTTCACTTTCATGCATTGGAGAAGGAAATGGCAACCCACTCCAGTGTTCTTGCCTGGAGAATCCCAGGGACGCAGGAGCCTGGTGGGCTGCTGTCTATGGGGTCACACAGAGTCGGACACGACTGAAGTGACTTAGCAGCAGGATAGAGATACTAGTAGGACCCACTTAATGGGGTTGTAGGGATTGAATGAGGTGCAAAGTGTTTAGCACCATTCTGGCCTCTTAATGCCTATCCTCTCTTTGGGATGGACTGCTTTAGGGATAGCCCTTATCTCCTATGACCCCTTCCCCCACCCCTAGCTGCAGGTCCAGGGCATTTCAGACATCCAGGTGAGTAAGCAGGCCTTTTTTGAGATTTGGTCCTCAATTTGGGCAGGTCTGTTCCCTCTGAAAAAGGAACTTTTAAGAAGTAAAAATGTAAAGGGAACTGCATTAGTAAGGTAACTGAAAGGTATTTAACCTTCTAGTGATAAAACTTAAGGTTGGACATGTCATTCCTCCCATGCTCTATCTCCAACTCTTATCACTGCCTGGAGTCTTGTTAGTCATTTTTGGTCCCCAACTATACTGATAGGATATGCCTCTAATTTTTTTTTATCTCACCCAGGTTACAGTATTTTGTTTTAACTGGATGTTTGAAATAGCAGTAGCCTAATACCTTCTGGAGCATTTCTACACTTTACCCTTCAGGGGAATACTAAGAAATGAACTGACCTGTGGCAGTGTTGTAAAAATGAAAAAAGATCACAGGTTTTAGAAGCACACAGAGTTAAGTCAATCCTGGTTCCAACTCACAAGCTGGTCACTTTGGGCAAATCTCTTAATCTGACCGAGCTCCCACCTCTCCATCTGTAGGCTGGAGATAATGTTTATTTCATAGTGTTCTCGTGTCACTGAGTGATACAATGTGAGCATTCACCTAACTCAAAGGCAACTTCTAGGTATAATTTTATGGCATAAGTTAAAATAGTACTTTGTAAATCAACTATATTTCAATTTTAAAAAAATCTACAAATAATGCTGGAGAGAGTGTGGAGAAAAAGGAACTCTCCTGCACTGTTGATGGGAATGTAAATTGGTACAGCCACTATGGGGAACAGTATGGAAGTTCCTTAAAAAAAAAACTAAAAATAGAGCTACTATATGACCCAGCAATCCCACTCCTGGGCATATATCCGGAGGAAGCTATCATTCGAAAAGATACATTCATTCCAATCTTCACTGCCGCACTATTCACAATAGCCAAGACATGGAAGCAACGAAAATGTCCACTGACAGATGAATGGGTAGAGGACATGTGGCATGTGTGCAGATATATGTGTGTGTGTATATATTTGTATGTGTATATATGTGTGTGTATGTGTATGTGTGTATGTATGTGTATATATGTGTGTGTGTGTGTATATATATTCTTTTTTATGACTGAATAATATTCCATATAAAGAATGAGAAGTGATGCCATTTCCAGCAATATGGATGGATCTGGAGATGATCATACTAAGTGAATTAAGCCAAAGATAAATATCATATCATGTTGCTTATATCTGGGCTCTAAAAGAAAAAAAATTCCAAAGTACAGAGACATTCACAGACATAGAAAACAAACTTATGGTTACCAAAGGGGAGAGGGAGGTGAGGGGAGGGGTAAATCAGGAGGTTAGGATTAACATATACCCTTGGACTGCAAGGAGATCCAACCAGTCCATTCTGAAGGAGATCAACCCTGGGATTTCTTTGGAAGGAATGATGCTAAAGCTGAAACTCCAGTACTTTGGCCACCTCATGTGAAGAGTTGACTCATTGGAAAAGACTCTGATGCTGGGAGGGATTGGGGGCAGGAGGAGAAGGGGACGACAGAGGATGAGATGGCTGGATGGCATCACAGACTTGATGGATGCGGGTCTGTGAACTCCGGGAGTTGGTGATGGACAGGGAGGCCTGGTTTGCTGCGATTCATGGGGTCGCAAAGAGTCAGACACAACTGAGTGACTGAACTGAACTGAACTGTTATATATGAAGTAGATAACTAATAAGGACCCACTATATAGCCTATAAGGGAGAAGAAGCTGAAAAGTATATATATATATACACACACATACACTTAACTGAATCACTGTGTTGTACACCTGAAACTAATGTGATATTGTAAATCAACTATATTTTTTTAAAAAAAGAGACAAGGAATGATTGCAAAAAAGAATGGTCACTACAGAAATTGGAAAATTATATCAATAAACTGAATCAGCTGTTAAAATAGCACATCATATTTTGCATATACTTTCCTTATGTCTTACATTACTGAAAGCATTAAATCTTATAGTACATGTTACTTACTGTACAGGTTTTTATCTCCCCACAAAAACACTTATACAGTATCTTGTGTTTTAAAAGGACTTAATTTCACCTGTGTTAGAACCTAAGCCCCTTCCCAACCACTGCACCCCCACCTCATCCCTGCAACTTACACACAAGACTGAACTCCATGGAATCTCTGCCAGTTGCTTTGGACTGTAATGCTGAATCAAGTGTCATTAGACTCACTAATGGAACCTCCTCCAGAAAACATGGGGCAGTAAGTCTCAGGTGAGCCCGGGGATCTTGTCTTTAACAAGTCTCCAGGTGAGCCTGATATACTCAAAGGCTGGAGAACCACTGGCCTAGGATGTGGCAGGAACTTGACAAATGGTACTTACCTTGCCTCACCCTTCACCCTTCTTTTGTGAAGTTATTCCCCTGGTTTGTAAGTCATGGTTTTTGTTCACATATGATAATCAGTACCGTGGAAGGAAGTGAGAAAGCCTGAAGCCAGGCGTCTTAGATACCATTCCCTACTCTCTTTAGACTAGCTATTGACCTGGTACAGCTTGCGCCTCATTTCAGGGTTTCGGTTTTTCAGCCAGAGGAGGGAAATCATACATCTGCACGTGAGCCCAGCTGAAAAGCTGTTTGTTGCTAACTTGCTCGGAGTTCTTCAGGCAAGGCGACAGGAAAGTGAGGTAGGGCGGCCCTCTCAGAGGCTTCTGGGCTTCCCTGATGGCTCCCACGGTAAAGCGTCCGCCTGCAACGCGGGAGACTCGGGTTCAATTCCTAGGTCGGGAAGGTCCCCTGGAGAAGGAAATGGCAATCCGCCCCAGCGCTCTTGCCTGGACAATCCCATGGACGGAGGAGCCTGACAGGCTACAGTCTGTGGGGTCGTAAAGAGTCGGACACGACTGAGCGACTTCACTTTCACTTTCTCAGAGGCTTTAGACGCAGACAAGCAAGCGAGACCTGTCTGCACAGAACAACCACGTCTCCTGGTCACAGACTGCCCGTCAGCCTCTTCGGAACCTGTCTCCATGCTGGTGCCAGGCTAATCTCTACCAAGAGCAAGCTCACAAATAGTGTGACAGTTTCTAGCGCCTGTTACTTCTAAAGAACAGTCAATAGGCAACAGGGAAATAGACTACCCTTGGTGAAACAAGGATTTGTGTTATCTGGCAGGACTCAATAACCTTGGTTGAAAATTCAGGACAGTAGGTGAAAGAGCATAAGAAGGAGTAAGTACAGCCTGCAAGGTGGTCACCCTGCCCTGTGCCTAGAGATCATTTTGGTAAAGAATCTGCCTGCAAGGCAGGAGGCTGGGATTCAGTCTCTGGGTCAGGAAGATCCCCTGGAGGAGGGTGTGGCAACCCATTCCAGTCTTCTTGCCTGGAGAATTCCATGGACAGAGGAGTCTGGCCAGCTACAGTCCACGGGGTCGCAAAGAGCTGGACATGACTGAACAACTAGTACACACACAGAGGACAGTAATCTAGAAGACTCTTGGCACCATCATCTAGGAGGGCCGGTACTGTTTATGCGATTTGAGTCTGCTAATAATTCTGGCCACGAGCTGTTCTGTTCTGTTTCTTTGGCTTACTTAAAACCTTGCATAAATAGCTTACTAGTCTTTATGTAAAAGAGTACTAATGACAGCACTTGTTTGACTAATAAAATCCCACACGTCATAGCTTATTTTAGTGTTATTTTTCTTATATCTGATCAATTTAGGAGTTTTTTTTGAAAAAAAAAAAAAATTCCAGTTTACAGCCATGTTGTAAGATGAGGCAGTAGACAGGGAGGACCTTGAACATCGTCTGCTCGGATACCCACTTTTAACAGAGGAAAGAGCCCCACAGAGGTTCAACTGCCTACACTCCTGTACCCAAGCTTCTCTTGTCAAGACAGCCCAGGGACGGCATCTTGCCAAATCAGCGGGCCAGACTGCTCTGTCTGATCTTACGCCTCTCCAAGCAGACTTGGGTACGTGGAGCACGCCCAGGGAACATTCTCCTCTTGGGGTTCTTGTTTGCTCCTCGCCCCCCGCCCCCCCACCCCCGTTTCCTGACCCGAGGCTGGCTCTCCTCTCTGTTACTCCTCCCCTAATCTCTCACTGCAGGCATATCCCGGAGCTCAGTTGACTCAAAGTTCATTCCTTGCCCCTTATCTATGGACCCTCTCTTCCCAGGTCATCTCAGCTGCTCCAAGGCTTAAATGCATCTCTAGCCCCAACCTCTCACCCGAGCAACAGTTGTGTACTTGTGTTTCCAGTAATCTGGATTTTTTGAAAACTACCGTCCTTCCAACCTTCCTGTTGGCCCTGAAGCTAGAGGTCAGGTTGAATTCCTCTCTTTGCCTTGACCCCACTCCATCCTCTGTGCTTCTGATCCAACCGCCCCATATAAGAATATATCAGATTGAGTCTAGAGACAGGAGCTCAGTTGACTCAAAGTTCATTCCTTGCCCCTTATCTATGGACCCTCTCTTCCCAGGTCATCTCAGCTGCTCCAAGGCTTAAATGCATCTCTAGCCCCAACCTCTCACCCGAGCAACAGTTGTGTACTTGTGTTTCCAGTAATCTGGATTTTTTGAAAACTACCGTCCTTCCAACCTTCCTGTTGGCCCTGAAGCTAGAGGTCAGGTTGAATTCCTCTCTTTGCCTTGACCCCACTCCATCCTCTGTGCTTCTGATCCAACCGCCCCATATAAGAATATATCAGATTGAGTCTCTCTCCCGCAGCGGATTTCACAGTAAAATGCAGACCCCTTCCTTGTCCTTTCTTGTCTTCCTTGTCCCTGGGTGGTCTGGCCCCTTCCTGCTTCTCCAGCTCTGTGTCCCTCCCTCCCCATCCTTGATTTCCCCCAGCTGCCCACCGCAGGGTTCTCGTCCTTGAGGTTCCCTCTGGCTGGAATGTGCTTCCCGCATCTCTGCCAGCCTGGCCTTTCCTAGTGTTCCAGTGTTTTGCCCAAACACCCCTTCCTCTGGCAGCACTGCCAGCTCCCCATGTGGAGTGCTGCCCCTGGGATCTCTCCCTGCCACTTTACCTGATCTACTGTGTCGAGAGCACTTGGCATTCTCTGCTGTAGACTCGCTTGTTTGTTTTTTTTTTTTTTTTTTTTTTTTCTGTCTCCGGCACAAAAATCGAAGCTCCTGGCTGTCTTGTTCATTGCTGTACCCTCAGCAGCTAAGACTAGCACCTCATAGTTGTTCAATAAATAAACGAAAGAATAAACACTGCTAGTTAGTACAAAAGCCAGATTACATTACTCAGATTAATTTTCCTTCCAACACATCACACCATCTGCTGGATTGCCAACCATGGAAATGGCTTACTAACCTAGATGTCAATTGTCCAAAACACCACTGAAATCCAGATGACAGGAGGAGAAAAAACACATTAAAAAAAAGAAGAAGAATCCATCTGTTTATAAACTTTCAAGGGTTCTCTTAAAGTTTCAGTTCAGTTCAGTCACTCAGTTGTGTCCGACTCTTTGCAACCCCACGAACTGAACTGCAGCATTCCAGGCTTCCCTGTCCATCACCAACTCCTGGAGCTTACTCAAACTCATGTCCATCGAGTTGGTGATGCCATCCAACTATCTCATCCTCTGTCATCCCCTTCTCCTGCCTTCAGTCTTTCCCATCATCAGGGGCTTTTCCAGTGAGTCAGTTCTTTGCATCAGGTGGCCTAAGTATTGGAGCTTCAGCTTCAGCATCAGTCCTTCCAATGAATATTCAGGATTGATTTCCTTTAGGATGGACTGGTTTGATCTCCTTGCAGTCCAAGGGATGCTCAAGAGTCTTCCAACACCATAGTTCAAAAGCATCGATTCTTTGGTACTCAGCCTTCTTTATGGTCCAACTCTCACATCCATACAAGACTACGGGAAAAACCACAGCTTTGATAGACCTTTGTCAGCAAAGAAGTAATATCTCTGCTTTTAAATATGCTATCTAGGTTTGTCATAGCTTTTCTTCCAAGGAGCAAGCATCTTTGAATTTCATGGCTGCAGTCACAGTCTGCGCTGATTTTGAAGCCCAAAAATATAAAATTTGCTACTCTTTCCACTTTTTCCTCATCTATTTGTCATGAAGTAATGGGACCATATGCTATGATCTTAGTTTTTTGAATGTTGAATTTTAAGCCAGCTTTTCACTCTCCTCTTTCACTCTTTGCTTTTTGCCATTAGGGTGGTGTCATCTGTGTTTTCCATAGTGACTCTTATATCCCACTGAGCATTAAAGGTCTGAATCCTAAAGATCTGACATGTACCCTGAAGAACTGGAACTTAAAAAAAATAATAAAGCTATATGCCAACAGGGCGAACAAATGCTGTAGCAAGTGATAGATGTTACCTGACCCGGCTGACCTTACTGAATGGCAGAGGGACTCACTCCAGAATGAACTCAGCTGTATCACATCTTGAGCAATGCTTTAGGCTGAAACATGGACCACATTCTTCATTTGACAAATATTTACCGAGCTCCTACCCCTTGTCAGACGATTAGCTATAGGGGGAGCAAAACAGATGAAACAAGCCCCCAAAGTTTACACTTAATTAAACTTGGCCTTCAGCTGTTTGGAGTTTACCAGATTCTCCATGAATTTCTATGAACTTGGCAGCGTCCCTTGGACAATGTGAAATTCCAAACCACTTCCTCAGACTGGGTCCTCAAGTGACACTGCCCCCCCCCCCAACAATTTGATTCTGGAATGCCTGGATGGCGGGGTGGCAGAGCCCAAAGACAGCTGTACGATCTGAGCTGATGCCAACTCCGCCATTAGCCAGGCCTGTGGGCACGTCACTTCAGAGTACACCCTAGACACAAGGCTGGCATCGCAGGGGGCTGGGGTGGAGGAAGGCGATCCCTGCAGAGGCATGGTGGGCCGGCTGCCCCTGCTTCTGCTGATGACTGTTCCCAAGTGGGAGTGTGGGCCCTGTCCTGCCACATGTCTAACTTTAAGGAAAGCTTGAAATCCTGGTTTTCATATGAAATTTCCCAATTTTTAAATATTGGCAATGTTTTTTTCAAAACACTTTGCAAGCCAGACAAAACCCGCCTTCAGGCTGGGCGTGCGCCTTCCCCCCTCTACAGGCCGGCTTTATTGTCTGTGTTCACAGGAGCTCAACGTGGGCAGCGACACCCCATTCAGCTCCCTGGCGCCGCCACTGTGGGTGTGCTGCACGAGGGCCACGCTGCTGGCTGGGGCTGCTCCGTGTGTGTGTGTGTGTGTGTGTGTGTGTGTGTCTGTGGCAGAAAATACACAGGCTGGCCCCAGGCCCTGCCACTCAACCTTTGCATCCTGAACACACACTAAGTGCGTTCTCAGGGGTCACGCTTTCCATGTTGGGAACTGTCACAGCTGGGAGTGCAAGGTCATACACCTAAGGGAAGCTGGAAGAAGAGGTCCCGGGTTTGTAGTGGACACACCTTGAACGAGGGGTCGAGGCTTGTCCTCCCCCCAGGCCTCCGTGTGCACTGCCCCGTGCAGTCCTGGGCTTGCCCTCCAGTGCCGCCCTCCCTTCCACTCTCCTGCACACTAACTCAGGAAGAACCAGGGGCTTCCAGCGTCTGACCTTTCCTTGCAGGACGAGTGTGTTTTGCATCTAGACTAGCGATGCCCCCACAGCCTCGGGACCGCGGACCCCACCGGCTGCTCATCGCCTTGGCTGCAAAATGTGCTGGAAGAGACGACCTGGAACAGCACCCCATGGTTTGGTTTAGAATTTTCGTGCACTCCCAGAGCTCAACCACATTTCCCAATAGTGGCTTTATCAGCAAGCAAGCTCTGGGGGTTTTTCTCGGAGGTTTCAGACCTGGGATGTGCAGAGAAGAGATTTTATTCAGCGCCTTCAAACTGCAGCCTAGGTCTCTAATCTCTAATCTCTCTGCCCCAGGCTGTTCCATGCAAATTGAAAAGAATGATCATCCCTCAAGTGACATTTCAGTGCCGTAAATTTCCTGCTGCCATTCTCTTTATGCCTCCTGAAACAAATGAATGTGTCCTTTTGTTAAAGATTTCAAGGTGCTCTCAGCCAGCAAGGCTTTTTATCTGGATGGTTTTCATCCCCGCAGTGTCTGAGGGAGAATCTGGGCTCTAGAACACCTCCCACACCCTTCCCCCCATTTCCCCAAGGCTCTTGGAAACTCATCCTTCCTCTCAAGTTGTTGTTCAGTTGCTCAGTCGTGGCCGATTCTTTGCGATCCCGTGGACCACAGGAAGCCAGGCCTCCCTGTCCATCACCAGCTCCCAGAGCTTGCTCAAACTCATATCCATCGAGTCGGTGATGTCATCCAACCATCTCATTCTCTGTCGTCCCCTTCTCCTCCTGCCTTCAATCTGTCCCAGCATCAGGGGCTTTTCCAATGAGTCGGCTCTTCACATCAGGTGGCCAAAGTATTGGAGCTTCAGCATCAGTCCTTCCAGTGAATATTCAGGGTGGATTTCCTTTAGGATGGACTGGTTTGATGTCCTTGTAGTCCAAGGGACTCTCAAGAGTCTTCATCACCACAGTTCGAAAGCGTCAATTCTTTGGCGTTCAGCTTTCTTTATGGTCCAGCTCTCACATCCATACATGACTACTGGAAAAACCATAGCTTTGACTAGATGAACCTTTTGACAAAGTGATGTCTCTGCTTTTTAATATGCTGTCTAGGTTTGTCATTGCTTTTCTTCCAAGGAGCAAGCGTTTTTTAATTTCATGGTGGCAGTCACCATCTGCTGGGTGATTTTAGAGCCCAGGAAAATAAAATCTATTACTGTTTCCATTTTTCCGCCATCTATTTGCCATGAAGTGATGAGACTGAATGTCATGATCTTAGTTTTTTGAATGTTAAGTTTTAAGCCAGCTTTTTCACTCTCCTCTTTCACCCTCATCAAGAGGCTCTTTAGTTTCTCTTGGCTTTCTGCCATTAGAGTGTTACCATTTGCATATCTGAGGTTGTTGATATTTCTCCTGTGAATTTTGATTCCAGCTTGTGATTCATCCAGCCCAGCATTTTGCATGATGTACTCTGTATAAAAGGTAAATAAGCAGGGTGACAGTATACTGCCTTGTCATATTCCATTCCCAATTTTGAACCAGTCAATTGTTCTAGCTGTTGCTTCTTGATCTGCATACAGGTTTCTCAGGAGAGAGGCAAGATGCTCTGGTGTTCTCACCTCTTTAAGAATTTCCCCCAGTTTCTTGTGGCTTCTCTCATTTTCTCTATCACGAACACCCGTCTTCAGCAACTCTATCTTTCCCTTCCTTTAAAACACTACTCAGGATGCAGGCTCCCATAAATAATGAATTGGACTCCATTCTCCCTAAATACTGTCTCAATTCTCAAAACATGTGAGCTGAGACCTACTTGGTCCATGTATTTGTTATGACAAGTTACATCAAAGAGAATTTTTTGCTAGTAAAAGCATTTTAATTTAAGGCAGGAACTTGATGATGGGGCCTTGAAGACATTTGTCTTTGTTCCCTGTAGCTACCTCAGCGTGTGACACACAACAGAACTCAATCAACATGTTTCTCTCATTAGTGTGGTGGAATGGATCAGGATATTTTCCTTTGCGACTTCTAGAACTAAAGTTCTTAGCAAACAGTAGCAACCAAGATGTTGCAATGGGTGACTCACTGAAGGTTTATCCCAGAGACCTTTCACAGAACAGTCTACGTACGGAAATAGACTCTGGTTCTTTATGTTGTAATTACTCTTTTTCTTTTCCATTTCCTCATCATCCCAATGTGCTTAATGTGTATCTCTGTTTATATGTGTTTTCTGCAAAATGTGTATTGTTCTGTGTACACACACTTTTAATTTGTATAAATGATATAAAGTTGTGTCTCTCCTGAGTCACTTCTCCCCACTCAGCATTGCTTTTATCATCCACCCATATTGCTGTGGGTTCATCTAAACCGTTGCTCCTTGTACCTACATAATCCTTTGTGTATGTATCCACCATGTGTCACCTGTCCCGCCTGCCCCCCAGATTGAACTTTCAAGTTCCCTCCACTGACGTCATGAATACCGCATGCAGATCCTGTGGACCCGAGGATTTCACTGGGAAATATAACCGCAAGGACTTGTTGGATCCCAGGAATGTGGTCTTATAGCTTATCCTCCAAGGGGCACTTTAATAGCCACCCCAGGACAAGAAGCATAAACCGTGACTCTCTCAAGTACACGGAGATGTGCGCTCACGCTAGTCAACTGGGCCCCCAGCATGGCTCTGCACCTGCATGAGGGCCCATGTGTCCCCATCTCACCAGCCTTATTTGGTATCATGACAGTAACTACAAAATGTCTCAGTACTGTTTTAATCTGCATTCCTCCAATCACTAACATGTCTGATGTGTTTGCTGACCTTTTGGATTTCCTTTTTCTTGGAAATTATTGCTATCCTTGGCCTATTTTTGCTGTGGTTTTATTGCTGTTTGCAAGTGTCCTCTATTATCTGGTTACTAATGCCCTGTCAGTTTTAGACATTGCAAATATGCTCTCCATCAGCTAAATTAATTTTGTCCATGGTGTTCTTGATAATCAAACTCATCTGTTTTCTTGTCTTTATAACATTTTCTGTTCTGAACATTCAGTTGTGGAAGCACTTTCTTTCCCCAATTTCAGAAGAACGTTCTCCTTCATTTTCTTGCCTTCTCTTTTCAGTTTTCCCGTCCTATCGGTCTTTAATCCCCCTGGAAATGTAGTCCACTCTTTCATGGAATCAATAGGGATGCAATTTTCTCTTTCTCCATACAGAGAGGCAAGTTTCCCAGCTCATTTGCTTCACGAGCCCTTCTTTTCCTTTGATTTGTAGTGACAGCTTTATTCTGTGTGAAGCTCCCCTGTGTCCCTGGGTCTGTCTAAGTTCTCCATTCTACTTCATCGGTCTGTGCGTGTTTGCAAGCCTACCACATGATGGCTTCGTAGTAAACGTATCTTAATAGCCAACAGAGCAAATTTCCCCTCATTATTCCTCTTTTTTCAACACAGATCTCCATGAGATCCCATTATAAACAAATGAATCTCATGAAAGTCTCTGCTGGGATACATGCAGAATTGGCAAAGCTGCTCCACTTAGATGTTGTCTTTTAATATCATGGTCCTTGTTTGGTCATTAAATGTGAAGGGTTTATACATTTTAAGTTTTCATTATAGAGTTCAGAGTGGTATTTCATTTCTACTCAGTTATAATCGTTGTGAACGTTTTGAGCACAGACCTCTAAAAAGTAAATGGCAGCAGTATCATCGGAGAGGGGCTCTTTTGCTGCTAAGGGATCAAGACAGTGCCTGGCAGGCGAGTCGTGTGGACACAGCAGGAGACTGGCCTGGCCTTCTGCAGGCCCAGTCACTCCGGGAGTGGCACAGGAACCCTTGCTCCCACTCCAAGGTGTCTGGGCAGCAGGCCACAGGTCAGGTTGCCCCTGAAGGCGTCAGTGCCTGCTTGGCACTCGTACTGGTTATAAATGTCTGAATCACCCTCCATCCCTTTCCTCCTTCCCACCCACGTCCTCTGGTCTAATCCCTGACAATTCCATCCTTCCCCATCTCTTCTGGTCCCGCCCCGCTCCCACTGCTGTCCCCAGCCCAGTTTCCAGCCTTCACAGTTTCTTGGCTCTCTCAGTTAACGCTGTCAGTCCACACTCGCCCCGCAGCCCCAAGGGTCAGTGTGGATTCAACACCTTGAATCCACCTTGGTCCCCTAACTGGGGACCACAGTCCGTGTCAGGCTTGTCCAGCTGGCCCTGAACTTCTCCATCTTGTTCTTACATTGTAGCCCAGACCACCCATGTAATTGATCTTATTTTCTCAACCATCTTGTTGTATATTCCTTCATAATAATCCATTTTATTAATATGCAAGGGAATGACAGAATTACAAAAAGAAAGTCTTTATTTTTTCTGCATCTTTCTTTAATGTCTAGCTGGGTGAAAGACAGGTAGGTTCTCATGTCTGCCTTTGCGTTCAGTTGAATAGATTTGGTAAAGTAAAGCTGGCACGTGCTTTTCCATCATTTGACAGTCATTTCAGAAGGCCCATCTAATGTGCTTTGACATTACATGTCAGGTCACCTCTGGAAAAGTCCTCTGTATGCTCACACAAGAATGGGAGGGTAGGGGACTTCCCCGGTGGTCCAGTGGTTAAGAATCTACCTTGAAACCCAGGGGGCGCGGGTTCCATCATCTCTGGTCAGGAACCTAAGAGCTCATGTGCTGCAGAGCAACCAAGTTTGCGCACCACAAATACTGAGCCCACAAACTCTGGGTCCTACGTGACGCAACTAGAGAGTCTGTGCACCGCAGGGAAAGACCTTGTGTGCTGCGACTAAGACCTGACACAGCAACATAAATATTTTTTTAAAAAAGAAAGAGAGTGTAGAAGCCAAATTGGACCCCAGTGCTACTAAGAAATAGTTCTGACTTCACAAACCCACTGAAAGGGTCATGGGGACCCCAGGGGTCCCAGCACCCCACTTTGAGAACTATGGGATACGATCATGTGAAAGTCCTGATATTCTATTGTTTCCATCTTTACTTAATAAGTGACTATCCTATGCTAGACACCGGACTGGTCTTGATTATTGGAGCCTTGTTTTAACTCCTGAACCTGTGTGCCTGACAGGTAAACCCCTTCTCCAGGTGTTCCAGACCCTTTGAGAACCTGTGTGCATGCTAAGTTGCTTCAGTTGTGTCCAACTCTTTGTGACCCCATGGACCATAGCCTGTCAGGCTCCTCTGTCTGTGGGATTCAGGCTCCTCTTGTCCAGGCAAGAAGACTGGAGTGGTTGCCATGCCCTCCCCGCCAGGGGATCTTCCTGGCCCAGGGATCGAACCTGCGTCTCTTATGTCTCATGCATCAGCAGGCAGAGGCTTTACTGCTGAGCCACCAGGGAAGTCCCTTGAAAACCTGGGTGAGGAGTTACTCTTTTGATTCCACCTCCATGGAATTAAAATCTGGGGGGAGGGTCCTACCACCTGTCGACCATTTCCTGGATGCAGATACGCACAAACATTACAGATCACCTGTTCTAGTGACTCTGGGAGGTGGATGTGAATAATGTTGTCGGGAAGAAGCTGAAACTCAGAGATGGCGTCACTCACCCAGGGCACCTGGCCAGAAGGCAGCAGACAGGACTGAAGCCAGACTGTTGAACGGCAGAGCCCCAGCTCTCTCCAGAGCATCCGCAGAGCCCCAGCTCTCTCCAGAGCATCCGCAGAGCCCCAGCTCTCTCCAGAGCATTGTATGGCTCCCAGTCCCCACCTCGCCCCCACCCTCGCCGCCTCACCCCCATTCCTGCTGCTTCTGTTTCTGAAGGGGACCAGGCCACCCCAAGGTAGGAGGTAGGCGCTCAGTCTCCTGCAGAGCCGCCATAATCCTCACTTTGTTTCTCCTTTATCTGTTCATTTACAAAACAAATACTCATTAAGCAGTCCCTTCCCTCCAGGCTTCCACAGAATCTATTTTTCAGTTCAGCACTGATAGCCACGGTTGGGGCCACGTCATGCTCCAGCTTGCAAACCTTTGGGCCTCACTCAGGGCCGAGGCTGCCCGAGCGGCCAGGAAGCACTGGGACCTGGGACCAGGCCATCCACGGGGCTGGGGGGCGCAGAGGGCACAGCCAGGCCGGCCGGCGCCCTGCAGGCTCAGCGGGGGGCGATCATAAGTGGATATGCGGGTCCAGGCTGGAGCCGACCGGACTGAGGGAAAAGTCCAGGTCAGAGGAAGGACCGGAGTCCTGCGAGAGGGTCTGCAAACGAATGGAGGGCCCTGCCCGGGAGACCAGCTGGGGGCAGGCGGAAGTGGGGTGGACCGAGGCCAGCAGGATGTCACGCCCCGCTTCACCGAAAGCAGGGTCTCGGGCCCAGAGGGGACACGGCCTGGTCCCCTCAGCGAGGAGGACTGCTGGGGAGCCCCGGGGGCAGACACCGCCCCGACAGCCGCGCCCCCACGGGCTCTGGAGCCCCAGCATCGCCCCCCATCCCTCCCCACACCTGGCTTCGCTCTCCCGGGCCCTCCCTCGCCCAGGCCCGTCCCACACGCTCTTCCTCTGGGCCTGAACTTGCCCCTTTGCACTGGCCGGGCGAGCTCGTCGCCCGCGCCAGCTCCTGGCTTCCCTTCTGAAGCCTAGTCTCCTTCAAGACCAGGCGCAAAGGCGGCAAGCGCAGGCCTTCCCAGTCAGTTTGCCTACAGAATGGACAAATGCCTCTAATAACTTTGCTGTATACCTCTGTTAAAACACTCCTCATTTTGCCTGGGGCTGCTGTAACAAAGCATCACAGACCTGATGGCTTGAAACAACAGACAATTCCTGTCTGGCTGTTCTGGAGGCCGGCAGGCTGAAATCCGTGTCGCAGGGCCTGCTTCCTCAGAGGCTGGGAGGGGAGCACCTGCCTGGCCGCTTCCAGCTTCCGGCGGCTCTGAGCAGTCTTTGGATTGGGGCTGCATCATTGCAGTCTTCGCCTCATCAAAAGATGGCTGCCTTCAACCTTCACCACGTGCCTCCTCCTGTGAGAGCATCGGTCACCGCTCAGCAGGGCCCAAGTGAACCTGTAGATCTGACTCCAGAGGGGAAGGTGAAAGTGTTAGTCGCTCAGTCCTGTCCAACTCTGTGACCCCATGGGCTGTACCCGCCAGGCTCCTCTGTCCATGGGATTCTCCAGGCAAGAATACTGGGGTGGGTAGCCATTCCCTTCTCCAAGGGATCTTCCCTACCCAGGAGTCGAACCTGGGTCTCTTGCATTGCAGGAAGATTCTTCACCATCTGAACCACCAGAGAGGGGTTGAATATAAATGTCCCCAGCACTTTAGGGATGCCCTTTACCGGTCACTTGCCAGATTCTGCTCCCTCAGAGCACTCTCTCCCACAAAGGAGAGTCGTCTGGGACCCACAAGCATGCACTGAAATGATCTGGCTGTACCTTCCACACACACACAGGCCTGATGACTGATTTATTGCTTAGCGTGGCTTCCTCTAGGTTCACCTTCTTTTCCTCTATATTAGGTTTTTCTTTAAATTTAACCTTCATTTTCTTAAAATGTTTACTTAAGTATGTGTTTGCTTCTTTTTTTTGCCATTCCCCCATGGCTTTTGGTGTTCCTATTTTATTTTTATTTATTTGTTTTTAGGCTGCGCCACGTGGCATGCAGGATCTTAGTTCCCCAACCGGGGATGAAACTCGTGGCCCCTTCACTGGGAGGGGGGAGTCTTACCTGCTGGCCCTCCAGGGAAGCCCCTCGCCTCCCGCTTTGAGTCACCTAGTTGGCTGCTGCATCAAATGAATCTTTGGTGTTACAAATTGTCTCCCAGTGAGGCCAGAGGGGATCAGCACAGGACAGGATCTAGTCGCTACTGTCTATAAAATACTACCCTGGCCCCCACAAAGGAGAATCATTTAAGAATTTGTGAGGCTTCATCTTCAAAAGTAGCCAAAGAATTCAAATTGACAGATGATCCCAGAAAATCTTTTGCCGTTAGGGACATTAGGTTATTCCTAAGAACACTCAGTGGAGAAGGCAATGGCACCCCACTCCAGTACTCTTGCTGGAAAATCCCATGGATGGAGGAGCCTGGTAGGCTGCAGTCCATGGGGTCGCTAAGAGTCGGACACGACTGAGTGACTTCATTTTCACTTTTCACTTTCATGCATTGGAGAAGGAAATGGCAACCCACTCCAGTGTTCTTGCCTGGAGAATCCCAGGGACGGGGAGCCTGGTGGGCTGCCGTTTATGGGGTCGCACAGAGTCGGACACGACTGAAGCTACTTAGCAGCAGCAGCAGCAGCAAGAACACTCGGAATAACACATGTACAGTTCAGATGATCTTGGTATACTCGTGGGACAGCAGTGATTGTAAAACGAAAGTAGTTAACGTGTCTGTGCTCTGTTGGGGAGGCTAAGGGGAAACAGGTGTTTAGCCTAGAAAACCACTTCTCGAATTTCCTATGAAGTCAAGGGTTCTTGGGTTTAACTTTGAAACAAATTGGAAAAAAAAAAAAAAAAGAACCCATCAGTTATATTGGATTAAGGGTTTAACTTGCTTCACCCTGACCTCATCTTACTTGATTATATCTATAATGACCTCATTTCCAACAAGGTTATAATGTGAGGTGCTGGGTATTATGATTTCAACATATCTTTGGGGGAAAAGCAATTCAGCCCGTCACACCTGGCTTGGTAGTTAAATGTACGCAGGCCAATAGCCTATATGATAGCCCAAGCACTTTGCCTACAGTTGGATGGTTTTGGAGTGACCCAGACCTGGGTTTGTCACTCACCCTCTTGTGTAAGCCTGAGCAACATCCTTAAACTATCTGTCTTTTCTCATCTGTAAAATAACCACAATACCTAGAGTTATTGCTGTGAGAGTTCTTAGTCAGTCTGCATACATAGTGAGTACCCAGGAAATTGTCATTATTATTATTAATATTGTGTGTTGAACAGAATAGATTCTCGATAGATAAATATTAGTCACCACTTCCTCTAATAAATATTTACTACATTGGCAGGCCTGCAGACCTGATGAGTTTTTCCAGAGGGAGTCTGGAGAAACAGTGGCCAAGCCCTGGATCATTCCGTCTCCTGGCATCGTGGGAGGCCCTGAGGAGGTGATGTAGCAGCTGTCCACGCCTGCTCGGATGGCAGGGAGATGCCAGCTCCCACCCCCGCAGCACAGCGCAGAATCCTGGCTGGCTCTGTGGGAACGTGAAGGTGGAGCTGGCAGGCACTCCACACCCTGGTCTTTGTTCTCTAGGCCGTGTGTTTGCGCGCGCGTGCGCACGCTCGTGTGTGTGTGTGTGTGTGTGTGTGTGTGTATGCACTGGGGGAGGGCCTGGGAGACAGGGGACAGGACAGCCAAGCATCTTTTTGAAAGAATATATTCAGGATGGAATGAAAGACAGCAGCCAGAGCATGACCTCCAGCTCTGGGGACCTTCCTGACTTCTATAAAGACTAGATTCTCCTCCAGAAAAGAGTAGGCGGTGGGTACCGCTAAGGAGGCAGAATCAGAGACCTGTGCTGGAAACACAAATAGAACTCGGAGTGGCTGGGATGATCTCAGTGAACAGAGTTCTCTTCTCTCAAGGGGGGCTGATAAAAATCTGCCCTACTGATAGGACTTCCCAGGTGGCTCACTGGTGAAGAATCTGGCTGCAATTCAGGGGACGTGGGTTTGATCCCTGGGTTGGGAAGGTCCCCTGGAGAAGGGAATGGCAACCCACTCCAGTATTCTTGCCTGGAGAATCCCATGGACAGAGAAAACTGGCAGGCGACAGTCCATGGTCTCAAAGAGCTGGACATGATTTAGTGACTAAACAGCAACAATCAAATAGGAACAGGATTCACATGCCAGCCGCGAGGATTTATGTCCTTCTGTTTCAACGGGTTTCCTTTCTTAAGAACAAACCCTGGCCTGACTTATGGCTTCCTTAGATTTTAAATGAATACTTCCACCATAAAAACTAATCACCAACTCCTTGAAGTTTATGAGGGAATTGTTTCAAGGAGATACAAAAAAGGGATGTCACAAAAAAGGGAGTTACAGATTTTTAGGAAAGAAAAAAAATGGTGGAATTTCATCCAGGAACCACATGTGTAAGAGTCAGACGTCACTGCACCAGGCCACACGTGTGGTGATCAACACTGACAGACATTGCAAAACATGGGTAATTTTGTTATTAAATTGATATCTTTCAGCATAGCAGGTAAGGGCAAGGATAAGATACACACAGATAGCCAGAACACAGCACAGAATGAGGGAACCTCTGTGAGAGGTACAGAGAGTGATGAGGTCAAAGGATAGAGAGCTCACATCTTTGGGGGGCAATAAGAAGAGCACCCGAGGTTCTTTCTTCAATGTGGGATCAGAGCAGGAGAAAGAGAAGGGAGAAAACTGCAGTAGCAAGGGATCCAAGGTAGAAAATTAAGCACTAACTGGCAAGGCTTGGATCATGATTTGGACGTTGATTGCCACATTCAGTTTCCATTCTGATTCTGCATTCATTTATCATATTTACATTTACCCAGGTAAGGCAGTCTGCAATACAGGACATGCAACTATCTTGTCCAGTGATCTATGCAACCGTAACATAATGTAAGAGTACTGAATTCTAATTTAGAAGCCTAGATAAATATTAGCAAGAGCTGCCCAATAATTTCAACAATAAACCATATGACTAATCAGAGAGCATTTCTGTTCAGTTCAGTCGCTCAGTCATGTCCGACTCTTTGTGACCCCATGGACCACAGCACGCCAGGCCTCCGTATCCATCACCAACTCCTGGACTTAATTTGCACTAAAAAGTAGCTAAAACTTCATGTGTAGTTTGGATGGCAGTCAGAAAAATGGACACTAATGATGGGCAGTTCCTCCAATCCAAAAGATTGATAACACTACAGTGATATTTTAGGTAAACATGGCAACTCCTTTTAGAAACTCATTTCAGGATATTTTCAGCATTGAGCCTTTAGGTTTGTTATTTATAACTTTGTGATCTGAAGTGCACCAAAAATAACTCCAACTGTTTAACTCTTTCACTATCTGCATAATGTAATTCTAAAGCTTTAGGCTTTGACAAAGTTGGGTTACCCATTTGAGTTTCACAAGGTGCATTAAATGGGGGACTGTCTAGTCTGGGGACACTCTAGGAAGTGATGTCACAAAGCTCTGCAGAAAATCCCCAGGGCTCCAGGACCTCTGCTTTCTGAAGCAGGACATACCACTGCAGGGGACCACACCAGGCATGATCCAGTCAAGTGCTCAGTAAAAATGAATCTTGGAAGATGTTACATTTTGGTGGGGTTCCAGGCTGAGCAATCAAAGACAGAAATGAGTTGGAGAAAACACAACTTCTTTGAGACCCTTAGTTGTTAGGTCTTTTTAAGACACAAAGATAGAGATTTATCTCTGCTAAGTTCAGAGACTAGGTTAGAGTTTCTTGAAATTCTGGAAAAAGTCCAGCAAGAGACCGAAAGTACATTGAAAGTGATTCAAGCTTAAAGGAAAAGATCATAATGCACTTAAAAAAAAAAAAGACAATAGCAGTGAGAGCAAAAACAATCCCTGAGGTTACTAAAGTACCAGGACTTTGAGTACTGCCAATCAAAAATACACACACACGCACACACACACACACACACACTTTCCTCTTAAAGAAATAACTTATACAGCATGTTAAGGCATATGAAAATATAAAAATATAAAGCTCTCTGGTAAAGGAAACTGACTAAATTTGGGGAGAGATGTAAAAGAGTCGAGTTATTTACGTAATTAAGTTTCATCAGTTTAAAATAAATTGTTATAAGATTTTTATAACATTGTTATAAAATAGTTATTACATAACATTGTTATTTTATGTAATGTCCATTAATCAAAATGAAAATATCTACAGAAGAAACACAAAAGAAAATAAGAAAGGAATCAAAGTATATCACTTCAAAAAATCAACAAAACACAAAATGAGTCAATTAAAGGAAAAGGACAAAATAACTTTAGAGACACACAGAAAACAATGAACAACATGGCAGTGGTAATTCCTTTCAGTAATTACTTTAAATATAAATAAATTAAACTTCCCAATGAAAGGACAGAGCAGCTGAGTAAAAAACAAAAACAAGATCTAAGCTTTTCCTGTCTATAAGAAATTCACTGAGGGTTTTAGGATATTTATAGGCTGAAAATGAAAGGATGGAAAAAATATTCCATATAAGTGGTAACCGAGAGGGCAAACGTAGAACTTAAGATAAAAATTGTCACAAGCAACACAGGGCATTATAGAATGATAAAAGGGTCAATTCACTAGGAAGATATCACAACTGTACATATTATAAGTAATATCGGAGTACTGAAACATATGAAACAAACAGAATTTTTGACAGAAGTAAAGGGATAAATAAACAGTAACAATAATAGAAGGAAGTTTCAAAACCCCACTTTCAATAAAGAATAGAACCCCCAGACAGAAGATCAGGAAGGAAACTGAGGACTTGAACAACGTTATAGACCAATTGGACCTAACAAGCATAGAACGCTCCAACAGAAGCAGAGCACACATTCTTCTCAAGCGCACAAGCCACGTTCTCCAGCAGAGATTACACAAGAGGAGAACACAAAACAAGTCTTAAACAAATGTAAGCAGCTTCAGATCACACCAAGTATCTTCTCTGACAAGAAACAAAACTAGAAATCAACAGCAAATGGAAAACTTAAAGATATGTGGGAATTAAATAACACAATTTTGAACAGCCACTGGGCCAAAGAAGAAATCACAAGGAAAGTTAGGCAGTGTCTTGAAAGAAATGAAAATGAAAACACAACATACTAAAACTTATGGGATGCAGCAAAAGCAATACTAGAAGGAAGTGTATAGTGGTAAATGCTTATAAGTAGAAAATAAGAAAAATCTCAGAACCTAGCTTTACACCATAAGGAACCTCAAAATGAACAAACCAAACCAAATTTAGCAAAAGGAAAGAAATAACAAAGATTAGCAGAAATAATAAAAACAAAGAAGGGAAAACAATAGAAAATAATTAACAAAACTAAGAATTGGTTCTTGAAAACATAAAATTAAAAAAAAAAAACCTTTAACTAGACTAATTAAGAAAAAAGGTAAGGTTCAAATAGCAAAAAATTATAAATGAAAGAGGAGGCATTATAACTGAAGCTCAAAAAGAAAAAGAATCATAACAGACTCTTATGAACAATTATATACCAACAAATTAGATAACCTAGATTAAGTAAACGCATTCCTAGAACAAACAAAACTGAATAGTGAAGAAATTAAAAATCTGAACAGACCTATAATTAATAAAGATATGAATCAGTAATCAAAACGCTTCCAACAAAGAAAAGTCCAGGAGTAGATGACCTCACTGAAGAATCCTAGTAAACATTTAAAGAAGAATTAACAGTATTTTTCAAATATTTCCAAAAAAGTAAAGAGGAGGGAACACTTTCAAACTGATGTTATGAGAGTAACATGTGTGTGTGCATGCTAGGTTGCTTCAATCGTGTCTGACTCCCTGTGACCCTATGGACTGTAGCCTGCCAGGCTTCTCTGTCCATGGGATTCTCGAAGGAGGCAAGAATACTGGAGTGGGTTGTCATGCTCTCCTCCAGGGGATCTTCCCCACCCAGGGACCAAACCTGTGTCTCTTACGTCTCCTGCATTGGCAGGCAGGTTCTTTATCACTAGCACCACCAGGGAAATCTCTATGAAAGTAGCACTACCTGGAAATCCAAAACCCAACAAAGATACTGCAAGTAAAGAAAACTGCAGACCGTGTCCCTGATGAATACCAATGCAAAAATACTCAACAAAATGCTATCAACCAGATTCAACAGCACATTAAAAAGATTATACATTGTGACCAAGTGAGATTTATTCCTGGAATGCAAGAATGGCTCAACATAACAAAATCAGTTAATGTATTGATAATAGATCACATTAATAGAATAAAGAAAAAACCTACATGATAATCTCAATTGATACAGAAAAAGCATCTGACAAAATTCAACATCTTTCATGATACACAACCTCAACAAACTACAAATAGAAGGAAATCGCCTCAACATGATAAAGGCCATATATGAAAAATTCACAACTGACAGCAGGTGCAACCGTGAAAAACTGAAAACTTTCCCACCAAGATCATAAACAAGGCAAGGATGGCCACTCTTGCCACTTGTATTCAACACAGAACTGGAAGTTCTGACCGAGAAATTTGGCGAGAAAGAGATAAAACACATGCAAATAGAAAATGAAGATGTAAAATTATCTCTATCTGCAGATGACACAAGCTTATATGTAGAAAACCCTAAAGATTCCCTCCCCCCAAACTGTCAGAACTAATTAAAAAATTCAACAAAGTTGCAAGATATAAAATCAACACAAAAAACTAAGATTCATTCATATACCGATTATGAACAACCTCAAAAAAGGAAGTTAAGAAAACAATCCCATTTACAATCGTATCAACAAAGAATAGAACACTTAGGAATAAACTTAACCAAGGAAGTGAGAGACTTGTACACTAAACACTACAAAAGATTGTTAAAGAAAAACAAATTTTAAGAAGACAAATAAATGAAAAGGCATTCTGTGTTAATGGACTGGAAGACTTAATATTGTGAAAATGTCCATTCTACCCAAAGCAACCTACAGAGTCAATGCACTCTATCAAAATACCAATGGCATTATTTTTGCAGAAATAGAAAAAAATTCTAAATTCATATGGAATCTCAAAGGACTCTGAACAATGACAACAATCTTGAGAAAGAAAAACAAAGATGGAAGTCCTACACTTCCTGATTTCAGCATATTATATAGACCAAGAGGGCATCAGAGGGCAGACACACTGAAACCATACTCACAGAAAACTAGTCAATCTAATCACACTAGGACCACAGCCTTGTCTAACTCAATGAAACCAAGCCATGCCTGTGGGGCAACCCAAGACGGGCGGGTCATGGTGGAGAGGTCTGACAGAATGTGGTCCACTGGAGAAAGGAATGGCAAGCCACTTCATTATTCTTGCCTTGAGAACCCCATAAACAGTATGAAAAGGCAAAATGATAGGATACCAAAAGAGGAACTCCCCAGGTCATTAGGTGCCCAAAACCTCTGGACCTCAGATTTCACCAGCTTAAGACTCCCGCCCTTTCTGTGACTCATTAACCTTGTAACGTATGGGATAAACCTGATTTCTTAGAACCTCAGTTTCTCAATCTGTAGAATGGGTACTAAAAGACACAGTATACAGAAAGCCAAGAGGACAGCCCCACGTTTTCTGAGTCCTGTCTCTGTTCCAGGCATTCATTATACTTTTTCTCATTCAGTTCTCACAAGAGCCCCCATGGATTAGATAGTGCTACCACTTTCAGGGAAGACTTGAGGCTCAGAGACTGTTAGTTACTTGCCTGTGGTCACAAACTCCATGAGGGATTAGAGGGTTCAAGATCAGACCTGACTGCATCAGTCAGGATGCGACAGGCTGGTGCTACAGTAACAAATAAGCCCACAGACCCCGGTGACTTAGAGCAGAGCGGCAGAGGTTTATTTCTTGCTGCATCAGAGGCTGGTGGGTTTGGCCGTCCATTCAGGCTCCCCCAGTGTCTTCATCTTGTGACTGTGCTGATCTCAACTTCAATCCACAGTCTTCAAGGTCACTGGCAAAGGGACGAGGGGGTGGAGATGACTCAGTAGTTCTTAACTCGGAGTCCACACCCATCACTTCCACTCACAGTCCAGTGGCCAGTGTGATCTACCCATGTGAACTGCCGGGGAGGCTGGGAATGTGGGTGACCATCTGGGATAGCAGAGGAGCAGTGCGTCCACCCACGTCTTCCTCGACGTCATGGACATCAGGGAGCTGACCGGTGAGAGGGCCCCAGAGTCCTGAGCGGGCCTGGGTGGATGGTCCCTTCTGCAGGCTCAGCAAAATGCAGACAGGCCAGCCCAGAGCCTAGGGAGGGGCCCCAGAGACAGGGGCTAGTGGAATCAAGGCTGTTCAGCCCAGTCTTCATCCATGCTTTCTGTTATCGCAAGGGCTGGTGTGCAGACTAGGAGCTTGGTGTGTCCGGGCGGCTGCTACGGTCGCCTTTGTCTGGATCCTTCTGTGCAAGATGGTCCGTCCCAGTGTAGACACCCCAGTGATGGCATGAGCAGCTGTCTCCTGGGGGAAGGGAGCTCTTCCTGGCAGCCGCCTCAGCAAGTCCACAGAACTACTCCGGGAGATGCTAAGAGTACTTTGGGCATCAGGGAAAGCACACTGGGAAGAGAGGGTGGGTTTTGCCAGTGAAGCCAGGCCACGCCCGTGCTTGCAGGCAGCATGGC
>SJYT01030172.1:0-34567 GCA_006410635.1 Cephalophus harveyi
GCAATCTTGATTTCAGCTTGTACTTCTTCCAGCCCGGCATTTTGCATGATGTACTCTGCATATAAGTTAAATAAGGAGGTTGATAACATATAGCCTTGACATATTCCTTCCCCAATTTGGAACCAGTCGTTCTTCCAATTCAATGGGCATGAAGTTGAATAAATTCTGGGAATTGGTGATGGTCAGGGAGGCCTAGTGTGCTACAGTCCATGGGGTCACAAAGAGTTGGACATGACTGAAATGAACTGAACTGAAGTCATGACTACAATTGTAGATGTTGTACTATATGTATGTATTATCTACTTTAGGTAGGTCTGCATAGCTGTAAACTTTTTCTGTCCCAGACTTTGGAAAACTTTCATTTTTATTTTCATCTGTCTCAGACTCTTCTCTGATTTCCGTTTGATTTCTTTATTGAGTTGTTTTTATGGTAGCATATTGTTCAGTCTCCATATGTGTGTTTATCCCACTTTTCTTCCTTCAATTGATTTGCTGATTTTTTTTACCATTGTGGTAGGAAAGGATGGTTGATATAATTTCTAGCCTCTTAAATTTGTTGAGACCTGTTTTATGACCTAGTGTGTGATATACACTGAAGAACATTGCATGTGCACTTGAAAGCAATGTGTATTCTGTAGTTTATGAAAGGAATATTCATTATATAAATATTTATTATGTGCAACTGTTCTAATCTGTCTTTAAGGACACTATTCCCATTCTGATTTTCAGTCTGGGTAATCTGTCCTTTATGTTTGATGTAGTGGGTTGTTGGAGCCTACTACTATTGTATTACTGTCAGTTCTGTCCTTTATGTCTGTTAATATTTGCTTTATATATTTAGGTAAGCATGCTGTGATTCATGGGGTCGCAGAGAGTCAGACATGATTGAATGACTAAACTGATCGAACTGATACCCATATTGGCCTGGATGAAGCACAAGCTGGAATCAAGGTTGTCATGAGAAATAACAATCACCTCAGACATGCAGATGACACCACCCTTATGGCAGAAGGTGAAGAAGAACTAAAGAGCCTCTTGATGAACGTGAAAGAGGAGAGTGAATTAACTTCTATGCAGAGTACATCATGAGAAATGCTGGACTGGAAGAAACACAAGCTGGAATCAAGATTGCCAGGAAAAATATCAATAACCTCAGATATGCAGATGACACCACCCTTATGGCAGAAAGTGAAGAGGAGCTAAAAAGCCTCTTGATGAAAGTGAAAAAGGAGAGTGAAAAAGCTGGCTTAAAACTCAACATTTAGAAAACTAAGATGATGGCAGTTGGTCCCATCACTTCATGGGAAATAGATGGGGAAAGAGTGAAAACAGTGGCAGACTTTATTTTGGGGGGCTCCCAAATCACTGCAGATGATGAATGCAGCCATGAAATTAAAAGACGCTTACTCCTTGGAAGGAAAGTTGTGACCAACCTAGATAGCATATTCAAAAGCAGAGGCATTACTTTGCCAACAAAGCTCTACCTAGTCAAGTCTATGGTTTTGCCAGTAGTCATGTGTGGATGTGAGATTTGGACTCTGAAGAAAGCTGAGTGCCGAAGAATTGATGCTTTTGAACTGTGGTGTTGGAGAAGACTCTTGAGCGTCCCGTGGACTGCAAGGAGATCCAACCAGTCCATTCTGAAGGAGATCAACCCTGGGATTCCTTTGGAAGGACTGATGCTAAAGCTGAAACTCCAGTACTCTAGCTGCCTCATGTGAAGAGTTGACTCACTGGAAAAGACTCTGATGCTGGGAGGGATTGGGGGCAGGAGGAGAAGGGGACAACAGAGGATGAGATGGCTGGATGGCATCACCGACTCGATGGACGTGAGTTTGAGTGAACTCCACGATTTGGTGGTGGACAGGGACACCTGGCGTGCTGCAGTTCATGGGATTGCAAAGAGTCAGACATGACTGAGCGACTGAACTGAACTGAACTGAACTCTGCATATAGGTTAAATAAGCAGGGTGACAATATATGGCCTTGATGTACTCCTTTTCCTATTTGGAACCAGTCTGTTGTTCTATGTCCAGTTCTAACTGTTGCTTCCTGACCTATATACAGATTTTTCAGGAAGCAGGACAGGTGGTCTGGTATTCCTATCTCTTGAAGAACTTTCCACAGTTTATTGTGATCCACACGGTCAAAGGCTTTGGTAGAGTTAATAAAGCAGAAATAGATGTTTTCCTGGAACTCTCTTGCTTTTTTGATGATCCAGCAGATGTTGGCAATTTGATCTCTGGTTCCTCTGCCTTTTCTAAAACCAGATTGAACATCTGCAATTTGATAGTTCACTTATTGTTGAATCCTTTCTTGGAGAATTTTGAGGATTACTTTCCTAGTGTGAGAGAGTGCAGCAGTTTGAGCATTCTTTGAAATTGCCTTTCTTTGGGATTGGAATGAAAATTGACCTTTTCCAGTCCTGTGGCCACTGCTGAGTTTTCCAAATTTGCTAGTATATTAAGTGCAGCACTTTCACAGTATCATCTTTTAGGATTTGAAATAGTTCAACTGGAATTCCATCACCTCTCTTAGCTTTGTTCGTAGTGATGCTTCCTAAGGCCCTCTTGGCTTCACATTTCAGGATGTCTGGCTCTAGGTGAGTGATCACACCATCGTAATTATCTTGGTCATGAAGATCATTTTTGTACAGTGTTTCTGTGTATTCGTGCCACCTCTTCTTAATATCTTCTGCTTCTGTTAGGTCCATGCCATTTCTGTCCTTTATCAAGCCCATCTTTGCAAGAAATGTTCCTTTGGTATCTCTAAAATTCCTGAAGAGCTCTCTAGTCTTTCCCATTCCATTGTTTTCCTCTATTTCTTTTCACTGATCACTAAGGAAGCTTTTCTTACCTCTCCTTGCTATTCTTTGGAACTCTACATTCAAATGGGTATATCTTTCTTTTTCTTCTCTGCTTTTCACTTCTTTTCTTTTCACAGCTATTTGTAAGGCCTCCTCAGATAGCCATTTTGCTTTTTTGCATTTCTTTTCCATGGGGATGGTCTTGATCACTGCCTCCTGTACAATGTCACAAACCTCCATCTATAGTTCATCAGGCACTCTGTCTATCAGATCTAGTCCCTTAAGTCTATTTCTCACTTCCACTCAATAATTGTAAGGGATTTGATTTAGGTCATATCTGAATGCTTTAGTGGTTTTTTCCTACTTTTTGCAATTTAAGTCTGAATTTGACAATAATGAGTTCATGTTCTGAGCCACAATCAGCTCTCGGTCTTGTTTTTGCTGACTGTATAGAGTTTATCTTTGACTACAAAGAATATAAACAGTCTGATTTTGGTGTTGACCAACTTCTCTGGTGGCTCAGATGGTAAAGCATCTGTCTACAATGCGGGAGACTTGGGTTCGATCCCTGTGTCAGAAAGATCCCCTGGAGAAGGAAATGGCAATCCATTCCAGTACTATTGCCTGGAAAATCCCATGGACAGAGGAGCCTGGTAGGTTGCAGTCCGTGGGGTCACAAAAAGCCGGACACGACTGTGCGACTTCACTCACTCATCTGGTGATGCCCATGTGTAGAATCTTCTCTTATGTTGTTAGAAGGGGGTGTTTTCTATGACCAGTGCATTCTCTTGGCAAAACTCTATTAGCCTTCGCCCCGCTTCATTCTGTACTCCAAAGCGAAATTTGCCTGTTACTCCAGGTGTTTCTTAAACAAACCTTGTGTGCACCAGGACCCAGGGACCTCACAGAGAATGAGATAGTACTGTATTTGAGCATCTCCTGTGGAGGTACGGGTCAGCAGTGGACTGCCACAGGGACAGGGGCTCTGGGTGCAGCAGACTTGGGTATGCCATAAGCCCTCTTGTTGGAGATTGCCATTAACCCCACAGTAGAGCTGCCAGAACTTGCACAGGACTGGGAAACAGACTCTTGCAGGCACAAACAGAACCTTGTGCACCAGACCCAGGAGAAAGGAGCAGTGACCCCAGAATAGACTGACCCAGACTTGAGTGAGTGTCCAGGAGTCTGCAGTGGAGGCATAGGTCAGTGGTGGCCTGCTGCAGGGTTAGGGGCACTGAGTGTAGCAGTATATGCATGGGATCTTTTGAAGGAGGTTGCCTTTATCTTCATAACCTCCACCATAGTTTGGCCCCAGGTAAATAGCAGGGAAGGAACACAGCTTCACCCATCAACAGAAATTTGGATTAAAGATTTACTGAAGATGGCCCTTCTCATCAGAACAAGACCCAGTTTCAGGAAGCTCTCCCATCAGGAGAGCTCTCCCATCAGGAAGCTTCCTTCAGGAAGCTCTCCCATCAGGAAGCTTCCATAAGCCTCTTAATCTCCATCAGAGGGCAGACCAACTGAAAACCACAATCACAGAAAACTAACCAATCTGATCACATGGACCACACAGCCTTGTCTAACTCAGTAAAACTATGAGCCATGCCGTGTATAGGGGCACCCAAGACGGATGGGTCCTGGAGGAGAGCTCTGACAAAACATGGTCCACTGGAGAAGGGAACGGGAAACCACTTCATCATTCTTGCCTTGAGAAACCCATGAACAGCATGAAAAGGCAAAAAGATAGGACACTGAAAGATGAACTCCCTAAGTTGGTAGGTGCCCAGTATGCTACTGAAGATCAGTGGAGAAATAACTTTGGAAAGAATGAAAAGATGGAGCCAAAGCAAAAACAATACCCAGTTGTGGATGTGACTGGTGATGGAAGCAAGGTCTGATGCTGTAAAGAGCAATATTGCATAGGAACCTGGAATGTTAGGTCCATGAATCAAGGCAAATTGGAAGTGGTCAAACAGGAGATGGCAATAGTGAATATCGACATTTTAGGAATCAGTGAACTAAAATGGACTGCTGCTACTGCTAAGTCACTTCAGTCGTGTCCAACTCTGTGCAGCCCCATAGAAGGCAGCCCACCAGGCTCCCCTGTCCCTGGGATTCCCCAGGCCAGAACACTGGAGTGGGTTGCCATTTCCTTCTCCAATGCATGAAAGTGAAAAGTGAAAGTGAAGTCACTTAGTCGTGTCCGACTCTTAGCGACCCCATGGACTGCAGCCCACCAGGCTCCTCCGTCCATGGGATGTTCCAGGCAAGAGTAGTGGAGTGGGGTGCCATTGGACTGGAATGGGTGAATTTAACTCAGATGACCATTATATCTACTACCGCGGGCAGGAATCCCTTAGAAGAAATGGAGTAGCCATCATGGTCAACAAAAGAGTCCGAAATGCAGTACTTGGGTGCAATCTCAAAAACGACAGATTGATCTCTGTTCATTTCCAAGGCAAACCATTCAGTATCACAGTAATCCAAGTCTATGCCCTGATCAGTAATGCTGAAGAAGCTGAAGTTGAATAGATCTATGAAGACCTACAAGACCTTTTAGAACTAACACTCAAAAAAGATGTCCTTTTCATTATAGGGGACTGGAATTCAAAAGTAGGAAGTCAAGAAACAGAGGCATAGAGACATTAAATAATTTGGCAAGAGCATACAGCTGAATTGAGGCACAAATGATGCTTTTAGCCACTTGATCTATAGCACTTCTTCACACACAGTCACATGATTATGAGACAGAGAGATGATCGACTAGAAAAGCCTAAATACAAGCTGTGATTAACATGCTATCAAATAGCCTAGGCTTTGAGTAGATGAGAATTTAGGTAAGAACAGAAACAATGGAGTTAAAAGAGGGAAATCATATGGCATCTTTATCTAGGAGAAAAAAATGAAAAGATTTATAAAGCAAGCTGATGTAGATAAAAATAAGAATCCAATTTCCAACTTTGAGAAATGGGAGAAAACTTATGTTCTTTGTCCAAATGTGGAAGGCAGAAAGAAAAAAAAATCTTAGGAGGAATTCTGTCCAAATTGGTCAAACTGGATACTCTAAAAATGCCAAAAGTAATATTTTATTTAACATTTGCTATGGGTCATGACAATTTAACAGCAATAAAATCCTCTCTTTTAACACTTGATAAATAAAGGAAACTTTCACACAAAGATGACACAATAAATACAAATAATGAAATAGTGTATCATGGGGATTTCCTGGTTTAACTTATTGAAGCCAAGTCTTATTTTGCCATAACTTGCACGCAGTAGAGTTTTGCAAGTCTTTAGGAAAATTAGGGAAAACCCAAACACAATTGTTTAAAATTTTGAAGTTCCAGTTCTTAACAAACAGTAATTGGAGTTTTGTCAAATTTAGGCTATTCAGGAGACTTTAAAATTCCCAAAAATCTGGGGTTATTTTATCGATTAAAGTATTAAAAAGTGAAAGTGAAAGTCACTCAGTCATGTCTGATTCTTTGCGACCCCATGGGCTGTAGTCTGCCAGCCTCCTCTGTCCATGGAATTCTCCAGGCTAGAATACTGGAGTGGGTAACTATTTCCTTCTCCAGGGGATCTTCCCAAGCCAGGGATCAAACTCATGTCTCCCCCATTGCAGGCAGATTTTTACCATCTGAGCCACTAGGGAAGCCCTTTATTAACATATCCTATAAAATGTCTTGAAATATTACAGAATAACAACATTCCCAGGTATATTATATTAACTATAAACTCTTCTATATAGATACTATTATCAAAGTCATCCTTAAAAGCCCAAACTACCTTTTTCCCAATTCTTCTCAACTCTTCCCCTACTGTTATGTGAATACATGGATACACACCGATACATTATTCACAAGACAGGGGAAAATATGACATATCTGATATATGCCATTATGGAGTATTGACTATTCTGCAAATTAAAAGGATTTCCCTTTCCTCCTCACAGAATCTCCCCTCAAAATTAGAATGGTTGTTGGCCTGAAAGTCCCAACTCTAAGTCTCCAAGTAGAAGAGGCCATGATTTATAAAGGCATTCCTGGGTTCTAGGCAGAAGAAGAGCAACCGCCAGCTGGTGCTTAAAAATAATCACAGCACACGCATATGTGCTCAGTGACTAAGTCGTGTCCAGCTCTTTGCAGCCCCCATGGACTGTACTGCCAGGCTTCTCTGTCCATGGGATTTCTCAGGCAAGAATAGTGGAGTGAGTTGCCATTCCCTTTTCCAGGGGATCTTTCAAACCAGGGACTGAACCCAGGTCTCCTGCATTGCAGGCAGATTCTTTACCACCAGAACCATCAGGGAAGCCCAATCATAACATGACAGAACACAAAATCAACTCCCATCAGCTTTACTCCAATCACTAACTTCATTAACAAGTCAGTGTTCCACACAGCCCTCAGACTATCTTGAGAAATTTTTAGTTCTTTTCTCCTGAAAATTTGTCTTAAAAAGATGATGGAAACAGGACTGCAGTGAAATTTCATGACACGGGATCAAATAACCTATTGTACTCAACTTATGAGCCCTGGTTTATCTGACCAAGTCACTTAAACTTTTTGAGTTTCAATTACTTATGTACAGATTAGAGGGCTAAGTGAAGAGTTTCTAATATCTAAGCACAGTGGCACCATTGGGAGTAGAATGCTATTCCATCTCAATCTGGGTTTAAATATCTTAGGTGGGAGAAGAACCCAGGAAAAAAGCCCTTACTGGACTCTCTATAATTGATGTTGGAACTCACGACCCTCTCTCTTGGAATGGCCCTGCCTTCAGCCACAATTACAATAAAACACTACAGCTCACCACTACTGTTATTGCTGTTATTCTTCCAGAATGCTTTAGCGTTCTGAACTCTTCTCTTTTATTCCTTTCTGCTCCCCTCCCCCTCCTCTTTCTCTCTCTCTTTTTTTCTCTTTCTTTAAATATTTCTTGAGCCTCCATATGCACAATCACAAATGTTAGCCACTAGGGAGAGAGTGGTACATAAAACAGGCACAGAACTGGCTCACATGAAATCGAGTATCTAAGTCTAGTTGTTTCCTCCAACCATAGCATGAGGTCATCATACCATAGCAAAGCCAGTGTCTAAGGATGCAGATTTTAGAGAAATTCTCACCAAAATCGTAGTCTCACAGCCCTAGAGGCTGGAAGGGATTTTAGACTTTTATTATTCTAATCTCATATAAAAACATTAGAGTATCTGATAAATGTTACTTAACCTCTCTTGGAGCACTTCCAGTGATATGACACTCTCTTCCCCACAGAAAAATCCATCCCACATCTTCAGCACCAAACAATACATGACACATGATATCTCTTTTCTCCAAGGAATACAGGAAAATCTCTTTCAAAAAGGCTAGCATGCCCTTGGCAGAATATTTTGCAATGCCTCCCAAGATATTACTTTCAGAGGTCATTTAATAATCTTGATAATTAAAAACATTTAGTTTGAAATGATTAATATCTTATATTGACAAGAAATATTTCAAGTCTAACAAACATCTTAAGAAAAGACTTCATTTGTGGTTCTGCAGCAGTTCAAGTTTGAAATTGGTTGTTTGAAGGGAGACAAGGCAGATGGATTTTAATGTTTTGTTTTAGTTTTTTGATTGAAAAAGAGTGCATTTAAATATGTAAATATGATGGGTCCCTAGTAAAAGATGGACAATGGACTTATTTATCTACTCTTACTCTCTTCCATAACCCCAGTAAAATGCCAGTAAAAGATTTTACAATGCATAAATCCACAAGGATCAGGAGAAATAACAGAGGAGAAATGATAATAAAATATTGGAAGATGGAAAGTAGATAGCTTAGTAGTAAATGCCATAGTGAATTCAAAAAGCATAAACATTAAAAGAGAACTGGGACAAGTTTCACTTGACTTGCCCAAATCCCCTAAAGGCTAGGAACTGTTAACAGTTCCCAAAAGGGAGAAGAAATGGGGTGGCATAGTAAAGACAGATGATTAAAAAGTCAATTTGAAGAAGAGATATCCAGATCTTGTCCCTAATTTCACAAATCTGGGGATGAGCCAAACTTTGGAGGTTTAAGAAGAGATTGCCTTTATGTAAAGAACATCAGGTACACTTGTGAACAGAAGTATCTTTCCAAAAAGAGGAGGATTAAGTGCAGGATATGTTGTGCTATGCTGTGCCTGTGTGCTCAGTTGTGTCTGACTCTTTGCAACCCTATGGACTGTATAGCCCACCAGGTGCCGCTGTCCATGAAATTCTCCAGGCAAGGATACTGGAGTTGGTAGTCATTCCTTCTCCAGGGGATCCTCCTGGCCCAGGGATCAAACTGGCATCTCCTGCATTGGCAGGCAGATTCTTTTACCACTGCCCCCTAGGAAGCCTGCAGTACATGTTACTCTCATCAAAAGAGTTTTCGGGAGATCTAGAGATCCACTCAATAAACAAATGGGCTTTCTCGGAGTCAACTTTGCAAGCCTGAAAACTGAGTCAGAGATACATCTGGGAGTGATCAGCTTGGGAATAAAGAATCAGCCAAGATGACCACCACACGTAAAAGATCCAACACAGGAAGAAAATGAAGGAAACCACTGAGGGACAAAGAAAAATGAAGGGAGCTGTGTCCAGACTAGGACAGAAAGAATGCCCTGGAAGAAATTATATTAACAGTGAAAACGGGCAGAACACTGATGTTTAATTTGGGGTTGCACTGTGTTAGGTAGATAGAAAACTATCAAATGTATAAACAAACAAGAAAACTTCAGGAAAAATGTAAAGCTGTTCAGAGGAGGAAAAAAAGTCACCATAGACTATAATGCAGAAAATTATGCTTTGATCTCTCCCTTTAGAAGGTTCCCCAAATTATGTACATATTATGGAACACACTGAGGATATTAAACCCAAGTTCAGTCTGAGTATTAATTTCACTTCATAAAATGTAAATAACTATTAAACTGACTAAAATAATAAAATGATATTAAGAGGTAGGTAGATAGGAAGGCAGAGAAAGTCAATGTATAAAGAACACAGGAGGAGAAAATCAAGCTAATCTCTCATCTTCCATGGTGGGAAAACTGGCTACTAATTCCTAAAACTAAAACTTTTGCAAGAAGAAATATAAGCAAATTATACAGAGATTCAAAGAAAAATACTAAAGAATCAGTAAAAATACCTGAAAGATGTGGTACCTGGAGGGAACAAAATGGGCAAAGAGGCAGAAAGGAGTCACTGATTTTCATATAAATGAATATCCTTTCTCAGGAGCAACCTGATTTTTATTAAGGAGCAAGTATAATTTAGATATTAAAACAAGAAAAATGAATTAGTACCCTACAAAGCACCAGGGCATCTGTTAACAGACTAAAGAACCAAAACGGAAAAGACCTTCCCCTGACCAAAACTCAGAATTAATGTTGACAAAGCCTTACATTCTGGCCCAGCTGACAAAGAACATACTCACCTATCTGGAAACAGACAACCCAACATCTGGGTCTGAAACACTGAATACACGTTACCTTCTTCCTACCTGCTATGTCAGATATCTAGAAGCTATAGATGCATTCTTCTATGGGTTGAACTTGATAGCCTGTTTTTATTTCTAGCACATGGCAGAAACCACGACTTAATGTAAAGAAGTGTCTCAAAGCTTTGCTTTGGAAATTCCTGAAACACTGAAAAGTCTATGGTTACATCAGATTCAAGTTAAATGGCAGACAGGAAAATTAAGGCCACTGATGTCCAACCAAATAACCTAAGTAACCTCAGAGATTACCTGTCAATCTCACTAGGTCTTCAAAATGGCAAAGAATACTCTCTGTCTCTCAAACACAAATACACATAGAAAAAGGTAGCTAAGATAGACTACAAAATTTTTTTTCTTAAAATAACTTAGCTGGCTTTTGCCTGATCCATTGACTACATAGTAGCTAATCAAAAGGAACCCCCACCTTACAAAAGCAGCATGGAGGTTCCTCAAAAATTTTAAAATACAATAGCATATGATCCAGCAATTCTACTTCTGTACATTTACCCAAAGGAAATAAAATCCCTATCTTGAAGATAGACCTGCACTCCCACATTCATTGCAGCATTACACAGTAGCGAAGACAAGGAAAAAACCTAAATGTCCACTGATGAATGAAGAAATTATAAACATAGATGCATATATATGGATAGGAAAGATAGATAAATAAAATGGAACATGATTCAGCCTTTAAAAGTTAAGGAAATGCTGCTTTTTGTGACAACATGGATGAAACTTGCGGGCATTAAGTGAAATAAAACCAGACAGATACAAATGCTATATAACATCACTTATATGTGTGTTAGTGACTCAGTCGTGCCTGACTCTTTGCAACCCATGGACTGCAGCCCACCAGGCTCCTCTGTCCATGGGATTTTCCAGGCAAGGATACTGGAGTGATTTGCCATTTCCTTCTCCAGGGAAATTTCCCTACCCAGGGATTGAACCCGGGTCTCCTGCACTGCAGGCAGATTCTCTACCAACTGAGCTACCATGGACGCTCCCCACTTATATGTAGAATCAGGAAAAAAAAGTCAAACTCAGAGGAGTAGAGAGTAAAATGGTATTTATCTGGAGCTGTGGGGTAGCAAAAGCGGGAAGAGGATAGTCCAGGGGCACAAAGTTTCAGTTATAAGGTTAATAAGTTCTGAGATTCTAAGGTATTAACATCTTGACTACATTCATAATGTTGTATTGCATACTTGGAATTTGCTAAGAGAGTAGATCTTAAATGTTCCCACCAAAAACAAAAACAAAAAACAGTAACAGTGAGGTGATGGATGTGTTAATTAGCTCGATTGAGGAAATTATTTCATATACATATATCATGATATACATATATCAAATCATCACCTTGTATACTTCAAATATATTACAGTTCTATTTTTCACAATTATACATCAATAAAACTGGGGGAGGGGGATAAATCCCCACCAACTCATTCTCTCCCAGGCTTAGGAAGAGTTCTATGTTCACATGCCTGGATTGACAGGTAAATGTAACTGTAACTGGGCTTACAAGGAAATTTCAACTGACTCAAGCAAAGCAGTCAATGAAGAGAGCCAACAAAGCCTGTTCACAAGGCTCTTTTAATGTTTCCTGCCTCTTGAGTTCTCTTTGGGGTCCCAGGATCAGAGGAAACTAAGACTTTTCTGGAGGCAGATCCCTACCTGGATGAGAACAGATATTAAATAGAATTCCCAGGATTCCATTTTCTATTAAATCATCTTAAGCCAGAGTGTTACAGATGCAAATGATTGTGCAATAGCATCTGTATGCAAAAATGACTCATTCATCTTGTTAACAGAAGGTTCAATGTGAACAAAGACTTCAGACCACTGCCAAATTTTCCATGTGTGCCTCTCTAGAGCAGCATTAGGTATGACCATGCCAGTGTAGCTTCATCCTGTAGTACCTCCTAGGAGTAGGCAAAATTTTCATACTCAGTTCTTTGGATGATCATTTTTAGGTAAAATCTGAAGACTTATCTTAATGTTTGCCTCTATTTTCAGTTCCTTGCTTACCCAGCATTTGGAATTGCAGTCATTAGCATGGGTTCAAAAGCTTCCCACCAGATAAATTAAACATCAACCAAGCAGAATTCACTACTGATCGCGTCACTTAATGTCACTTTTAAATTTAGATCAGAAATGTTTTATGAAATAAGGATACATATATGTAATGTGTATATCCAAACTTAATGATTAGGAACTGGTCTCTTAAGTCAGATAGGATTGACATCATATTTTTGTTATTTGCCTTCTAGTTACATGACCTGGGTCAACTTCAGTTTTCTCATTTAAATAAACTTGAAATGAAATTCGGAGAGGGCAATGGCACCCCATTCCAGTACTCTTGCCTGGCAAATCCCATGGATGGAGGAGCCTGGTAGGCTGCAGTCCATGGGGTCGCTGAGAGTTGGACGCAACTCAGTGACTTCACTTTCACTTTTCACTTTCATGCATTGGAGAAGGAAATGGCAACCAACTCCAGTGTTCTTGCTTGGAGAATCCCAGGGACGGGGGAGCCTGGTGGGCTGCCATCTATGGGGTCACACAAAGCTGGACACGAATGAAGCAACTTAGCAGCAGCAGCAAAAATGAAATTAAACACAGTATCTGGAGTGGTATACACTCAAGAGATATTGGCTATTAAAATTATATCATTTTATTATTAATACTTCCACATAATTCCACTTGGAGATAATTCTTTTTTCAAATGACACCATATTTCTCAAAAAGTTTGACACTGATTGTTGATTGATCCCTTCTGAATAATTTTAGAAAGCTTGTAAGAATCAATCATATTTTTTGTTATATTATACATTGCTATCAAGTATAAGCACTTTTTTTTTCAGAGACACCCTGAAATATATTTACTTAAATTACCTCTTCTATCTCATTGATTCTTTGCAAGAAAAATTAATATGCCCAAACAAATAAAGAGATAAAAAGTCTCTCTCATATCCATACATGACTACTAGAAAAACCATAGCTTTGACTATACAGACCTTTGTTGGCAAAATGATGTCTTTGCTTTTTAATACACTGTCTAGGTTGGTCATAGCTTTTGTTCTAAGGAGCAAGCATCTTCATTTCATGGAGTGCTGCAGTCCATGAGGTTGCAAAGAGTCACACATGACTGAGTGACTGAACAACAGCAACGATGGCCTTTCCAGTAGTCGTGTACAGATGTGGGAGATGGACCATAAAGAAGGCTGAGCGCTGAAGAACTGATGTTTTTAACTGTGTTGCTGGAGAAAAATCTTGAGTGTCCTTGGACTTCAAGGAGATCAAATCAGTTAATCCCAAGAGGAAATCAACTCTGAATATTCACTGGAAGGACTAATGCTGAAGCTGAAGCTCCAGTATTTGGCCACCTGATATGAAGAACTGACTCACTGGTAAAGACCCTGATGTTGGGAAAGACTGAATGCAAAAGGAGAAGGGAGCCGCAGAGGATGAGATAGTTAGACAGCAACACCAACTCAATGGACATGAATGTGAGCAAATTCTAGGAGACAGTGAAGGATAGATATCCTGGGGTGCTGCAATTCATGGGGTGGCAGAGAGTCAGATGTGACTTAGTGAGTGAACAACAAAAAGCAATGGAAGAGTGATGCCTGTATACTTCCCATATATGCCTTTATATGTAGCTCACAAATGTAGGGGGGCTTCCCAGGTGGCGCTAGTTGTAAAGAGCCTGCCTGCCAAAGCAGGAAACATAAGAGATGTGGTTCAGTCCCTAGGTCGGGAAGATCCCCTGAGGTAAGAAATGGCAAACCACTACAGTATTCTTGCCTGGAGAATCCCATGGACAGAGGAGTTTTGTGGGCTACAGTCCATAGAGTCACAAAGAGTCAGTCGGACATGACTGAAGCAACTCAGCACGCACAAAAGAAGGATCAGAAAAAAAAAAAAAATTTTTTTTCTGTTCACGGGTCTCAAAGAGAATCACATAAAAAATCTGAGGCATCAGTTACTGCAGTATCCTAGATTAAACCAGCTGCTCCGATTGACTGCAAATTTAGTGGATATTCTTTACAGACATGGTTGAATTTTTTAAGTAAGTTTGGGAAACAACTGAGGATGAAGGAGGATTCAAATAGTTTATTATTATGGCCAAGTGTCCACTGTCCTTTCTTTAAGAATATTTTATTTTCCTACCCAGATGGTATGAAGTTTAACAATTTAACTTTTTTTATTTGACCAATGAAATTAGCTGTGATGTATGCCATACCCATGGGGCTTCCCAGGTGGCTCAGTGGTAAAAGAAAATCCTCCTGCCGATACAGGAGATGCAGGAGATGCTGGTTCAATCCCTGGGTGAGGAAGATCTCTTGGATGAGAAAATGGCAACCCACTCCAGTAGTCTTGCCTGGAGAATCCCATGGACAGAGAAGCATTGCAGACTACAGTCGATGGGGTTGCACAGAGTCGGAGACGACTGAGAAAGCACACACACGCAGGTGCCATATCTAAGCAGAAGCTTTTAGGGCGATTATATGGTTTTTTCTTTTTTTTTTTTTTGTCTCTTTACCCTCTTCCATGGAAACGTCATTCTAAGATGGCAGCTCTTTGGTCTGGATCAAACAATGGAGAAAGCATGTGGACCAGAATCACAACCATCTCAAAGTGAGTAATAATAGAATTACAGAAAATACGCAAAGGTTATGTAACACAAGTAAGAAAGAAAACTTGGTTATTTTTAAGACATTGAAATTTGGGAGTCATTTTTATCACACCATAGCCTAACAAAAACTGATCAGTAATCTATAGGAGAAGTATTATATTTAATATGCTGTGCATACAAATACCACTTCAATTCTTCCAAAAGTAAAACAGCACATTGCCTAACAATGGTTAATCCCAATGTATGTAGTAGATATCTTTCACTTATGAATTACTAATATATAGTAACATTTCATTTGTGGATTACTAGCATATAATAGCAGTATATGTTTTGAACATCCTCCTTGTATTTTAATCATTTCCTGCATTATAAAGCCTGCTCGTTGGGGGTAGAATTCAGTACATATCCTTTCAGTGCAAACATGTGAATTTTGTCCTGATACAGCTATGTGAGACTTGAAGTTAGAATGAAGCAAAGATCTACCAAAGCTTCATTCAGAGAAACTGATTTCTAGCAAACATGGAGCAGAAACATTTAGTTCTTCAGAAGTAGCAGCTGATGGGAAACAGTTCTGTGTTCTGTCCAGATTGAAAGGAGACGGACAGCAGTGACCCTAAGAAGATCCTGCCACATTCTCCTACATTGTGCCTGGCTTCACAGCTTCAGAGTTCATGTCTCCTTAACTTCTAAATCTCCTTTAATAAAGTCCTTTCTTTCTAATTAAACCAGCCAGCGATAACTCTGCTGTTTGCAAGTAGGATCCCTAGTAGCTCAGATGGTAAAGCATCTGCCTGCAATACAGGAAACCCAGGTTCTATCCCTGGGTCAGGAAGATCCTCTGGAGAAGGGAATGGCAACCCACTCTAGTATTTTGCCTGGAGAATCCCATGGACAGAGGAGCCTGGTGGGCTATAGTCCGTGGGGTCACAAAGAGTCGGACACGTCTGAGAAACTAACACACACACACACATCCAATATATATCACATATATACTGATATATGGGAACAGAAAAATACTGTATTTTACTATAATTTGTACATGAAGGGGAATGATTCATTTTCCCGGTGTCAATCGAGATTTCCTGGAACATGACACCTTCCTCCACTTTCATAGGCAAAGATTCAGGGAGAGGAACTTCATTACAGAATTGGATAGTCTCAGTTTCTTGACTATTTCTGGAAAACTACTTTGCATACATACATACATACTACACTCCACTGGCTCATCCATCTCTCTTCTTTCATTCATTCTCCCCTAATCAAGCCCTCATCACATCTTCCAAGGACGAATTCCTACCTCTGCTGCTAAGTCACTTCAGTCGCGTCCAACTCTGTGTGACCCCATAGATGACAGCCCACCAGGCTCCCCCGTCCCTGGGATTCTCCAGGCAAGAACACAGAAGTGGGTTGCCATTTCCTTCTCCAATGCACGAAAGTGAAAAGTGAAAGTGAAGTCGCACAGTCGTGTCTGACCCTCAGCGACCCCATGGACTGTAGCCCACCAGGCTCCTCCATCCATGAGATTTTCCAGGCAGGAGTACTGGAGTCGGGTGCCATTGCCTCGAATCCAATTTTGAGGCTGCTGCCAGAAAATATTTTCTTCAATATTGGGCTTCCCTGGTGGCTCAGAGGTTAAAGCGTCAATCCCTGGGTCGGAAAGATCCCCTGGAGAAAGAAATGGCCACCCACTCCAGTATTCTTGCCTGGAGAATCCCATGGACGGAGGAGCCTGGTGGGCTACAGTCCATGGGGTCGCAAAGAGTCGACACGACTGAGCGACTTAACTAACTTAATTTAAGAACTATTCACTGACTCCAGAAAAATCCATCACAGTGTGGTCCCAATCTACCTTTCTAGATTCATTCCCAACTAAATACTCTCATGGTGTCCTGCCTTTCAGACGCATAAGACTTCTGAAAAGTATCCTCACTGGCACCTTACTCCTGAACACTTTGGTTCAGCCCACCACCAGAAATGTCTTCTACCTGGCCAGTGCCTTTCATTCTGCACACATAGAAAATTGGAGAGAATAAAAAGGACACGCTACCATCCTTCAAAAGAAACTCAAATACTGCCCATGTAGGGAGCTTTTCTCACTCCTGTGGGGGCACTTGTCACTCTCAAAGCATTGTGTACCTCTGCGTGTCTATTTGCTTGTATTATTTATTTGCAGGTCTCCACATATGCATTACATTGTAAGCTCTCATAGAGCAGAGGTCAGATTGAATCATGTCTGTAATCCCAGAGCAGCATTAATATCGCTGTCTCTAATTAGTACTCCAAGAGTGTCTACAGATAGAAGAAAATAGTCCTGTGCAGAGGAGAACACATGTTACGCAACACGATATGCATTTCCTCAAGATTTAAATGGCTCTGCCTAGGAAACAACAACAGCCGCGGATTTTGTTCCCGTGCTGTAGGGGAGACTGTAGAAAGTGATGAATGAAAAATGTCCTCAGGAATGATCAGATTACTGGGATGCCTTTAAGGGAGAAACGATTCAATTCTGATGTGCATGTTTAGACTGCCGACCATGACCTGAATGTTTGGAAACAGAAAGGCAGCGAAGGCCAGCTTCCGCTTTAAGTGTAGTTCCACCAGTGTTTCATTATGGATTGAATTACTGGCGTCATCCTAAAATCATAAACTCTCCTACGCAGTGTTACCTCATATGTGCTGTCCAGAGGGAATACACTCAGGCCAACACTTCTCTCAACAGAGGGAAATGCTGATGTAATGGACGCTAGTTGTTCGGTGAATCTGAATTATGTGAGAAGGGTCATATGAGTTTGGGTGGAGTAAAGTGGGTCACAGTATGACTTCGTGCTTGATATCTCTGTCTCAGATGACAGAATTTCTTTTCTCTCTTCAAACAAAACAAATTTGAAACTATACAATTTAGTTATAAATTATTTGACTTAAACGTTGCTCAACTCCAGTGCTTAGCAAAAGGTGTAGAATATAATACGTATTTAATAAGAGTGCCACACTGTGTTGAATTGCAAATGAATTGATGCCTCTTCATCTTCCTCCCTCACTCCTCAGCACAAAAGAAACTTAACCTGCTGCTCTGGTTATTCCATGAATATAATAATATTGAAATATTTATAACTTTATAAATAGTTATTTGAAAAAGCATAGTTATAAAAAAGCTTTTTAAAAGTTTCATTTTATGTTTTTATGATGCAAAAGATACTTTTCAAATTTTAGTCAATGAGTCAGTCATCTGCTTGACTCAAAATACTAAGTTGACTATATTTTACTGGATATATAGACACATTTCATGCTCCCTTTTGTTGAGCTTCTCTCTTCTAAAATGTGTTTTCTGGTCAAGTGAGGATATGTATATCCTCAATATATTTTGAAATCTATCATTTTCAAATCAGTCATCTCACAAGTTCTTGATTCTGCAGCTCTGAAGTAGACGGAGTAAACCACACGTAAACTGAAAAACTCTAGAACCAAGAACAAGTAGGAGAAGCCTTCAGAGTCTTTATATCATTAAAGAATAATTTAGCCACTTAATAATTGTTTATTATTAATTTAGTAACTTAATACTAAAATTAAATGCAACAGAGAAGAAGTATTGAGTTCGTAAACATCTGCAAGGGAAAGAAAGTGGGCATTTATAGATGTGTCTCCATCCGAATAAATACTTTTTGGGGGCAATAAATTTTTTGTGTGAACTTCATTTGTAATTCATCAGCTTGACCACATCAAAATGCAGCATCAGGAAACAGGAAAATAAGGTTATATGCTTTGGGGGAAAAAAAAAGGAGATATTGAAAAAGCCAAGATTTATACAGCAAATGATTGAGGGGGAAAAAAAGTAATTCAATGAAACAGCTGTTTTTTTGTGGGTTTTTTTTTTTTTTTTTTTTTCCTATTCTGGATATAATATAAAAGTGTAGACTCTTTCAAAACAGAATAACTCTTGCTTTCCCTAGAGTAAAACAGAATCTATGCTTGTAGTTACACACAAGGAAAAAAAAAAAACAAGTAGCAATTCATATGCTATTATTCAATTTTAGATCATGAAAGAGATTAATTATCATGAAAGTATTCATCCCTAGTAGTACTAGGAAAAAGAGACCCAGATATAATGGAAATGGAAGAAAAAGCTCCCCCTATTCTTCACAAATATTTATGAATATTAATTTTTCCAGTCTGCATAAAATAGAATTCAACTTTAACTGACCATCAATTGAGTAGTGTTGTAACTATTCATGTGATTAAAAATAAGTCTGTGATCCAGTGGAAATAACAAAATAGGTTGAAAACAACTAGGTTTTTTATGCTCAAATTCTCCTTCTTTGATGAAACCTTTATTGCATTCTCTTGATAATTACTAATTAACATTGCTTATAGAGGGGCTTCCTTGATGGGTCAGTGGTAAAGAATCCACCTGCCATTGCAGGAGATGCAGGAGACGCAGGTTTGATCCTTGGTTGGGAAACTAAGCTCCCATGTGCCGCTTGGCCAAAAACAAATTAAAAAAAAAAACTTTAGCTAAGGATGGGAGAGGAAGACTTTCTCCAAGAGAACACTTAAAATTAGAGATGCTTGGAGGGACCAGTTACCATTAAAGAAACACAAGCAGAATGAACACCCAGTTTTTCCCTAAGGTCAAAGACAAGGAATAAACATTAGACAGCCCTTCCTCCATCTGGGGCTGCATCTGACCTAGCATTTACATGTGCTTTCAAATCACCTTTGAAATTTGAGAAAGCTATATAGTACCTTTGCTATCAAGTCTGCTTAGCCTGCAAAACATGCCTTTAATGGCAGTCTAATATCCTTGGGACAGCTACTATAAGCCCTCTCAGTAAATCACTCCAACTGATGGGTTTAAGTTCTGTTATAGTCCAGTTAGTCTGATTGATGTGCTTTTCACATTCAAAGTATCTGTCTTGCTAGAAAACAAAACCAATATTTTGTTTGTCCTCTGCACAACATTAGTAACTGAAGGTCCCCAAACACACACTCACTTTAGTTGTGTAGAGACAGTTACAGAATATAATTAAAAGAGATTTATAGACCATATTTGTGGTAAGATTGCAATGATAAACCTATGTTAATGAACTTCCCTCTCAGTCTCCAAGCTCAGAAACCACCTCTGGTTTCCCTTGTATATGAGTCGAAGAGGATTCAGCCTTAGGGAATATGAACACAGTCCATGTCATTTTAATGAATAATAAATGTCTCACATTATCTGGTTCTTTTCTGCTTTATTCAACAATACTATTGCATGTCATTTGGATTTGCATCTCTAGATTTCAGAGTTTCATGACCAAGGTTTCTGGGACTTTCCAGCTGGTAAGAATTGACAGAACCCTAAAGTGGTTCCCTTCTCATTCCAGCCACTTTGACAAATGACTTTCCCTCTAAGAAATTCATGCACAAATGTCTACATTTTTTTTTTCTGCACAATCTCTGTATCTATAGCAGACTTTGAGTCCAGGAGTTCAGCTCTATAATATTGCTTTCTCACCTAAAATCCTAGGTGTAGATTCATATATGCAGAAAGTTTAAATTATTCTATCCATAAATGAATGGTGAGAGATTTGACTCACTGCCCAGGGATCTGAATCAATGTAAATCCTGTCCTTATTAGGTGATTCCAAATAGTAATAAATTATCTCTAGGCCTGTTTTTTTGTCTATATAGTAAGAATCTTCTGCCGAATAATATCTAAGTCCAGGGGCAAATCTGAAGGTTTTATGAGGTCTGAAGTATATACAATTTAGGGGTTCTTTACAAGAAAAATAAATTTTAAATTGTGAACATAAAATTATATATAAGAAAATATTTATTTATACTAAGGATTAAGAATTATTTGCTAATTTTTAAAGGATGACAATTACCATAGACATCACAGAACTAAAAGAAACTGAAATATTTTTATTAATTACCTGATACATCTCTGCATTACTTATTTCCTTATGTATTTTAGCAGTATATGCTTGTCTGACTCTTCATTTTGACCATAATTTTGCAATGTTATTCTCTACAGAGAAAGGAGAAAGACAATTTAGTCTTTCCTCTAGCAGGGGTGATCAAAACTTGTGTTGTTTTTGTTTATTATTCAGAAAAGTTTCTTTCAGGTTCACAACTCATTGCTAATAATCTTACATAAACATTTAATATGTTGTCAAATTTGGGGAAACATCTTTTGTATAAAGCTGTAAGATTCAGATCTTCCATAAACCAACTTCTGACTTCATATATTTGAAACTTTGTATCTTCTCTACTATCCATATACACCCAAGCCAGATGCTAATCTAATACAACATTATTTCTGGCACCTTTGAGTGAATCAGAAAATGGCAGGTAGGTATATTCCTGAAAACCATGCCTATTATGAGATGGCTAGCAATACTTTAACAATACCTAGAAGAGACTGAAAATCACATAAATATAGCCCATTAAACCCAAAACTCCAGTTAAATATATCTTACTTTTTTCAAATTATATATATATATATATGCTTGCTATATAGATATATGCCTATAACCATGTGAAAATACTGCCAGGGATTATTCCAAGATCTTGAAAAGATACCATTATATGAGGAGCCTAAAGTTTAAGTTTCAGTATCTTCATGGTAAATCCATTTCTGTCTTCAGTTCAGTTCAGTTCAATTCAGTCACTCAGTCGTGTCCAACTCTTTGCGACCCCATGAATCGCAGCACGCCAGGCCTCCCTGTCCATCACCAACTCCCAGAGTTCACTCAAGCTCGTGTCCATCGACTCGGTGATGCCATCCAGCCATCTCATCCTCTGTCATCCCCTTCTCCTCCTGCCCCCAATCCCTCCCAGCATCAGAGTCTTTTCCAATGAGTCAACTCTTCGCATGAGGTGGCCAAAGTACTGGAGTTTCCGCTTTAGCATCATTCCTTCCAAAGAACACCCAGGACTGATCTCCTTTAGAATGGACTGGTTGGATCTCCTTGCAGTCCAAGGGACTCGCAAGAGTCTTCTCCAACACCACAGTTCAAAAGCATCAATTCTTCGGCGCTCAGCTTTCTTCACAGTCCAACTCTCACATCCATACATGACCACTGGAAAAGCCATAGCCTTGACTAGACAGACCTTTGTTGGCAAAGTAATGTCTCTGCTTTTCAATATGCTATCTAGGTTGGTCATAACTTTCCTTCCAAGGAGTAAGCATCTTTTAATTTCATGGCTGCAGTCACCATCTGCAGTGATTTTGGAGCCCAAAAAAATAAAGTCTGTCACTGTTTCCACTGTTTCCCCATCTATTTCCCATGAAGTGATGGGACCAGATGCCATGATCTTCGTTTTCTGAATGTTGAGCTTCAAGCCAACTTTCTCACTTTCCTCTTTCACTTTCATCAAGAGGCTTTTTAGTTCCTCTTCACTTTCTGCCATAAGGGTGGTGTCATCTGCATATCTGAGGTTATTGATATTTCTCCCGGCAATCTTGATTCCAGCTGTCTTAAACCTTCCTAATTCCAAAACTGATTCTGAAAATAGCTATAACTCAACCCTTTTCTTTTGGCTTAAGAAAGAAATGAGGAAGAATAGAAAGATATGAAAGAAAAGAAATCATAAATACACAGACAAGTAGTTTAAATTATTTTGTGATTATGAACAACACTACTTCTAGCCCATTTCCGCTTCCTACATACAAACAAGAGTTAGTTGCAAAGTTCTCTTGTCAATTAAGTATAATATATGAGCATAAATTTGGGACAGTTAGGTTTCCAAGCACAACCCCCCACCTCCACCTTTGGAATTTATAGGAATCTCAGGAGAATCCATTTGGACAGGAGTCAGGTATCTTCTCCATTGAGCAGTCAAGAGTTAAGAGACAGATCATTGAAGTACAAAGAATCTATATCATGCAATATTTACATTGCAGGTAGGGTCTTCATTTCAGCAAAACAGCATCAAATGTCACGTCAGATATTGTTCAGGTGAAGCTTATTTGACTTTATATTGAGTTTGTAAGTATGTTTTGGGTTTATAGCTACATAAGCATAAGGCATTTATACCAAGGTTATGTTGATATATTTTTATCAAACATTATATATAAAAGGACTAGATGGTCCATGAGAAGTTTATTTTCCTTTAGACAGGTATCTTTACATTACTTCAGTTTGAAAAATTCTATTTTTTATTTAATTGTATATGTATTGTATTGTTCATGATTATTACTTATTTCTAGTCTTTTTTATTCTCTGTCTTTTATTCTGAGATCAATAAAGGAGAATTGATATCAATATAACTGGCATAAGATATCAATTTAAGTATTCATTAACAAACTACATATATTAATCACATTAGTTACATTCACTTGGATACATTCAGTCATGAATTTTTGGAGCTTGAAGATTGTGACCAAACTTAGTTAAAAGAAATTCTCATAGTAGTAGTGTATGGCCAGGAACTTGTGAATGTTTGGAATCTTGCCTTACTGATATTCCTTCTCCACCTCAGGAAGAATAAGGCTGACAATACTGACCACTCAGTTACAGTTACTACACAGTTGTGAAGTCAGCTGGGACAGCCTCCAGCTTCCCAGCTCTTGTATAGTCTCTAAAGCTGGATTCCTGCTCCTGTCACCTCCATGATATTTGTGCTCTCAGCCAACCCTCTTCTCTCTCCTCCTCAGAACCTCAGGTAACACTCTGACCCTACACATACTGACTATTGTGAACTTAAGCTGATGTGTTACCTCTTACAAGCAACTCATTCACATTTGCAGTGTGCTTGAACTTTACTGCAGGATAATGGCTCAGAGGATAAAGCGTCTGCCTGCAATGCAGGAGACCCGGGTTTGATCCCTAGGTTGGGAAGATCCCCTGGAGAAGGAAATGGCAACCCACTCCAGTATTCTTGCCTAGAGAATCCCATGGACAGAGGAGTCTGGCGGGCCACAGTCCACGGGGTCACAAAGAGTCGGACACGATTGAGCGACTTCGCAAACACATATTGTATGATATTCAAGGACTGAGTTGACCTTGTTCTGAATACAGGATGAATTAGCTTACATTTAGTAATTTAGGTTATTCAGGAAAGTTACTACCTTTCATTGTGATATAAGATTTAGATGTAAAAATAGGCACTGGTCTAGAAAAAAGGTATCAGAGGTTTTTTTGTTATTTGTTTGCTTGGTATATTTTTGTCATTACTCAGACTTACAATAATAATCACATAGAGTAATTCCTGATTTGATCCTAGATATAAAAACATAGTCATAAACTAAAACTATCATCTTTAAGAAAATTTTATTAATTAATGGAAAAAGTCCAAGACTCTATATTTATCCATTCATTCAACAAACTTTTATTAATACTTAGTAATATGTGACAGGCACTGTGCTAGCAGAAGCATGCATATTATTTGTAACTCTGACAGTCTTTCCCAGGATCTCTGGGCATGTTGATTCTACTCTTTCCTATCTTCAAGTTCTGAGTTAGGTAGTAAAAAAAACAAATAAAGCAAAGATGCTTCCTACTGTCATATGTTCCTCCTTTTATTGAATTTTAACAGATACAAAATGCTGCAACCTGGAGTAAAAAATCTGGCTTTAAATGCCCTTTCTGCCTCCTGCCCACTGTGTGACTTAGTCTGGTGGTCTTCAAAATTTGTTACTTACTTTCTTCCCAAAGTGCACAAAATTTAAGTTAATGTCTGTGATTTTTGGTATATTGTAAATATTGGTTATATCATGTTTTTAAATGTGTTCAGTAAATCTAATATCATAATGATAGATAGTTGCCATGTTTAAATATATATATGAAAAAAATCTTCCTTAACAAGAATTTTATCTCATTTCTTTTCTCCTTTATCTCCTTGAACCTATTTCTCATTCCATTTCTCACAGACACACACACACACACACACACACACAAAGTAGCCTAGGGTAATATACTTCTATGCTTGTGAAAATCACTCAGTCAGGTCCAACTCTTTGCGATCCCATGAACTATACACAGCCCATAGACTTCTCCAGGTCAGAATACTAGAATGGGTAGCCGTTCCCTTCTCCAGGGGACCTTCCCAACTCAGGGTTCAAACCCAGGTCTCTCATACTGCAGGAGGATTCTTTACCAGCTGAGCCACCAGGAAGAAATCACTTTATCACACTTGTCATACTTTTCATGCTGCTGCTGCTGCTGTTGCTGCTAAGTCGCTTCAGTCATGTCCGACTCTGTGCGACCCCATAGACGGCAGCCCACCAGGCTCCACCATCCCTGGGATTCTCCAGGCAAGAACACTGGAGTGGGTTGCCATTTCCTTCTCCAATGCATGAAAGTGAAAAGTAAAAGTGAAGTTGCTCAGTCGTGTCCGACTCTTAGCGACCCCATGGACTGCAGCCTACCAGGATCCTCAGTCCATGGGATTTTCCAGGCAAGAGTACTGGAGTGGGTTGCCATTGCCTTCTCTGCATACTTTACATATTCTATAATAAAAACATTTATATGAATTTAAAACAAAGATTTTAAGCTTGAACTACTAACAAATTTTGCATGAATCCTGTCATAATTATAATTATCATTAGTCCAAAATTAAAACAAATATACATATATTAAAATTTTGAAACTCATTAAACACAAATTAATTTGGGGACATTTACCTCTTAAAAAGAATTTTTTTCCCCTCAGCATCCATGGATGTCTCTAGAATGAGACGGTCTTCAGTACCATGTCTATTCTTTTTCATTTTTATAGATGTAAATTCTGAGAAAATTTGCTCTTACAACAAGCTGAATGGTGCATAAGAGCTTTCTTATTACATCTCACCCATTTCTTTGAATTTCCTCCAAGTTACATGCCAAAATTCATATAGCAATCTATCATCTAAAATTATTTTTAATAGTCTCTCGACTGACAACTTAGTTATTTCCTCCTTCAATTTTGTTGAAAGCCAAGAACTGGAAAGTACCTGACCTGTGAAATGATTTGTTATCCAGTCATGAAAGTCATTCACTTTCTCAGTTTCTGGGAAATATACCAAAAAGGCTTTACCAAGTCTTATTAAATGAGTCTTGGTCTTTCACACTGTGGCACCTTGTTTAACCCAATATCCTCAGAAAAGTGTGAGAAATCAAAATATTGCTATGTTCAATACACTTTTGGCAATACTAATTTTTAATAAAATAATTTTGTCTCATCATGTGGCTTAAATACACTTTCCTTAAGACCTTGGCACTACAAATTGAACCCATTCGTTTACAGAAACTATCCTCTACATAACCTAACTGGCAAAGTCAGTCCTCATTGTCTAACCAATTTATTGATACCATATTTACTTTCTGTAAGTAAATGTTCCATTAGTTATTAGTTCGGAGAAGGCAATGGCACCCCACTCCAGTACTCTTGCCTGGAAAATCCCATGGACGGAGGAGCCTGGTGGGCTGCAGTCCATGGGGTCGCTGAGTCGGACACGACTGAGCGACTTCACTTTCACTTCTCACTTTCATGCATTGGAGAAGGAAATGGCAACCCACTCCAGTGTTCTTGCCTGGAGAATCCCAGGGACGGGGGAGCCTGGTGGGCTACCGTCTATGGGGTCACACAGAGTCGGACACGACTGAAGTGACTTAGCAGCAGCAGTAGCAGTTATTAGTTATCAATTCAAATAAATTTATCAATTTATGCTCCTATAAAAGCTAGTACAAGTTAACTTAAATGAATTGCATAGACATTTCCCCCACAAGGAGAAGGAAGGGGAGGAATAATATATTTTATAATATTTGTGGAGATTAAAAAGACACAATTACATAACTGAAATTAGATGATACATATTTTTCAGAAACACACATGAACTGACAGACATTAAATACAATTGTTACATTGCAATTTATTGATATTTTATATATTTCATAAATAGATATGCTTATATTCAACCCTCTGCTTTCAGACACTGTTCCACCTGCAATGGGAGTAGGGTACTCTTTGGCTCCTCCTTAAGTCTTTCCAGGCAGGATGGTTGGGGAAGAAGGTCCAGGGCAAAATAAATCGTCCAAGGAGAAGGAAAAGTCAGCTCTTAAGATAATTTATTTGGTTTCAGAATCTTTTTTTTTTTACCCCCCCCCCCCCAAATAAAAGGAGAATTGAATAAAGGAGACGTAGCCCTTGATTAGGCTTCCCTGATAGCTCAGTTGATAAAGCATCCACCTGCAATGCAGGAGATCCCGATTCAATTCCTGGGTCAGGAACATCTGCTGGAGAAGGTATAGGCTACCCACTCCAGTATTTTTGGGCTTCCCTTGTGGTTCAGCAGGTAAAGAATCCGCCTGCAATGCGGGAGACCTGGGTTCGATCCCTGGGTTGGGAAGATCCCCTGGAGAAGGGAAAGTCTTCCCACTCCAGTATTCTGACCTGGAGAATTCCATGGACTCTAGTCAATGGGGTCGCAAAGAGTCGGACACAACTGAGTGACTTTCACTACAACTGTAGGATAAGCTAAGTCCTTGATTACTGAAAATGATCAGGCTCCAGGGGAAAGACTAAGAATCGCACCAAAGACTCTCCCTCCCTCCTCCGTCATCCCCTAACCTCCTCCTCCTGCTGCTGCTGCTGCTGCTGCTAAGTCACTTCAGTCGTGTCCGACTCTGTGCGACCCCATAGACAGCAGCCCACCAGGCTCCCCCGTCCCTGGGACTCTCCAGGCAAGAACACTGGAGTGGGCTGCCATTTCCCTCTCCAATGCATGAAAGTGAAAAGTGAAAGTGAAGTCGCTCAGTCGTGACAGACTCTCAGCGACCCCATGGACTGCAGCCCACCAGGCTCCTCCGTCCATGGGATTTTCCAGGCAAGAGTGCTGGAGTGGGGTGCCATTGCGTGTGCTAAGTTGCCTCAGTCGTATCCAACTGTTTGCAACCCTATGGCGACCCTGTGGACCAAACCCGGATCTCTTGAGTCTTCTGTATTGGCAGAAGGATTCTTTACCTCAAGCGCCACCTGGAAAGCCCTAAAGGGGAAGGGATCTAGAGCAAACGCGTTACAGTGTTAACGCATGTAGGCACCAGATGGTGTCTTTTGTTATTTCTTTTGTACGTATACATTTTTCTGATGCTTGAATTACTTTATAATGACTAAAAATTTGCATGAAGCATATGTTGCTAAAGTGGTATACAGAAAATAGTTGTTCAAACATGTAGTAAGAGACCCTTTGCAACAAATCTGCAGACCCATCCTGGAAAATCTCAAACTGATTTTGGAAATTACAGCAATCCTCAGAGGATTATATTGCCAAGCATTATCATGTGACTTGCTCTGACGAGTGGCATTTGAGCAGACATGACTTATGCCGTGTCTGAGGGGAAACTAAAAGAATATTGTTGGCTGAATTGTGTCCCCTAAAACTTCATATGTTGAAGCCCTAACCACTAGTACTTAAGAATGTGACTTTGGAGACAAAGCCTTTGAAGAGGTGATTAAGTCAAAATGAGGCCGTTTGGGTGAAATCTGACCAAACGTCCTTACAAGAAGAGGACATTTGAACATCAAAAGAGACATTCTTTATGGACCTGTACTCATGGATGGCAAGCCATGTGAAGATGCAGTGAGAAGGTGGCCATCCACAAACCAAGGAGAACGGCTTCAGAAGAAACTAAGCCTGCCAACACCGTGATATTGAACTGTAGTCTTCAGAACTATGAGGACAAAGACAAGTTCCTACATGTTCCATATCAGAACTACTCCTTTAATCTAGGGAAGCATTAGACAGACCCAGTGAAGTTCCAACAGTCAGCTTGGAGTTGCCAACATGTACCAAGAGGACAAATGTTTGTTGTTTCAAGACATGCATACACAGAGTAGAGCTGTGCAGAATGTACTTTTTGCCTAGCGCCAAAGGGCAAAGAGTTAGAATCAGGATTGGACCACAGCCTAACTAAAGTTGAATCACCATCATGGAAGGAACCTCTGGAATACAGCAATACATTTGAAATTTGATAGAAATTTTCATCGTCCTTAATGCTATCTGATTATTACAAATTAGAGTGGTGGCCAAGGTTATACAGATTTAAAGTTACATCAGTAGTACAGGAGCAATGATTTCTGAGCCCTGTCAGCTGCCCGATTGCACTCATGGTTAGTGAATTGCACTTAACAACACAAAATAGAGGCCTAGTTTCAGTTGCCTAGGGGAGGGGAACAATTTGGCTGGCTCTGAGGTGCTGCTAATGGTAAGTTGCCACAAAGTGACTAAGCTTCTCTTTCTCCTCATCACAACCAAAATAAAGCCTCAACACAGTAAGAAATTTTTAAAAGCATTCTTGTGAAGCCTGTTATTTTGAAGTTTGAATTGAGTGAACAAAACATGTTTTGGTATGCATTTTATTATAACCCTTTCCTCTAACACTTGCAGGTTTTACTTGTACAATAATGAATATGCATTTATGTATCAATGGACTGTTAGAATTTCAAGAAATAAAGAAATTCTTCTTCCTGTCTTTGAAGTTTTTATTATTTTTGGATCAAGGATGTATATCCTAGGTGGTTTACAAATGAGTTTGAGGTCTTTCCAACTGTTAAAAATTTTAGATAACTAAGTTGATAGTCTTTTATTTGTGAATAAATCCAAGGTATTTTTTTTTTCATTAAAAAAAATCCATTTCCATAAGAAGAACACAAGGAAATTTTTCACTACTAGTTATATCTAGCTTGAGAATTTACTATTTGAGATAAAAAACATTATATATTTAGATATTAATATTTATAATTTTCACATATTGACAATAAATTCTAATGTCACTGTCGGTACCCAACCCAAATCTGCCTGAAATGCGGAGGCCTTGGTTCAATCCCTGGGTTGGGAAGATCCCCTGGAGAAAGGAAAGGCTACCCACTCCAGTATTCTGGCCTGGAGAATTCCATGGACTGTGTAGTCCATGGGGTCACAAAGAGTTGGACATAACCTGTCTCTTATACACATCTAGATGTGTATAAGAGACAGTCTGTGGGCTGTATGGTACAGTTAATGGTGACTTCCAAGAGGGCTCATGCCAAGGGGGATCTTCCTGGACTGCTGCTGCCAGTGCCCCTGTCCCTGTGGTGAGCTGCTGAAACTGAGTGATTTTCGCTTCACTATTCACTCATACTGCAGAAAAGGCCGACTGGAATTGTTTCAAACAGGAGCCCTGGGACTCTTCCCATGAAGGCTTTCTCTGATCACAGAAGCCCACTCACCCAGTGCACAAGGTAGACCAGAAGTGCTGAGGAGTAAGCTACTCTTCTCAGCACCCAGAAACCCTTTATCAAAAATTGAGGGGATTTGGTGAGTAGATACCTCAGCTACTCACCTCTTTGTTGGAACAACTATGAGTTAAGATCTACTCTATCCACCAGAATTCTGCAGCAAAATTGAGATTTAATTGCCTAGAGATAACAAGTTCAATAATATACCTGCATTGGCTTTCCTCTTTTCCTTGTAATACCTCCCATTCACCCATTAGTGCCCACATCCTTTCCTCAGGAAGACATATGTGATCACAAGATCACATGCACATTAGAAATGCCATAAATAGCATTAAAGTGGGGCCCTTTATAAGTCATTAGCTTCAGGTTTACAAAGGTGGACTCTCCCATTTTAACCTGAAAAAATTTAAAACTTGTATCAGTTGTCTATTGTTACAATAACAAATCACCACAACTCAGTGACCTGAAACGCTGATTTATTATTATCACAGTTCTGTTCACTGGCTGTGCAATATTCCTCTCCTTTCACCTGGTTCACTCATGTAACTTACCTTTAGGAAGAGAGCCAATTGGGCTTGAAGGTCCGAGCTGGCCTAACCATGTATGACAACTGATGTTTGTTGCTGACTAGAGTGACTTGCTTTTCCTGCCAGTGGCTTCTCACTTCCAGGAGACTACTTCCTTAGATAGGAATGCTGTACCAAAACAGCATTCCAAGAGAAAAAAAAAAAACAGAAGCAGAAGCAACAGGGCCTCTGGAAAGTTAGACTCTAGAATTTGCAGGCACCACTTTAACTACATTCTACTGGTAAAAGCAAGACACCAGGGTTAGCCTAGGTTGAAGGAGTTGGGTTATAGCCTTCATCTCTTGGTGCAAAGAGCTGGAAAATAATACGCCTATGCTTTCAATCTGACATTAATCCAACTTTCTTTGTAGCAGAAACCAGCTAGATATTCACCAATCCTACTTTCACTTTTTGGACATAAAGCAGAACTACATTTCCCAGGCTTCCTGTAGGTAGGTGGGATCTAAGGGCCTGGACTCATGGCACTTTCAGGCATAGCATATACTCTGCAGCTTGTCTTCCCCTTCCCCAGCAACAGCATGTGCTGAAGACGGCAATATTACAAAATGGAAGGAGCATGGTCCCCTGGGGGTTTTTTGAAAGGAAACTATTGGATTTTCACTGATCTTTGATATGAATGAAAAATAAACTTGTATTCCATTAAGTCACACTTAAGAATGAATCTCAAATAATGAAATTTAGGACATGACAGAAGCCTAGTGACAGAGATTGTTTTGTTGCTGTTTTTGTTTTTGTTGAAGACTGAGGACAAAATTCCCCCTCATTTTATACCATGCTAGCAGTCCTCTCCCAGCTTACTACATCTTCCTGATGGCATCTATTAGTCCCTTGGGGCTCTGTTAGTTCCAAGGAAAATACAGATGAACTGACTTCCTATTGTGGCAGAGATTTGCTTGCACAATATATATTCTTGACAATACAATTTCACAATTAAACTACTACTATTCACAGAGAAGAGGTGGCTGGTAGGAGCACATCCAAACACCCATGGAGGTGAGCTTATGACTAGCTTAGACAAACACTAGATTTGCTGATAATATTCAAAATTTATTTTCATGCACTCTCACACCCTCCTGTGTCTCATCTCACCTCTTAGATATATTCCCATAGACTTTCACTCTGAAAGACCTTGCCGGCTCCATAAGATGCTAGTTTTTCCTTTGTTTCACAGCTGAACGGACTTGGTCCTAGAATAAAGACTATCAAGTAGGTCACTAGAAAATTTTTATCCAGTTTCTAGAACAAAAACTCCTCCAAGTGTTTTAAAAATGTAAACCTGTGCCTTTTCATTTCTGGCAATGATGCTGATGATGAGAAAAAACCTTCCCAGACCCGGATAATCTATCCAAGATCTATTTATTTTTCCATAATCCCTCTGTTTATGTGTGCTCAAATGACTAATGAGGCCAATCTGGAACTGGCAGATTTTGTCACAATTTAGACAGATGGTTTCAGTATATATGTGTAAAGAAAGTTGGAAATGTGAAAATAAAGATATGTTTTGTACCATTCTGAGTTTTTCTAAAAGAACAAAGATAAAATGACATGGGGCATGGAAAGGCTTCAGTGTTACTAAACCATACAATGTGATTCTCTTACCTTAGAAGCCTCTGGAGTAACTACTAAGAATCACTGCACTAACATATATGTGGTTTCTTTAGCCCAAACACTTGGGAAAGTCTAAACATATGCCATAGCCACTGCTTTAGAGAGTTTGTATAAGTGAATATTAAGTGAACTGTTGCTGATAAAATTATGACTTCACTCCAAATCTGAGCCCTTTCGAGAAATGAAGCAAAACCAAATATTTCTGGGCAACTTGAAACATAAACAAGGTTGCCCATTTTCAGGTCTTTGCATGGATAACACATTTCTAAATCTTCTACCTTAATCTAGTTATCTAAATTTTAGTGTAATCTCTCTTAGGTGAGAAACCCTAGAAGTCTTTGTACATTTCCAATTATTTCAAAGAGGCAGCAATATGAAAACACATTCATCCATTCACTTGCATATTCTCAATGAGTACTCACTGAACCCTTTGTATAAAACAAGATAGATGATCCATCAAAATTCTGGCATGAAAACACCCATATCGGCCCCATCTTCAAGAAACTCACAGATTTTAGAGATGCGTAAACAAATTTTTGTGATGCAAATGATGTGTAAACAAAACTTTGTATGATAAATGTGTATAGATCCTTGGAGAACAAATGCATTTGTGTGTGTGTGTGTGTGCTGCTGATGACTGAAGTGGTAACAACAACAAGGAAGAAGTAGATTGGAAGAGAGAAAGAGAAAGAATCCAAGTATAATAAGTAGCCTTGAAACATTACTCAGAAACGTGTGTCACACGAGTACCATTAATGGCAACTTGCTAAACATTTAAATTATTTGTGGCAGTGGAAGACACAAGAGTTGTGTATGAATCTTGGATGCAGGCATAAGGAATAGAATATCTGTAGGTTTGGACTTCCCTGGTGGCTCAGTGGTAAAGAACCCACCTGCCAATGCAAAAGACACAGGTTTGATCCCTGTGTTGTGAATATCACCTGAAGAAGAAAATGGCAACCCAGGCCATCATCTTTGCCTGGGAAATCCCATGGACAGAGGAACCTGATGGGCTACAGTCTATGGAGTAACAAAGAGTTGGGCACAATTTAGTGACTTTTGACTAAACAACAACAACATGTTCTAACAGGGCCCTTTGATGCAGGACAGAGGTAAGACTGGGAAGAGTGGAGAATGTGTTGTGGGCCATGGGGTGACTATCCACGCACGGCTGCAGTGAAGCTCCAAATGAGTTTCAGGGTTCTAAATTCTAAACTGGACATCCAGATCATTACAAAAACATACGCTTTTCAAGATAGAATAGAAAGGGCACCATTTAATATTTTTGTTCAGTTCAGTTCAGTTCAGTCGCTCAGTAGTGTCCAACTCTTTGCGACCCCGTGGACTGTAACCTACTAGGCTTCTCCGTCCGTGGGATTCTCCAGGCAAGAATACTGGAGTGGGTTGCCATTTCCTTCTCCAGGGGATCTTCCCGACCCAGGGATCGAACCCGGGTCTCCCGCATTAGAGGCAGACGCTTTAACCTCTGAGCCACCAGGGAAGCAGGCTAATATTTTTGTTAGCTACATTTATAAATTTTAAGTGGCATACACTATAAGAACTGCTATTTTCTCACTAGCCATAATCCCACCCATAGGTTGTGTATGTTTGGGAGTCTCTTCATCCAAGAATCACAAGCTGTTTCAGACCAGGCTCCAGTTTCTTTGGTAGTAATATTCCCTCATAGTTTTTATAGCATTTGACCTATTGGTTTTCAGTTCAGTTCAGTTCAGTTCAGTCGTTCAGTTGTGTCCGACTCTTTGCAACCCTACGAATCTCAGCATGCCAGGCCTCCCCGTACATCACAAACTCCCGGAGTTCACTAAGATTCACGTCCATCGAGTCAGTGATGCCATCCAGCCATCTCATCCTCGGTCGTCCCCTTCTCCTCCTGCCCCCAATCTCTCCGAGCATCAAAGTCTTTTCCAATGAGTCAACTCTTTGCATGAGGTGGCCAAAGTACTGGAGTTTCAGCTTTAGCATCATTCCTTCCAAAGAAATCCCAGGGTTGATCTCCTTTAGAATGGACTGGTTGGATCTCCTTGCAGTCCAAGGGACTCTCAAGAGTCTTCTCCAACACCACAGTTCAAAAGCATCAATTCTTCAGTGCTGAGCCTTCTTCACAGTCCAACTCTCACATCCATACATGACCACAGGAAAAACCATAGCCTCGACTAGATGGACCTTAGTCAGAAAAGTAATGTCTCTGCTTTTGAATATGCTATCTAGGTTAGTCACAACTTTTCCTC
>SJYT01030172.1:35545-91448 GCA_006410635.1 Cephalophus harveyi
AGGCAGGTCAGGTGGTCTGGTATTTCCATCTCTTTCAGAATTTTCCAAAGTTTATTGTGGTCCACATAGTCAAAGGCTTTGGCATAGTCAATAAAGCAGAAATAGATGTTTTTCTGGAACTCTCTTGCTTTTTGATGATCCAGTGGATATTGGCTATTTGATCTCTGGTTCCTCTGCCTTTTCTAATGGAAATTCATAGTTCACGTATTGCTGAAGCCTGGCTTGGAGAATTTCGAGCATTACTTTACTAGTATGTGAGATGAGTGCAATTGTGTGGGAGTTTGAGCATTCTTTGGCATTGCCTTTCTTAGGGATTGGAATGAAAACTGACCTTTTCCAGTCCCGAGGCCACTGCTGAGTTTTCCAAATTTGCTGACATATTGAGTGCAGCACTTTCACAGCATCATCTTTTAGGATTTGAAAAAGCTCAACTGAAATTCCTTCACCTCCACTAGCTTTGTCCGTAGTGAGGCTTCCTAAGGCCCTAAGTTTCTAGAACTCCTAAAAGGACACTTCCCCAAATCATAAAGAAGCTCATCTGCCGCTTGGGGGTTTCAATGATTATCCTCCATTGTTCTGTTAGACATGCATGCTACAAAGAAGGAGGCTCTTCCATATGTGTGCTGTAGATGCTCAAAGGGCTCAAAAAGGGGAACTAACTCACATAATCTGGAATAGTTTTACAGAAGAAGCAGGACTTGAGGTGAATGCAAAAGGAATAAAGAAGGACAGGAGAAGGGAGTCAGGCTCCTGGTCAGAGGAGTTATCCATGCCACTCAGACTTTACAGGTCTGCACAACCTCTGAGGGGCTTCCCAGGCAGCAGAGTTGGAAAGAACCCACTTACCACCACAGGAGAGCTGAGTGGTGAGTTTGATCCCTGGGTCAGGAAGAGCCCCTGGAATAGGAAATGGCAACCGACTCCAGTATTCTTGGCCTGGAAAATTTCATGGACCCCGGGGCCTGGAGGGCTACATATGCAGCTTCAAGAGTTGGACATGACTTAGAAACTAAACAACAATGACCGAGCAACTGAGCACTGCCTCTGAGAGAACGCTCAGAGGCAGGTAAATCAGGAGGACTGGTTTCCACGATAAAAATCCCAGGTTGAACTTGACCAGGTTACTTAACTTCTCTGTTTCTCAGTTTTTTCATCTGTAAAATGTAGACAACCCTTGCCTCATAGGGTTATATTGAAGATTTCAATGAAAAGATNCTGAGCACTGCCTCTGAGAGAACGCTCAGAGGCAGGTAAATCAGGAGGACTGGTTTCCACGATAAAAATCCCAGGTTGAACTTGACCAGGTTACTTAACTTCTCTGTTTCTCAGTTTTTTCATCTGTAAAATGTAGACAACCCTTGCCTCATAGGGTTATATTGAAGATTTCAATGAAAAGATGCATTTAACGTGCTAGGGTACTGGGCCTTGTACATGAGGAATGTTTAATAAATGTAACCTTAAAAAAACCTTTTTGTGGCTTTTATTTAAATTATAATAGACAAAGGTTGGGCTTCCCAGGCGGTGAAGTGGTAAAGAACCCAGCTGCCAATTCAGGATACCTATGAAATGCAGGTCCTATCCTTGGGTCGGGAAGATCCCTTGGATAAGAGCATGCAATCCACTCCAGTATTCTCGCCTGGAGAATCCCATGGACAGAAGAACCTGGCAAGCTATTGTCCACAGAGTCGAAAGAGTCGGATACAACTGAAGTGGCTTAACGTGGCTCAGCATAGATAAAGGACAGAATGTATATTTTTACTCATAGCAATATTTTTCACTGCTTCTAACATTGTGCCTGGAACACAGAAGTCATTCAATAAATGAATGAGTGAATGAGTAAATTTAAACATTTTGAAACCCAGTCAAGTAACCAACATACACAAGGTTTCCCTGGCTTCTAAAGTTTCTTAGTGGTTCTTAAATAGTGGCTCAAAAATGAAGAAATTTATGTTAGAAATGTGAGCCAATGCACATAATTCTATCTGAACAAAGAAAATCAAAGCTGCTTATTAATTTACAGTGAAGCTATATATCAATCTGGAAAACCAAACATACTGCAGCAGTGAAATTTTCTAGAACATGCATACACACAAAGAATCCTGGAGTTTCTTTAGCAAAATGGAGCCATCTAGAGGCCAAATCACTTTACCATAAAATGAAACTCATTTTTGAATTAGTCATCACAGAACAGGAAAGATTTTTCATTAGTTTCTTTCACTCTTATTTTAATTTTTTTTGTTATTCTCATTTTCTTTGTCCAAAAATATACCTCTAGTTCTAAAGCACATCCAGCACACAACCAGGTTTTTCTTCCTCCACCATCAGCTTGTATCACCATCACTTCTCCTTGGATCAGTACAGTAATCTAACTAATCCTCTGCTTCTGCCACACCAGTCCATGCACAATGAGTCAGAGCAATGCTTTTAAAGCAAATTATCTGTCCATTATGTATACAAATTAATGACTGCCTAAAGTTATACATGATTTCAGGTACTTGTGTTAAATTGATTTTTAAAAAACACAAGGAAATGGGGTGGGATGTGGGAGAGGGATTCAGGATTGGGATCTCATATACACCCATGGTGGATTCATGTCAATGTATGGCAAAACCAATACGGTATTGTAAAGAAAAATAAAGCAAAAATTAAAAAATAAAATAAAATAAAATAAATAAATAAATAAATAAATAATGAGAGAGCATTACATTCATTTAATATTTTAGCTTACATTGATTATCATTACCTGAAGTAAATATTGCATCTGTGGCTGAAAAGTGGAGATTTTCTAATCACATAATTTGTTCTGCATTTTACTAGCTGTCATTCTCCTCTGAAAAAGAAACTTTCTTTCCTTCAAATTTTGCTTTTTATTATCATTATGGACTCAAGCATTTAAAAATATTAAGTTCAGTAAGTTCTGTAACTGTCATTATACTTTTGAAAATTGAAATACACCAACCATCTAGAATCTAATCGTGAGGAAACATTCAGACAGATCCAAATCATCAGGCATTCTTTAAAGTCACTGCTCCAGATTCTTCAAAAGATCAGTGTCCTAAGACCAAAAGAGAAAGGGATACTGTTCTAAATTAAATAAGCTTTAAAAAACATGATAAAGAAAATACAATGCTGAACCATTGATTGAATACTGAAAAAAAAGCTATAAAAGTCATTGCTAGGACAATTGTGGATAATTGAAAATAGGTTATATGTTAGATAAAACTATGGTATCTTTAAAAAAAAAAAAGACAGAGCATTCAAGCTGGTTCCTGAAGGACAAGCAGACTTACATCTTTCTAGTCAAATATTAAGAACCATAGGAATAAAGCAAAACTGTCATTTATCTGGGCTTGACTACTACCAGACACAGTGCAAAGTGCTTACACACACGACCTCACTTAATCCTCACAAATACTCAAATAAGCAGGCATGCTATCTCATTTTGCAAAGGCAAAAGCAGAGAGTTACCAAGGTTAGGTAAATTTGCCTAGATATACACAACAGTGGATCTGAGAGCTGAATCCAGCCCGTTTTATGGGAGACTGCACTCTGAAAACTAAACAATACTCCCTCTATGAAAGGCAGAGACAGAGATCCTGGTGACAAAGCTACTGAAACAAGAAGATTATCAGTATCTTTTCTGAAGCCCTTTCATTGGCCAGAGTCCTGGAGCTTTACGATGACTGTGATTATTTAAATGAGTGTCTTGCCAATCCCTGGCAAAAATATGAATTTTGACATTGCAAACACACGTACACACACACACAGATGCAGCTGCTACATGAGACTCTGAAAGTAAGAGGCTATAAGCAGAACATAAGCACCCATAGAGGCAAGTGCTATGTCTTGTCACCACTGTGTACCCAGTGCATTTAGAGAATGTTGAATAAAGGAACAGATGAATGGAGACTCTGACTGCATTTTAAATATCCGATTACAAACTAAAAGGCAAGAAGTGTCATAGTAGGACAACAGATTGCACAGCAGATTGTACGTGGTGCCCAACGGTTGACAGCTTTTAATTTCAAGGAGTTGAGCCTTAAAAAGACAACTGAGCAAGGATTTGGAACTGGCTAAGTCAAGTTGCAGACTGGATAAGTCTTGTTCATTTTAAGCCTAGTTTTATAACCTTGAAAGTGAAAGTGCGAAACAGTTAGTCACGCAGTCATATCTGACTCTTTTTGACAGCATGGACTATAGCCCTCCACGCTCCTCTGTCCATGGAGATTCTCCAGTCAAGAATATTGGAGAGTGTTTATTATCAGAGAAATGCAAATCAAGACCACAATGAGGTACCATTTCACACCAGTCAGAATGGCTGCCATCCAAAAGTCTACAAGCAATAAATGCTGGAGAGGGTGTGGAGAAAAGGGAACCCTCTTACACTGCTGGTGGGAATGCAAACTAGTACAGCCACTATGGAGAACAGTGTGGAGATTCCTTAAAAAACTGCAAATAGAACTGCCTTATGACCCAGCAATCCCACTGCTGGGCATACACACCGAGGAAACCAGCATTGAAAGAGACACATGTACCCCAATGTTCATCGCAGCACTGTTTATAATAGCCAGGACATGGAAAGATGGCTAACAAACACATGAAAAGATGCTCAACATCACTCATTATCAGAGAAATGCAAATCAAGACCACAATGAGGTACCATTTCACACCAGTCAGAATGGCTGCCATCCAAAAGTCTACAAGCAATAAATGCTGGAGAGGGTGTGGAGAAAAGGGAACCCTCTTACACTGCTGGTGGGAATGCAAACTAGTACAGCCACTATGGAGAACAGTGTGGAGATTCCTTAAAAAACTGCAAATAGAACTGCCTTATGACCCAGCAATCCCACTGCTGGGCATACACACCGAGGAAACCAGCATTGAAAGAGACACATGTACCCCAATGTTCATCGCAGCACTGTTTATAATAGCCAGGACATGGAAACAACCTAGATGTCCATCAGCAGATGAGTGGATAAGAAAGCTGTGGTACATATACACAATGGAGTATTACTCAGCCATTAAAAAGAATTCATTTGAATCAGTTCTAATGAGATGGATGAAACTGGAACCTATTATACAGAGTGAAGTAAGCCAGAAAAAAAAACACCAATACAGTATACTGACACATATATATGGAATTTAGAAAGATGGCAATGATGACCCTGTATGCGAGACAGCAAAAGAGACACAGATGTGTAGAATGGACTTTTGGACTCTGGGGAGAGGGAGAGAGTGGGATGATTTGGGAGAATAGCATTGAAGAGTGTATACTATCATGTAAGAATGAAGCACCAGCCTATGTTTGATACAGGATACAGGATGCTTGGGGCTGGTGCACGGGGATGATCCAGAGAGATGATGTGGGGTGGGAGGTGGGAGGGGGATTCAGGATTGGGAGCTCGTATACACCCATGGTGGATTCATGTCAATGTATGGCAAAACCAATACGGTATTGTAAAGTAAAATAAAGTAAAAAAATAAATAAATAAAATAAAATAAAAAAAGAATATTGGAGAGTGTTGCCATGCCCTCCTCCAGGGGATCTTTCCAATCCAGGGATCAAATCCAGGTCTCCCACACTGCAGGCTGATTCTTTCCCATCTGATCCACCAGGGAAGCTTAAGAAATGTGCCCAAGCTTAAGAAACACTGGACTCAGTGTCTCAAAAAATGTCATCAAGACATTGCCTGTCTCTCTAGGCTTGCTTCAGATTTCTCTGCATCTGGCTTCATTCTCAGATAGGTTCCCATTTGTATTCAGTTACATGGGTTTCCAGCAGCTTGAAACTCATATTCTATTAGCTTAGCAAGCCTGGTGGATAAAGAAACTCTTTCCCAATCATTCTATCTAAAAAATTCTTAGATTTCCCCTATTTGTCCTGTTTGTGTCATTTCAGATCAGTTCAGTTCAGTCACTCAGTCATGTCTGATTCTTTGTGACCCCATGCACTGCAGCTAGCCAGGCCTCCCTGTCCATCACTAACTCCTGGAGTTTACTCAAACTCATATCCATTGAGTCAGTGATGCCATCCAACCATCTCATCCTCTGTCATCCCCTTCTCTTCCCACCTTCAATCTTTCCCAGCATCAGTGTCTTTTCAAATGAGTCAGCTCTTCACATCAGGTGGCCAAAGTATAGCAGTTTGAGATTTAGCATCAGTCCTTCTAATGAACACCCAGAATGATTTCCTTTAAGATGGACTGGTTGGATCTCCTTGCAGTCCAAGGGACTCTCAAGAGTTTTCTCCAACACCACAGTTCAAAAGCATCAATTCTTCGGTGCTCAACTTTCTTTATACTCCAACTCTCACATCCATACATGACTACTGGAAAAATCATAGCCTTGACTAGACAGAGCTTTGTTGGCAAAGTAATGTCTCTGCTTTTTAATATGCTGTCTAGGTTGGTCAACTTTTCTTCCAAGGAGTAACTGTCTCTTTATTTCATAGTTACAGTAAATACCTGCAGTGATTTTCAAGCCCCCCAAAATAAAGTCAGCCACTGTTTTTACTGCTTCACCATCTATTTCCCATGAAGTGATGGGACTAGATGTCATAATCTTAGTTTTCTGAAAGTTGAGTTTTAAGCCAACTTTTTCACTCTCCTCTTTCACTTTCATCAAGAGGCTCTTTAGTTCTTCTTCACTTTCTGCCATAAGGGTGGTGTCATTTGCATATCTGAGGTGATTGATATTTCTCCCACCAATCTTGATTTCAGCTTGTGCTTCACCCACCCCAACATTTCTCATGATGTACTCTGCATATAAGTTAAATAAGCACAGTGACAATATATAGCCTTAACATACACCTTTTCCTATTTGGAACCAGTCTGTTCCATGTCCAGTTTTAACTGTTGCTTCTTGACCTGCATACAGATTTCTCAAGAGGCAGGTCAGGTGGTCTGGTATTCCCATCTCTTGAAGAATTTTCCATTGTTTGTTGTGATTCACACAGCCAAAAGCTATGGCATAGTCAATAAAGCAGAAATAGATGTTTTTCTGGAACTCTCTTGCTTTTTAGATAATTCAGTGGATGTTGGCAACTTCATCTCTGGTTCCTTTGCCTTTTGTAAATCCAAACTCCAACTTGGAAGTTCATGGTTCACGTATTGTTGAAGGCTGGCCTGGAGAATTTTGAGAATTGCTTTGCTAGTATGTGAGATGAGTGCAATTGTGCAGTACTTGAACATTCTTTAGCATTGCCTTTCTTTTGGATTGGAATGAAAACTGACCTTTTCCAGTCATGTGGCCACTGATGAGTTTTCCAAATTTGCTAGCATATTGAGTGCAGCACTTTCACAGCATCATCTTTTAGGATTTGAAATAGTTCAACTGGAATTCCGTCACCTCTACTAGCTTTGTTCATAGTGATGCTTTCTAAGGCCCACTTGACTTCACATTACAGGATATCTAGCTGTAGGTGAGTGATGATACCATCATGATTATCTGGGTCATGAAGATCTTCTTTGTACAGTTCTTCTGTGTATTCTTGCCACCTTTTCTTAATATCTTCAGCTTCTTTAGGTCCATACCATTTCTGTCCTTTATAGAGCCCATCTTTGCATGAAATGTTCCCTTGGTATCTCTAATTTTCTTGAAGAGATCTCTAGTATTTCCCATTCTGTTGTTTTCCTCTATTTCTTTGCATTGATCGCTGAGGAAGCCTTTCTTATCTCTTCGTGCTAATCTTTGGAATTCTGCATTCAAATGGGTGTATCTTTCCTTTTCTCCTTTGCGTTTTGCTTCTATTATTTTCACAGCTATTTGTAAGGACTCCTCAGACAGCGATTTGGCTCTTTTACATTTCTTTTTCTTGGTGATGGTCTTGCTCCCTGTCTCCTGTACAATGGCATGAACCTCCATCCATAGGTAAAATTCCCAGTCCTGTATAAGTTCTGGCAGCTCTATGGTGGGGTTAATGGTGACCTTCTTCAAAAGGGCTTATGCCATACCCAAATCTGCTACACACAGAACATGTCCCTGTGGCAGACCATCGCCCACCCGTACCTCCCCAGGAGATGCTCAAACACACTTCTGTCTCAGTTGCTGTGGGGTCCCTGGGTCCTGGGGCTCACAAGGTTTGTTTGAGCTTTCTGAGCGTCTCTGATGGAATGGGGGTTGATTCTAAACATGAATTCACCCCTCCTACCGTCTTGCTGGGGCTTCTTGTGTCATTTGCCCATCCCTAAACCAATAACAAAGTGAAGAAAATGAACTAAAAAGCCTCTTGATGAAAGTGAAAGAGGAGAGTGAAAAAGTTGGCTTAAAGCTCAACATTCAGAAAATGAAGATCATGGCATCTGGTCCCATCACTCCATGGGAAATAGGTGGGGAAACAGTGGAAACAGTGTCAGACTTTATTTTTGGGGGCTCCAAAATCACTGCAGATGGTGATTGCAGCCATGAAATTAGAAGATGCTTACTCTTTGGAAGAAAAGTTATGACCAACCTAGATAGCATATTCAAAAACAGAGACATTACTTTGCTAACTAAGGTCCGTCTAGTCAAGGCTATGGTTTTTCCTGTAGTCACAGTTGGACTGTGAAGAAGGCTGAGCACCGAAGAATTGATGCTTTTGAACTGTGGTGTTGGAGAAGACTCTTGAGAGTCCCTTGGACTGCAAGGAGATCCAACCAGTCCATTCTGAAGGAGATAAGCTCTGGATTACTCCTTGGAAGAAAAGTTATGACCAACCTACACAGTATATTCAAAAGCAGAGACATTACTTTGCCAACAAAGGTCCATCTAGTCAAGGCTATGGTCTTTCCTGTGATTGTGTATGGATGTCACAGTTGGACTGTGAAGAAGGCTGAGCACCGAAGAATTGATGCTTTTGAACTGTGGTGTTGGAGAAGACTCTTGAGAGTCCCTTGGACTGCAAGGAGATCCAACCAGTCCATTCTGAAGGAGATAAGCTCTGGGTGTTCTTGGGAAGGAATGATGCTAAAGTTGAAACTCTAGTACTTTGGCCACCTCATGCGAAGAGTTGACTCATTGGAAAAGACTCTGATGCTGGGAGGGATTGGGGGCAGGAGGAGAAGGGGACGACAGAGGATGAGAAGGCTGGATGGCATCACGATTTGATGGACGTGAGTTTGGGTGAACTCTGGGAGTTGGTGATGGACAGGGAGGCCTGGTGTGCTGCAATTCATGGAGTTGCAAAGAGTCGGACAGAACTAAGCGACTGAACTGAACTGAAACCAATAACTGTGACCGAGATGATGCATCCATTGCTCTGATTGCTCAGGATTAAGACATGTACTTGTCTCTGAAGTCCAAGGATGGGGTCACCTCTGCCCACACGATACAGACTGAGAGTTGAAGAGAAGCAATCCTCTAAATAAAACTTACCTAAATGAAACAGAACGAGAGATGCTGATTTTTTTTTTAATACACAATAATTGAAAACAAGATATGAATGGTAGAAGCTGAAAATGCAGAAAAGCATGTTGAATGTGACCTGACAAGGACTGAACCCTGACTAAATGGGTGGGGAAGGACAGGAGTGGAAGAGGAAAGGAGACCCTAAACCTTTTAGACCACAAAACAGACATTAAGCATTGCATTAAGGAGGGGTTTGACCAAGTTGTAATTTGATGGTAATGCTATGAAAGGGCATCATTCATCCTTTAATTGTGGGTGACTGAGTGAATGCATAGGTGCATGAAAAAAAGAAACAAAAGAATAAGCAAGTGTAGAACAATTTTTTAAATTTATTCATTTTTTAGATTGATAGATAATTGCTTTATAGAATTTTGTTGTTTTCTGTCAAACCTCAACTTGAATCAGCCATAGATACATATATATCCCCTAAGGTAGGCATTATTTTATCCTATTTAACAATTAAGGAAAATGAGGTACAGAGGCTGAATAGCCTAGTTAAGTCAGCATGAGAGAGCAACTGAGAATTTTAGAGTTATTAATGCTCAGGCGCAGGTAGAGATGCTAGGGCTCAGGGAAACTGGAAGAACTGTAGGACACTGTGTTTGCCTACAGGGTCCTTGACACAAAAGCCCACAGGAAAATCTGAGATGCCTCCACATTAGGACACCAAAATGGAAAGTGATACCTTGAAGAGAGAAGTCTGAGAAGCTATCACGTCTGATCATCCCGGCCACAAAATAGGAGCTGAAAGAAATGTCTGAGAAACCACCCCCTGGGAATAACAGCCTTTCTTCCTCTCTGCTGCTGCTAAGTCGCTTCAGTCGTGTCCGACTCTGTGCGACCCCAGAGACGGCAGCCCACCAGGCTCCCCCATCCCTGGGATTCTCCAGGCAAGAACACTAGAGTGGGTTGCCATTTCCTTCTCCAATGCACAAAAGTGAAAAGTGAAAGTGAAGTTGCTTAGTCATGTCCGACTCTTAGCGACCCCATGCATGCAGCCCACCAGGCTCCTCTGTCCATGGGATTTTCCAGGAAAGAGTACTGGAGTGGGTTGCCATTGCCATCTCTGTTCTTCCTCTCTACTTTCCAAGTATTGTTCAAATATCTATCATTGGAAAATCCTACCTCATAACTACCGTGTAAAGAAATTCAGCTCAAATATGCTTCTTGAATGCAGATAAAACTGCAGAAATGAGTAACAACAGTGCTAAGCTGACAACCAAAATCCAGCACAACTACTTTAGGGAAATGTCAGTCCTGTGACCATTGGCACTATACGTGGCCCTGTAATTATGGAATCACATTTGACTTAATCACTAGTTTACTATATTTCTCCCTGTTGAACTGATGTTCCAAGCAAGGCACAAGAACTCATTCAAAATCCCCATTATCAAACTATGTCTTCCTAAAAAGTTATCCATCCAAAGATACATAGTTACCACTGAGATCAGCATATATTTAAATGTTGTTCCTGCTCTGTTTTACACAGTGAAGCAAGCCCTGTTTCATACTCACATTTGCAATCTGGAGCTTATGAATCAGAAAATAATTTATTAATGGTATTAGAATATTCAAATAATTTAAAATATAAGTTGTTCTAAAATAAAATAATGGTGTATAATAGTGAATAATTTTTAATCCTAAACTTCAAAACTATGATAAGTACTTTCACAATAAAAGCATAGCTAAATTCTGAACTCTTAAATATTTTATTAGACAAGGGTTCTTGGGCAAATTATTTCATCTGTCTTAGCCTCTATCCCCCATTTGTAAAACAGTGACAATAACATACCCTTTATTGTGGAGATTAAATGAGATAGCATACGTGAAAGCACCTAGGTGACACATGTAAAATTAAGTAAGTCATGTAATATTAACTAAACAAATGTGAAATTCTTTTTTAAAATAAAAGGAAAACAATGGTCCATGCTTTAAATAAAAGAACACACAAATACAAATAAAAAAAAAAAAACCTTACTTTGGCTTCCACCCCATTACAATTCTAAATCATCCTCATACTGTTACTTAAGTTAATATAATTATGTGCAAGGAAAGGAAGAGGCATTTACTAAGCATATAATGCATAAAAACATGACCTCCGCTAACTCATTGGATCCTGAAAGCAATTTAAGTTTGGTTTTACACCATCTGCAACCTCTCAGACTTCAGAAGCTTTGAATCAGCACTGCACCACCTTGCCATACATTGGGCACAAGTATAAAAATAGAGAGAAAAATCAAACCATAACCCTGGACTCTATCCAGGGTCTTGTCTTGAAGTTAAAGTCTTAGAAAATGTCTCTCTTCTGCAAAATAAAGGAGTGATCATGCCCTTGCCCATGTGGGACCTCTGTGGTCTCTTCAAGGTTGTCTTGCTCCACTATAAACTCCCTGACCTCAAATCATGACCCTGCTGGTCTCTGTGATGTTCTTCCCCTCTGCCTTTAAAAGTATGTCCTCACTCCCTTCAGTTTAGTCAAACATCTTCAATGCTTCCCTTTTATTCCAAATACCCATCAACAGCCATAGCTGATTCATAAGTGTCTCGTCTCCAGCAAACAGTACAGGACAACTAAACACCATCACAAAGGGAGAGATTGGCAAGGGGAACTTAAGTAAAATTAGGAACTTCTGTTCATCAAAAAGTAACACTAAGACAGTAAAAATGCTGCAAGTATATATTTGTATTACATAAATGTGACAAAGAAATTAAATTCTGAATTTTTAAATATCTACTTTATATTAATAAGAAAGGACAGCTCTTTTTTTTTTTTTTTTCTGGTTTTTAAAATAGGTAAAAAATTTCAAGGTGGCTCAGTGACAAAGAACCCCCTTGCCAATGCAGGAGATGTAAGTGACATGAATTCTATCCCAGAGTAGGGAAGTTCCTCTGGAATAGGAAATGGCAACCCACACCAATATTCTTGTCTGGAGTATCCCATGGACAGAGGAGCCTGGTGTTCTACAGTCCATAGGGGCACAAAGATTGACAGGACTGAGTGACTGAGCAAAATCCTGAACAGATAGTTCTTAAAGGAGGAAATCTAAATGACAAAAGAGCACATGAAAAGATGCTCAATATCACCAGGCATTAGAGAAAAGCTATTCAAATCACAGTGAGAATGTTCTACACACCCTTTAAAATGTCTAAAAGTTTAAAATATGAAAGGATGGATCAGTGTTAGAGAGTATGGGGAAATGGAACTCTCTTAACTTGCTGGTGGTAGTGGAAACTGGTACTGTAGAAACTATGTGAATAGACACATATTCTATGACCCAGCAATTCCTCTCTTTGGTGTATTCCCATAGAAATGCACGTGTTCATATAAGAGGAAAGGGTATATTTAAGGATATTCAAAGTATTCATTGTGGCAGTCAAAAATGAGAAAGAATGCAACATACAAACACATTGGAAAATAAAACTGTGATTCATATGATAGAAAATCAAATAACAATACAAAGGAGTAAGCTACTGCTATACACAGTGGCACGGATGAATTTCACCAGCTTAGAACTGATCAACAATATATGTTCCATGATTCCTTTTTTAAAAAGTTCAAAGAGGGGGAAAAACTAGTCTAGGATAATAAGAAGCCAACAGAGTGGTTACACTGGGTGGAGGAAGGGGCTGACTGGGCCAGATGTGGGCGTGATTGCATGGTGCTGGCCTTGTTCTCTAGTTTTATCTAGAGTATCACTTGGGTGTTACACAAATATGTCCATTTTTTATAAAAGCTAATCACGTTGTAACTTGAGATTTGTTCAGTTTACCAAATTTAGTTTATACATCCATAAACTATACAACAAAAAAATCCACATCCTTCTTCATATCTCTAAGATTCAAGAATTCCATATAACCACCTCTGACTTTATAGAATAAACTTGTAAGTATGAGTGGAATTCACCCCATACACAGATGACATTTTCATACTTCTTACTCACTGGACCACCTTCTTCCAAAAACAAAGTTATAAGCTGAATTGTTGCAATCCAGTTTTCTCAGGTCAAGGGTTTGTGGGAATCATCAGGTACAGAAATGGAAAGCAAGAGGTCAAGAGTTTCTAACTATACGGATTATTTACTACACATTAAGCAATGTGGTAAGGACTTTGGGTGTACTATTTCATTTAATCCTCACAGCAAACACCTGAAATAAATGCCACTAGAAGGCAATGGCACCCCACTCCAGTACTCTTGCCTGGAAAATCCATGGATGGAGGAGCCTGGCGGGCTGCTGTCCATGGGGTCACTAAGAGTCCGACACGACTGAGCAACTTCACTTTTGCTTTTTACTTTTAAGCATTGGAGAAGGAAATGGCAACCCACTCCAGTATTCTTGCCTTGAGAATCCCAGGGATGGTGGAGCCTGGTGGGCTGCCGTCTATGGAGTCGCACAGAGTTGGACACGACTGGAGCGACTTAGCAGCAGCAGGAGTAGTATTCCCATTTTAAAGGCCAAGGAAACTGAGATAGAGAAATGTTAAGCATCTTATCTAGGTCCCCATAGCTGACAAGTAGCTAGAATCAGGATTTAAACCCAAATACGTCAACTTACTGAAATGTTGTTGCTGAACCACGAAATATACCAGGATTCTTGGCCTCTGGAGAAGAATTCAATCCAGGGCCAGGGACAAGGCTTGGTTGCTCAGAGCTTTTGTGTAATAACGTTTTATTAAAGTATAAAAGAGATAGAGAAAGTTTCTGACATAGACATCAGAAGGGGGCATAAGGAGTGCCCCCCTGCTAGCCTTTAGCTGGATATTATATAGCTACCAGCAGTCTGCTAATTAGAGAAAGGAAATGTCTCAAAACCCAGAGACTGGCACCAGGCCCCTCACCCACAACATGCATTTTGAGATAACTTTGGCACCAGATGAGTGATCCTGGGTCATAAAACAATTGACATGAATCTTGAAGAAGGGCAGGTTTCCAAGTAAATATAGAGTTTCATTAACATAGATTAGGAGAACAATGTATGAGTAAATTATACTGGTTTGTCAGGTGGGTTCTGAGTCTTAGGCAGAATCTGACTTGAAGACAGAGTTTAGGGTAAACATTAACATAGCTTAAGACAAACATTTCCATAAGAAAAATGCATTGGTTAGCTCAAGGTTTGAGAAAAGTTAAGTTCAGGTGGAACCTGGTGCCATTATGGCAACACAGAATTTTAAGAGAAATCTCTTTTTAAATTTGTATAGAGAAGGGGAAAAAATACAACACTAGTTTGTCTCCTCCTGCTGCCTAAGAGAGAGAGGTAAAAAAATGTCTGACACTTGCAGCCTACTTCCTCCATTTGGAGACCCCTGGCCTTCCTGCCTGTTACCCTCGCGTTATCATGTCAACTTTGTGGACACTTGCCTACCCTACGCACCTTCTTGGAGGCAATGAGACGAAGGAAGTAGGAGATAAATTCTCTCCTCGCTGGATGCCCAGGGAAGAACTTCACAGTTAGGAAATAGGTAGAAAATAGTAAAGATATTTCATCTTCAGAACTCCATTCTGGCCAGGACCACATAGTCTTAAGACTGGAGGTGTCCTCCTTGTGAGAGGCATTTATGAATAATGAAATAGAAAGAATACACAGGCTTTGGAGAATGGGAGATCTCAGAAGTCTCCTTCTCATATGCTCTTGAATAAGTCTGTTTCCTTATCCATAAAATGAAGATAATCTATCTTTTTCATAAAGTTATTGAGTGAAAGGAAACATTGGCTATCTTAAGACATTGCAATTTGGGGAGTTTTGTTGGTTTGCCACATGAAGGAGAGTGTATATAGTCTAATAACAGTTTTCTTTCTCTTGTCTCTGCTAATCCTACAACAGTCCTAGAATGTATTGCAGAGAGATGATCAACTCAAAGCCCACCTAGTTCTTAAGGTAAAGTCTTTTCCTACCTTCTCCACTGTACAAACTGCCCCAAATTACTTTTCTCCTTCTTTCTTATGTGACCTAATCTGGGCAACTTGGAAGAAAACTCAAATATCTTTATTTTTCTCTTTTTAAATTTAGAACTAAAACTAAATTGCTGAATGTCTGCTTCCTTCCATCTAGACCTTATTTTGATCCTTTTCAGCAAATGAGACTCAAATAGTCATAGCTACCACTTCAGCATCACCTTCTTTAGGACAGGTCTAAATCTCCAATCTTACTTTGTCGCTCTTTCCATTCTTTTTCCCCCACGATTTGCTGCCATCATCCACCTAGTTTCCCAAAATTAAGGTCCTCAGTTACCTTTCATTTTCTTCTTCCCTTCAGCCCAATACATTGTTTCAAGATTGATTGCGTTTCAGTTCAGTTTAGTAGCTCAGTCTTGTCTGACTCTTTGGGACCCCATGAATCGCAGCACGCCAAGCCTCCCTGTCCATCACCATCTCCCAGAGTTCACTCAGACTCACATTCATCGAGTCCGTGATGCCATCCAGCCATCTCATCCTCTGTCGTCCCCTTCTCCTCCTACCCCTAATCCTTCCCAGCATCAGAGTCTTTTCCAATGAGTCAACTCTTCGCATGAGGTGGCCAAAGTACTGGAGTTTCAGCTTTAGCATCATTCCTTCCAAAGAAATCCCAGGGTTGATCTCCTTCAGAATGGACTGGTTGGATCTCCTTGCAGTCCAAGGGACTCTTAGCCCTCTACATTTTCAGTCACTCAGTCCCCTCAGGCTCTTTTTGATCCCTTGGACTGTACCTATCTAGATCCCTTGGACTGGAGCCACCTATAGGCTCCTCTCTCCTATTCCCAGGCAGTAATACTAAAGTGGGTACCCATTTCCTTCTTCCTGAGATCATTCCTGATTCCTCCTTCCTGAGATCATCCCTGACCCAGGGATCAAACCTAAGTATCCTGCATTGGCAGGCAGATTCTTCACCACTTCATCACCTAGGAAGCCCTTAGTTTAGCCCCCTGCCTCAAAGCTTAGGTACCACTGGCAGGATGAGAGAGCTGGAACTTTTACTCTTTAATTAGATGCATCATTTTCCCAACTGCTCCCTCTGTTTCTCCTTCTTTCCCCTTGTTTAGAGAGTTCTCATCTACATTTCCTATAGAACAAATTCCAAGCTCCTTAAAAGACAGATCAGGCCTGACACTCTCTTGACCTTCCTTTCCAACTGCATCTAGCTCAATTCCTTTATCTCAGTCTATACTTCTGCCAACCTGACATTATCACCATTCCTTCCATGACCCTTTGTACAAGCTGCTCTTTCATCCTCTTCCCAATCCTGCCGCATCTGTCAAGCTCTTATGCATTCTTCAAAATACTGCTAAATGTAACTTCCTCTCCAACAGCATTTTTTTTTTTCCCCATTCCCAGCAGCCCAGTTCATTGATTCCTACTCTGAGTTCCCACAACAATTGATACATTGAGTTGTAATATCTTCTTCAGTTCCTACCACTCCTCAGGAGTGAAATTGTGTTATCTTTATCTTTTTAACCTCCAGTGCTTGGCACTCTACCTGGCATAGACAGCTGTTAAGAGGATTAGAAAAGATATCTGAAGGAAAGCATATACAGCATGAATGAATGAATTACATAAAAGTAAAAATTGCAAAAGAGAATGAGAATCTGATTTGGAGAAGGGACACTGCATTAAGAATCCCTAGACTTGAGCATCAGTCCATCTGTGCCACTCACTAACCATGTGGCTATAAAGTTGTCGTTTTACCCCTCAGGTCTAGACCCAAGGATCTCCCACATCCCTTTCTACTCTAAGATACTATGGGGTTTGAAAGAGCTCAACAAGCTAACCTATGACCTAAGTCTCTGCATGTTGCAGGAGTTAATTCACAGGCTAATGAAGTTCCAGGGTACAAGAATCCCTCCTAACCGAGGTGAAGAGAAAAGAGCCACAGCACTTCTAAGCAACAGCTTTAAAAACAGAAGAAAAAGAAATATTGGCTCAGAAGCAAAATACAAAGGGCGCTCTCTGGATGTGGGACAAACCACATGAAGTAAGAGGAAATACTTTTTTTATGAGGAGATTCAAGCCAACCTCCCAAAACAAAACAAAATTCAGACAAATTAAAAGTCCATGCCAGTGCAAAGCAGTTTCATTTAGGGGAAGGCAAATGGTGCAAGGTTCTTGACGAGCTGGACCCAGAAGCTCCACACTCAAAAGAGAGAGGAATTTTAACTTCGCATGTGTGGTTTTGCTGTTGTCAATTATGATGTTTGTAATTAGCTTTTGCTGTCCTTTCTGGCCTGTTTTAAAACATTTTGTGAACAGGGATATGCTGGTTCATATCTTGGAAAAGGAAAGGGGTGGCATTGAAAGGATGCAGAGGAGGAAGGATGATGAAAATATTATCTGTGCTGTCAGCATGAGGGAGAGCAAGGAAGAGGGAAAGTTAAAGTTTCATGGCAATCCAGGAAGAACCACCATGACAGCCTCGCTAAGATCAGGATATACACAGATTTCCCTTAGCACCATTTCTAGTAGTCAAGTAAACTGCTTGCATCTTCAGTAGCCCAAGTTTGCTAAACCTTGTTCTCTTATTCAGTGCTGCTGCTGCTGCTGCTAAGTCACTTCAGTTGTGTCCGACTCTGAGTGACCCCACAGATGGCAGCCCATTGGGCTCCGCCATCCCTGGGATTCTCCAGGCAAGAACAATGGAGTGGCTTGCCATTTCCTTCTCCAGTGCATGAAAGTGACACTATTCAGTGTTAGCATGACTCAGTTATATCCTTTGCCCCTTCTTCTGTATGACTTTGAACTTCTTCAAACTCATGTTATTTTCTCATGTATCTTGATCAGATATTTTCTGGAGAAGATCTGAACACTTCAAGGGCAGCAGTCCTTCTGACTACCAAGCATTTATACAATGCCACTAAGAAGGCTTGCTGGCCACCCTGCAGGTTGCTCACGCTTGAGTCTCCACCCTGGTTTGGTCAGAGTAAAATGGCCAAAATGGTCAAATAAAACAATGTTGATGCTTACAACAGAAACCCCTAGGAATGATATTTGGGGTGATGCAGGAACTCTCAAATTTGGTCTGTTCAGGACATAATCAAAAGGTCCATTTACACAGTAAGGGACAGCTTTTCTTGTTTTAAACTGGAAGAAACTGCCAGCAACTCCAGAAAGCTCTGAACATATCTTCAGTGTTCAGCACTCACTCAGGTCAACAGAAAGCCACTTTGCAATGAGCCTTCTCCATCAATCAACTATATCAATTACCTTTCTGTTATCAGTTGACTACAGGACCCCCAAATCCAGTGACTTACAAAGGGTGATTTCTCTCTCATGTGTGTCCATGAGGGTTGGTTCTGGTCCTGTTCCATGTCTTCTTCCCTCCAGAAACTGAGCTGACAGCAGCCACTATCTGGGCTCAACATTACAGTTTATCCAACACCATCCTAGTTTATGTCTGTTGTTCCAGAGTAATTATTAATAGCATATCTTTTCACTCTCAATAGTTCATCTTATCACTTTCAAAAATGCCTGGTTTAGACAATAAATTATATATCATTTTGCTTTCTGGGTTGTTGATAATTTCCTGGTAAAAGAGAGAGAGGTCACAAAACAACACAAGCTGGCTCTTAAAAGTTTCTGTTCAGAAATGATGCAACTCACTTCTGCCCACATTTCATTGGCTAAAGCAAGTTTCATATCCACTCCTGGGTTCATTAGGATGAAAAAAGGATAATTACCCCCAAAGAGAGGCAGACAGTATTTTGAATAAAATACAACCTTCCACAGTGAACAGTGGCAAACATAAAGAAAAAAAAGAAATTATATAAGTGGTTTGTCTAAGGCATGTGTGTGGAAGGGATGAAAGGGTAGAGTTTGAGTTACTACAATTGGAGGCCCTATAATTTTATCAATTTCCTAGTCTCATTCAATACCCTTATTTTATAAGATGAAAATAAAAACTGAAGCCCAAGAAGAAGAAGGAACTTGCCCAAGGTCCTGAAAGTAAGTGGACCAGTCAATAAACTGCTAGTATGTAAATTAAGAATTATGGTGGAAAGAAAGGAAGTTTGTTGATAATATAAGTCGTATTTGTCTAAACATAAGCAGGGCTTTCCAGGTGGTGCAGTGGTAAAATGCACCTGCCAGTGCAGGAGATGCAGGAGCCACACGCTTGATCCCTGGGTTAGGAAGATCCCCTAGAGAGTGGTGTGGTAACCCTTTCCAGTATTCTTGCCAGGAACAATCCCGTGGATAGAGGAACCTGGCGGGCTACAGTCCATGAGGTTGCAAAGAATCGGACATGACTGAGCATACACACACACATATAAAGCAATACCAAGCCACTGATGTGCACAGCGTTAAAATAGGTGTAAAATCAATATAGCACAAAACACAGCAAATGAGATGTCCAACAACATGAGAAACTTTGTAAGGACTGGAACATAATCCTTTCTCTTTTAGGAAGGATGACTCTGGAGAAAATTATCCCCTTATATTCAGACATTCATGGCATATGAGTCTCTCTTCCTTCTCATCCCTAGGTGACAATCGTTAACTCCTTCAACTCCAGGGCCCAGCTGCCTAGAGATCAGTGGTTCCCAACCTTGGCTGCAAACATCAACCTTGGTCCCCAGTGCTCTTCAAAGATTTTAATTCAGTCATTGGGAGAAGAGGTCTTGAGGATTAGTACTAGGTAAAAGCTCCCAAGTTATTTTGATATACATTCAAGATTGAGAATCTCTAACATAGGATTTTTTTATAATATTCCTTGGACCAGGATAATAGACATTATTTTGGATAATAGTGAACCACTCTGTAAGGAGATTCACATACTACTTGTTATGGACTGAATGTGTCTCCCCAAAATTTGTATATCAAAGCCCTAACTACCAACAGAATGGTATTTACAGATGGAGCCTTTAGGTGCTGGATAGGGTTAGATGAGGTCATGAGAGTGGGGCCTCCATGAAGAGATGACTACCCTTCTAAGAGACACCAGAAACCTTGCTTTCTCTCCCTTTCCACATCTCCACAAAAAAGAAATCATATGAACACAGAGAAGAATAATGACCATCTACAAGCCAAGTGAAGAAGCCTCAGAATGAAATGATATACTTGTACCTTGATCTTGGATTTCCTGGCCTCCAGAACATGAGAAATAAATATATTTTATTTAAGCCATCCAACCTATAGCATTTTATTTTGGAAGCCCAATCTGCCTAATATACACCAGTTCTCTTCAAAACTCCTCAGTCCTACTTCTCACTACTAGCACTTTCCATACACACACATGCATACACTCAAGCACTCATTTTGTTTCACCTTTTTGCCTGTAATGTATTTTTAACATATAGGTAACATGTAATTTATCATCCAAACCAGACACTTTTGAAAGAAAGAAATTACATTAATACCATTTTCTTCTCATTGGTGAATTTAGTTTGAAGATTCAGGTGTCTCTCTGTTGAATATAAGGCAAGAGTTTAGGAGAACTTTAGTCTAGAGTTCGTTCTGCTATTTAACTGGTGTGGACACTGGCTGAATCACTTCACCTCTCTGGATGTCACTTGCCCATCATAAATGAGAGAATCAATACAGCCGCTTTTGTAAGGTCTTCTCTTGCGGGGCAAGAGTCACACAACCATTCATAAGACAGAGGTTCTGATCCATTTTATAAAATTTATTAAGCTTACCCAAAATGCCAATATCTTGGACTCTCCTCTTCTCCCCAAATTGTTCAGTCATCCAAAAACTTCTAACAAGCAGCCAGGATTAAAAGCTGAGATATTTTACAAATTTTTTACCCCTGAGGATACAGACACAGTTGAAGTCATTTGCTCTAGATCACATACATCTCAAGCAGCAAAACCAGAGCACAAACTCTGGTGGTCTAGCTGCAAAATGCCTTCTACTATATGCAGTACAAGAACTCCCACATATTATCAGGTATCTGGTACTGTTTCCAGAGCTTTGGCTGCTCATATTGGAAAATTTCCTTGGCTGATCAATCACACTCACCTATCAGCTGCTGCAGGTGTCAAGCACAGAAACTGGTTTCACTGTGAAGCTGAGATGAGGATATTTTTTCATCTGAGCCCAGTAGGATATACTGATCTTCTATATCTGCAGTTGAAAGGAGAATAAGATGCACAGAGATTAATTATGAATTATAAACAGGAATGTTTATAGATAGATAAATGCTCTGGCTTGCATTTCCACATAAAAACTTTCTGGTACACTCTATGGACATTCTGATTAATGTTATATTCCTGACTGTTCTTCAATTACTGAAGCACACAGATTTCTGTCTACATGTTCTATTAACTGTCTTCTGAGCTTCCCACTCAGTCCAGCTGATAATTACACATTCTGGAAGCTGCCACAACCAATTAAATTGACAGGCTTTACTGACTCAGGTATAAATGAAAGTTATTTGAATCTGTTTTTGTGGTATCTCAGTATACCTGGGTATGGCATAAGCCCTCTTGGAGGAGGTCACCATTAACCCTGCCATAGAACCACCAGAACTTACACAGGACTGGGGAAACAGACACTTAGAGGGCACAAACAAAATCTTGTGCACACCAGGATCCAGGAGAAAGGAGCAGTGACTCCACAAGAAACTGACCCAGACCTGCCATGAGTGTCCAGGAGTCTCCAGCAGAGGCGTGGGTCGACGGTGGCCTGCTTTAGGTTCAGAGGCACTGAGTGCAGCAGGGCATGCATGGGACCTTTTGAAGGAAGTCACCATTATCTTCATTACCTCCACCATAATTTGGCTTCAGGTCAAACAACAGGGAGGGAACACAGCCCCGCCTAGAAGAAAATTTGATTAAAGATTTACTGAAGATGGCCCCGCACATCAGAACCAGACCCAGTTTCCCCCTCAGTCAGTCTCTCTCATCGGTTCAGTTCAGTTCAGTCACTCAGTCGGGTCCAGCTCTTTGCAACCCCATGAACTGCAGCACCCCAGGCCTCCCTGTCCATCACCAACTCCTGGAGTTCACTCAAACTCATGTCCATCGAGTCGATGATGCCATCCAGCCATCATTCTAGCCCAGCATTTCTCATGATGTACTCTGCACAGGAAGCTTCTATAAGCCTCTTATCCCTTTACATCAGAGGGCAGACAGACTGAAAATCACAATCACAGAAAACTAACCAGTCTGATCACATGGACCACAGCCTTGTCTAACTCAATGAAACTATGAGCCATGCCTTGTACGGCCACCCAAGATGGATGGGTCCTGGTAGAGAGCTCTGACAAAACGTGGTCCCCTGGAGAAGGGAATGGCAAACCACTTCAGCATTCTTGCTTTGAGAATCCCATGAACAATATGAAAAGGCAAAAAGGTATGATACTAAAAGATGAACTCCCCAGGTTGGTAAGTGCTACTGGAGAAGAGTGGAGAAATAACTCCAGAAAGAATGAAGAGACAGAACCAAAGCAAAAACAACACTCCGTTGTGGATGTGATAGGTGATGGAAGTAAAGTCCAATGCTGTAAAGAGCAATATTGCATACAAACCTGGAATGTTAGGTCCATGTTAAGGCAAATTGGAAGTGGTCAAACAAGAGATGGCAAGAGTGAACATTGACATTTTAGGAATCAGTGAACTAAAATGGACTGGAATAAGTGAATTTAACTCAGATGACCATTGTATCTACCACTGTGGGCAAGAATTCCTTAGAAGAAGTGGACTAGCCATCATAGTCAACAAAAGAGTCCAAAATGCAATACTTAGATGCAGTCTCAAAAACAACAGAATTATCTCTGTTCATTTCCAAGTCAAACCATTCAACATCACAGTAATCCAAGTCTATGTCTTGACCAGTAATGCTAAAGAAGCTGAAGTTTTACGGTTCTGTTGACTAAAAAAAGAGGTACAACTTGAGAGTTGTGAGTTAACTTTTATTTGGGGCAAAATGAGGACTGCAGCTTGGGAGGCAGCATCTCAGATAGCTCTGAGAGACTGTTCCAAAGCCACAGTGGGGGAAAATCAATATATGAGGTTTTGGTGAAGGGGGAGTTGAATACCACGAAGCACTCATTTTACTAAAGGGTTTTTGTTAATAATGAGGAATGGTGTCACCATGGAGGATTTTAGTGTTTCTCTAGATATGAGGAGATGCAAGGATTGAGATGTATTCTGCATCCCTAAAGGAAATCAGTACTGAATGTTCATTGGAAGGACTGATGTTGAAGCTGAAACTCCAATACTTTGGCCACCTGATGCAAAGAGCTGACTCATTTGAAAAGACCCTGATGGTGGGAAAGATTGAAGGTGAGAGGAGAAGGGGAAGACTGAGGATGAGATGGTTGGATAGCATCACTGACTCAATGGACATGAGTTTGAGTAAACTCCAAGAGTTAGTGATGGACAGGGAGGCCTGGAGTGCTGCAGTCCATGGGATCACAAAGTCAGACATGACTGAGTGACTGAACTGCACTGAACTGAACTGAAGGATTGAGATTATAAAATCTGTTCCTAAAAACATCCAACACTTTAAAGACCTGTCCCACCAGATTCCCTGGAGCACAGAGTGCTTCACTCCACCCTGAACTCCCTCAGGGGTTGTTGTAGGTCAACAGCTATAGCAGCGGGGGTTCAATCTCTGTAGAGGCAGATGGCAGATGCCTTTGTTGTTCAGTCATTGGCAATGCTCTTGGTAAGTGCCAATTTGTAGTTGACAGTTCTTTTAAGACCTACAAGACCTTTTCAAACTAACACCCAAAAAGATGTCCTCTTCATTATAGGAGACTGGAATGCAAAAGTAAGATGTCAAGAGATACCTGGTGTAACAGGCAAATTTGGCCTTGGAGTACAAAACGAAGCAGGTCAAAGGCTAACAGAGTTTGCCAAGAGAATGTACTGGTCATAGCAAACACCCTCTTCCAACAACACAAGAGAAGATTCTACTTGTGGACATCACCAGATGGTCAATACCAAAAGCAGGTTGATTATATTCTTTGCAGTCAAAGATGGAGAAGTTCTATACAGTCAGCAAAAACAAGACTGGGAGCTGATTGTGGCTCTGATCACAAACTCCTTATTGTCAAATTTAGACTTAAATTGAAGAAAGTAAGGAAAAACACTAGACCATTTAGGCATGACCTAAATCAAATCCCTTATGATTATACAGATTCAAGGGATTCAAGGGATTAGATCTGATAGACTGAGTGCCTGAAGAACTATGGATGGAGGTTTCTGACATTGTACAGGAAGCAGTGATCAAGACCATCCCCAAGAAAAAGAAATGCAAAAAGGCAAAATGGTTGTCTGAGGAGGCCTTACAAATAGCTGAGAAAAGAAACTAAAGGCAAAGGAGAAAAGGAAAGATATACCCACATGAATCCTGAGTTCCAAAAAATAGCAAGGAGAAATAAGAAAGACTTCCTCAGCAACCAATGCAAAGAAATAGAGGTAAACAATAGAATGGAAAAGACTAGAAATGTCTTCAAGAAAATTAGACATACCAAGGGAACATTTCATGCAAAGATGAGCACGATAAAGGACAGAAATGGTATGGATCTAACAAAAGCAGAAGATATTAAGAAGAGGTGGCAAGAATACACAAAAGAACTATACGACAAAGATTTTCATGACCCAGATAATCACAATGGTGAGATCACTCACCTAGAGCCAGACATCCTGGAATGTGAAGTCAAGTGGGCCTTAGGAAGAATCACTATGAACAAAGCTAATAGAGGTGATGGAATTCCAGTGGAGCTATTTCAAATCCTAAAAGATGATGCTGTGAAAGTGCTGCACTCAATATGCCACTAAATTTGGAAAACTCAGCAGTGTCCACAGGACTGGAAAAGGTCAGTTTTCATTCCAATCCCAAAGAAAGGCAATGCCAAAGAATGCTCAAACTACCACACAATCGCACTCATCTCACGTACTAGCAAAGTAATGCTCAAAATTCTCCAAGCCAGGCTTCAACAGTACGTGAACCAGGAACTTTCAATTATTCAAACTGGATTTAGAAAAGGCAGAGGAACCAGAGATCAAATTGCCAACATCCACTGGATCATCAAAAAGCAACAGAGTTCCAGGGAAACATCTACTTTTGCTTTATTGACTACACCAAAGCCTTTGACTGTGTGGATCACAACAAACCATGGAAAATTCTTCAAGAGATGAGAATACCAAACCACCTGACCAGCCTCCTGAGAAATCTGTATGCAGGTCAAGAAGCAACAGTTAGAACCGGATGTGAAACAACAGACTGGTTTCAAATAGGAAAAGGAGTACGTCAAGGCTGTATATTGTCACCCTGCTTATTTAATTTCTCTGCAGAGTACATTATGTGAAATGCCAGGCTGGATGAAGCACAAGCTGGAATCAAGACTGCCAGGAGAAATATCAATAATCTCAGATATGCAGACGACACCACCCTTATGACAGAAAGCAAAGGAGAGCTAAAGAGACTCTTGATGAAAGAGGAGAGTGAAAAAGTTGGCTTAAAATTCAACATTCAGAAAACATTCAACATTCAGAAAAAGATCATGGCATCCAGTCTCATCACTTTATGGCAAATAGATGGGGAAAGAATGGAAACAGTGACATACTTTATTTTGGGGGGATCCAAAATTCCTGCAGATGGTGACTGCAGCCTTGAAATAAATATGCTTGCTCCTCAGAACAAAAGCTATGACCAACCTAGACAGCATATTAAAAAGAAGAAACATTAATTTACCAACAAAGGTCCCTCTAGTCAAAGCTATGGTTTTTCCAGTAGTCATGTATGGATGTGAGAGTTGGACTATAAAGAAAGCTGAGCACCAAAGAACTGATGCTTTTGAACTGTGGTGTTGGAAAAGACTCTTGAGAGTCCGTTGAACTACAAGGAGATCCAACTAGTCAGTCTGACACCACTGAGTAGCTGAACTGACTGACTGATTGGTATAAATAAAGAGATGATTAAGTGCAAGAACTACAATAAAATAATACTGGTTTAAACCCAGGCACAGGAGTAGTGAGTAAAAAGCTTCTGAGCTTTGAAGCCAAAGGGACCAAAGTTCAAACCCCAGTTCTACCTCTTCCTACTTAAATGGCCTCGGACAAGTTAACAGTCAGCTCTCGGTATTCAGCGGTTGCAGAACTCACGATAAAGAGCACCTTGTGTACTGTGTGGTTGAATCTTAGGGCCTTGAGCATCCTCGGATTTTGGTTCGTCAGGAAGGCCGGGAACCAATCTCCCCTCACGGACCAAGGAATGACTGTGCTTAGCGCTACTTTATTTTAAACTATGTATCTACCCGGGGTACTTCCCTGGTGGCTCAGACGGTAAAGCGTCTGTTTCCAATGCGGGAGACCCGGGTTTGATCCCTGGGTCGGGAAGATCCTCTGGAGAAGGAAATGGCAATCCACTCCAGTACTATTGCCTGGAAAATCCCGTGGACAGAGGAGCCTGGTAGGCTATAGTCCATGGGGTCACAAAAAGTCGGACACGACTGAGCGACTTCACCTTCATGTATCTACCCAATAATGCATGTAGAAAGATGAGTGCTTCTTCCTGCCCCTGGCAGTAGGGCAGGCTGAGATAGTGGCCGGACCTCGGTCAGCGATCCAGTGTCCCTGTCGCCACCACCAGTATGGCAGCAACTGCCACCTCCTCAGCGGGAGAAGGGGACAAAATTGCTCCGCGTTCAGCCCTTTACCCCCAGCAAGCCCTGGAGGAGGGAGGAAGAGCCCTGCTTCTTAAAGGAAATAATAATTATATTTATGTCCAACCTACCAGCTTAAGAAATGAACTGACCAGTCGTCTTGGAGCACCTAGAACTTCACCCAGTCTCATCCACCTTTTCTCCCTGATGGTAACTCCAAGCTTCCCTCACTCATCCCTTCCTATGTGTGAATGTGCCAAGTCGCTTCAATCGTGTCCAACTCTGCGACCCCATCAGGCTATAGCTCACCAGGCTCCTCTGTTCATGGGATTCTCCAGGCAAGTATACTGGAGTGGGTTGCCATTCCCTTCTCCAGGGGAACTTCCTGACCCAGGAATCCAACTGGTATCTTCTGCATTGCTGGCAAATTCTTTACTGCTAACCCACTGGGGCAGCCTGCGTGTCCCTAAATGGACTTACAGTTGCTTATTTGCTCTGAACTGTATACTTATGTATCTTTTCTGTGCCTTATTGTGCTTCTTGCAAACGATGTCTAGAATTAGTTCACACTGATGTATGTGGCTAGAGATTATTTCTTTTCACTACTATCTAGCATCACACTGATTGACTATAAAACAATATAGGCAACCATTCTACTAGTGACCGCCATTTGAGATTCTTGTTCTCATGAAGATATTAAAAGAAGCATCTCTGTACAGTTTCTCCCAGTGTATCATTGTCGATTCTTCTGGAGCAGAAGTCAGCAAACTACAATTCAAGGGCTAAATCCAGCCTGTCATCAGTTTTTGCAAATAAAATTTTATTAGAACATATTCACATTTATTCATTTATATATTTTCTATGGTCACTTCCCACTACTCCATCACAAGATCTCATTTGCTTTCCTGAATGGTGCCTCCCTTGTCTAGTTCACAACACAAAATTTCTGTATCCCTCCACTCAGTCTAGTTTTTTCTTGAAAGCAAGACTATTAAATTTCAAACACTCTGAAAGATAAAGGGAAATCCTTGTGTTCCTCTTGGGGATAGTACTTTTTTTTTTCCTCCCATTATTTATTTATTTATTTTTATTTTACTTTACAATACTGTATTGGTTTTGCCATATATTGACATGAATTCGCCATGGGTGTACATGAGTTCCCAATCCTGAACCCCCCTCCCACCTCTCTTCCCATATCATTTCTCTGGGTCATCCCAGTGCACCAGCCCCAAGCATCCTGTATCCTGTATCGAACCTAGACTGGCGATTCATTTCTTACATGATAGTATACATGTTTCAATGCCATTCTCCCAAATCATCCCACCCTCTCCCTCTCCCACAGAGTCCAAAAGTCTGTTCTATACCCTGTATGCAAGACAGCAAGAGAGACACAGATGTATAGAGGGATAGTACTTTAGCCATGACTGAAAGGAACAGGAGTAAAACATTCTGTTTAGAAATGAAAAGGTGGTTCTTTCTACAGATTTCTGCCTCCTGCTTCCTATCTTTCATTTCTGCCTCCTGCTTCTTATCCTTCAAGCTTGTTCTCACTCAGGGGCAATCCTTTCTAGGAATAATTGTATTTACTCTCCCTGAAGCAACTTGATCTAAAAACAAGCAAAAGATGATTCCTTAGGAAACCAAATGTGTGGACTAGTCTGGCCAAATGTGTGGCTAGCTACTCAAGAAGAATGCCAAGAATCTCACATCATGTGAGCTTTTGGAAGGAAATTCATTGCCTCCCATCTTTACAAGAGATTCCAATCTCATGCCTCAGAGTTTCACTGGGCAGTCCCAGAGGTAGCTTCATCTCGAAGCCTGTTATTTGCTTCTGGTAGAAATATGTTGCTACCTAATAATTAGTAAATGTGGTTTGTGGAAAATTCTTGGAACTTCATGCCATAGAGACTAGACCTTAGGAAATCTTATTTCCCTTGATAGCCAGACTCCTCAGAGAGGTTCCAAGTCTATTTTCTGCTTTGACATGTTTTAATTAAGCAAGTCACTTGGCTATGCACTTCCTTTTTTTTTCTTTCCAACAACATTTTAAAATGCTTGCAGCAACTAGGTGAAAGGCATAGATAAAGCTATAGATATAGAAAGAATAGATAAAGATGAATTTGAAACAGCCCTTATTCTTAAGGACAGCATCATCTACAATATTTGCAGGACTTGGTGGTAAATGAAAGTGCAAGACCGCTTGTTGGAAAATTCTTAAGCTGGTGATAACATAGCATTCAACTAAGTGTGAGGTCCTAAACACAGGGTACTGTGCAACTCATGGCTATGAAGCCAGCCTTCATAATCCAGTGGATGACATAGACATAAGTTTAGAAAGCAACAAAGAATGGAACTTATGTTAAATGTCTATACAAGTAACATGCTATTGTATAGACATGTAATTCTGAAGGATAATCAGGGTAAGCAACTGACAATAAGACTATAAATAATAATAAAAAATAAAATTCAAGAGCGTTCTGGCAACCAAAAATAAATAAAAAATAAACTAGATCTTAAATAAGTGAAGACATTTTTATAGGGAGAGAGAGTGACCAAATGCATTCTTGGCTGGGAAGCATCACAAGTAAATATTCGTGATGTGAGAATGCTGGCTTTGATGGAGAAGAGGCAGAAAGGCCAGTGTTTAGAATGTAGGGTGCTGTAAATGATGTGGTGGTGATGATCCTAGAAAGGTCACTTGAGGCCAATTACTGGGGTGTTCTGGGAGCCCGAATTCCTTAAATTTGGACTTTAGCTTGAACTGGATATACTAAACTTTTCAAGGTTTTCAAGTAGGAGAATTATATAATCAGTTCCAGAATTCCAGAAAGAAAAATAACTCCAGTTGTAATGTGGCTAATGGATGAGAAGAGAGGAACAAGAGACAGGAGAAAACCCTCAGAAAATAGTTAATAACGTCCAAGGGCAAAGCTCTGTGTTACCAATGGAAAGGAGACAGTTGGAAGGAGCCCTTCATTCTTTGCAAATGAAAAAGAATTGCCAAGAATGTAATGGATTTTTTATAAAAAATTTATAACCATCTTATTTAAGTATGATTGACATAAAAGGGGATGAATTTAATGTGTGAATTAATGTATACAACATGATGAGATTGGGGATAAATATACACCCATGAAAACATGAAGGTCACAAACATGTCCATCACTTCCCGAATTTCCCTCCTGCACCTCTAATACTCTGCGTGCACGTGCGAGTGAGTTAATAAAACTTAACATAATATTTACCTCTTAGGAAATTTTAAGAACATAATACAGTACTGTTAGCTAAAGATATGGAGAAGGCAATGGCATCCCACTCCAGTACTCTTGCCTGGAAACTCCCATGGACGGAGGAGCCTGGTGGGGTGCAGTCCATGGGGTCGCTGAGTCAGACACGACTGAGTGACGTCACTTTCACTTTTCACTTTCATGCATTGGAGAAGGAAATGGCAACCCACTCCAGTGTTCTTGCCTGGAGAATCCCAGGGATGGTGGAGCCCAGTGGGCTGCCATCTGTTGGGTCGCACAGAGTCGGACACGACTGAAGCGACTTAGCAGCAGCAGCAGCAGCAGCAGCTAAAGATATGGTGCTGTATCATAGATCTCTAGGGTTTATTTATCTTGCATAAGTGAAATTGTGTACACTTTGACCATTACCTCCCACACTTTCCTCCCCACAGCCCCTGGCAATGACCATTCTACTCTCTGCTCCTATGAGGTTGATGATTTTATACTCCATATATAACTGAAAGGTGGTTGGGTTATAAATATTCATGCAGCACTCCTGGAGAACTCAATGCCGAGATTAGAAAGATTGGTCTTGTGCCTTGCCAAGCAATGAACAAGCACAGACCCCCACTAACAAGATCTGCAGGGGAGCTGTCAGCAAAGTACAATTATGGATGTCATAGCAGGGGATGGAAGGACCTACCGTGAGCTGCCCATTCTTGTTCTAATCGAACTGCTGGGCTGCTGAGGTGTAGACAGGTCTGAAACACCTAATCCTTGCCAAGAGCCAGGCAAACTTGGTGAACTCACCCAGAAGATCTTTCTACATATTTTTCAGAGAAGACTAAGGAAAGCAACCATTGTTAAATGGATAGATGGGTAAGAAGCAGAAAACTAATTTTTAAATGCTCTTGCAGGATCGGTTGAAATACACCCAGCATTATTTAGCTAGGAGAACTATTTTTTTAGTTGTAAAATTTGATACAAAAAGAGATGGCAATTATTAAAACATTGGTTTCTGGTCATAATTCAAAGCAAAGTAACTGCAGCACTGGAACAAAGTCGTAGAGACAGAGTTTGGTTTAGATCATAATTCTACAACTTCCTATTAATCTGATCTGAGATAAGTTGCAGTAGCTTCTTCTAGATTTTGTTTCCTTGAAAATGAACATAATTTTATTTGCTGTGCAAATCTCTCCAAATCATTATATAGGAAAAAAGATGAACAGACACATAGCAAGCACTGACGGGCTCTAAAGTGCTCTAGAAATCAAAGATCTTATTAGCAGCAGTACAGACCTTTATTGGTTTGTAATGTTTAATTCTATAGGATTAATTCACTTCCTTATAGCAAATACACTCTCAGAAAAATCTGAATTAGAAACCACTTGAATTGTCATTGTGTGTATGTGTTTTGTTGTTGTCAGTTTTTGCACAAATGTATAACAAATATTGACAGACCTCATAATCAGGAATAAATAGAAAAACCTGCCAGAGCCTTTAGTATGGAACCAAGAAAATATATTCCATTTTTGTTATCTTCTGAGCATATGGGAAATGTTAAAATAAGTGAACCCAACAAATACTTGTAAATCACATTTGTTTTTCTTGCTTCCCTGCCCCCAAAACAAAAACAAACAAACAAAAAAACACTCATAAATCATCCATTTTATGTATAAGCACAGCTGTACCCTAACCCTAACCCTATTTTTGGCTGCTTCTGATGGTGCAAACTGGCCATGGTAAGTCCAGCTGTTGCTGGCATAGGGATTCAGCTGACTCCAGCTCGGATATGTCTTGGGTTCTCTAGGTGTATATGTGTCTCTCTCCCACTAGAAAGAAAAGACCTTGAGTGCAGGGACTGACTCTTCTGCTGCTGTATCTTCAGCATCTAGTTCAGTGCCTGACATACAGAGGTGCTCGATCAGTGAGGAAGGAACGAATGAGAATTTGAGTTCTCACAACAGGACACACAGCCAGTTTTCTTCCCCATATGATTATCCAGTTTTCAAGGATAGATTTTTTTCCCTCTGCTGTGAGTATTTTTCAAAGGCCACAAACACAAAGGCATCATTTTTCACTTTTAGCTAACACAGTTCCACATAAGACAGTTTTGCAATGAGTATGAAATGGATTTACACATGTAGGGATTTTAGCATTTACATCCTCAATAAGCTAAAGATTGCATTATTTATTTATAAGAAGCAGAAGAGTGACTCTGAAGCCAGATTACCGAGAATCGTATACCAATTGTACTACCATTTGTCTGTGACCTGCATGGAACTTAACTTCTCTATACCTCATTACTTTATCCCTATAATGGAAAAGTAATACCACTCACTTCAAAGATTCATGAGGCTTACATGAGATGCTATGTTTGGAAACAGTACAAGAAAATGGAACACATACACGGTGGTGGGAACACAGTAAGAACTCAATAAATACTAGAAAATAAAGAAAACCGGAGAAATATTTGTTCATCACTTGCTGTATACCGGAAACTCAACTAGCTGCTAAGGGAAAGAAAGTGAAAAGTAAAGTGTTAGTCATTCAGTCATGTCCGACTCTTTGCTACCCCATGGACTGTAACCCACCAAGTTCCTCTGTCCACGGAATCCCCCAAGCAAGAATACTGGATTGCATAGCTGTTCCCTTCTCCAAGGGATCTTCCTGACCCAAGGATCAAACCCAGGTCACCTGTACCGCAGGGAAATTCTTTACCATCTGAGCCACCAGGGAAGCTGCTATGGAAAAGAGACAAGACCCAATTCCAGTCCTCAAGGAATTTAGATTCTAGGCACAAGGGATCTCAATCTGAGTAACTGATAACAAGAATAGTTACACTTTCCCTCCTTCATTCTCCCAGAGATCTGGACCAGAACACAACTGAGAGAAAAAGGATTTTACAGCAGCCATGTATGTGGTCTGTTAAATGGCTTCTAATACTTCAGTTCTTGGATGTAGTTGGATATAAATGCTAATATTAATAATAATCATAGTAACCTGACCATGCTGAAAATCCTATATTTGATCTCATTTTAATCCTTGGAACAAAATAGCAAAATAAGTATGGTTACCTTCTATTTACTGATTGAAGTTCAGAGAACATAAATAATTGCCCTATCCAGTGTATCCCATGACTGCAGTAACCATGCCGGGATATTTTCCCTGGCCTTTTCCTGGAACTTGGCAGCTAAGCCAACAAGCTCAGCAGGAGTATATTCTCTCATCATGAACATTTCCTGAATTAGAGGCTACCCACTGACTGGGGTGGTTGTTGCTATGCTTTTGTTTTCCTTTCTATTAGAAATCCTATGGCACGGGGCCAGCGTAACATCTTCCTCTTTGTTTTCCTTGCTTTCCCAGGAATTCCACCTCTTGACATCCCAATCAGGCTGTGTCACAAGTGCTTGGACCTTAATCCAAGCAGCTTTCGCCCCCCTAGCCCCCAAGTTTTGCAAAATGGCACACTGAGGTCTCTGGCTTATCATCCTATTTTCTCACCTTTCCTGCCAGCCCAGACACTGCATGTCATTCCCCAACCTCAGGTTTTCTTCCAAGTTTCTCACAAGATCTTCAGCCTCCAGTTGGGTATCAATGGCCACAGAGCTGCTCACAGTGGAGGTCAGCGCACTACCCAGCCAGATATTTCCCTTCTTTGCATTCCTGCAAAGAACTTCTTGAAGTTCCTCAAACACGTACATCAAACCAGCCAATACTTTAGGGGCATCCCAATACCTGCTCAGTGGTACATGGGCATTTAACATACTGGCCACCTCTTCCCACACAGAGCTCGAAGGCCAGCTTGAGACTTCCCCATGGAGGCCTCTTTCTTGAGATCCATTCCAAAATCAGTTGTTGGTTCCCAACCTTGGGAGCTTCCCGGGTAAAATCTGAAATTGGTTCCAAATGTGGAGGGCAAGGGGAGACTGGAGGCAGACCCCTCCAGAGTGGTAGGTGGCAGGTATAATAATCAAAGGAACTTACATGTGAAGCTTGTCTTGGGCAGCTACAAGATGTGGAGACCTCAGCATCTGCCTTCCAAAATTTTTAAAATTTGTGTAGAGGCCTTCACTGAGTTTAGTCATGTATGCCAGCCTAGGCGGTCTCAACACCTTAACTCTCTCAAGGCTCAGTCCTTGAAATGACCCCAGTTACAGGAACTATGGGTGGAAGGTATATTTCCAAGGACAGAGGGAGTGGTGAGGAGCCTCTGACTCCCAAAGTCCAGCACTTTGGCCAACCAGCAATCACACCCTCCTGATTACCTCCTCCAACTTCAAGTGCAACCAAGTCACATATTAAGTGCAACTGCTCTAACAAATAAACTCAAAATTGTGCAGCATCACAAGCACAATAGAAGCTTCTTGCCTATAATATATACTGAATCGGCAAACAGGAAGGCAGAGACACAGGTTGCCAGAAGTCCTGTGCGCATGTATATTCTACTAAAAGAGAGAAGAGAAAGAGGGTGTAGAAGGGTACATGGGGGACTTACTGGGCCATGCCTGGAAGCGGTGCACATCCCTTCTCCTAAGTTTCCATAGTGAAGAATTTAAGCACATGGTCACCCTTCATTCCAGGGAGAAACTCTGGCTGGGCGGCCATCATCAGCCAGTAACTCTGTCTTATGGAATGGGAAGCACACATATTTGTGTTTCTTCAGTCTTTTCTAGACAAAAAGTAAGCACCAAAGGCATGATTCTAACCCATGTCTGTCTGTCTCCAGGGTCCAATGTTTCTACAAACTGGTGGTCATAAAGCCCCACCACGGCCCAGTACTGCCCCTAAGTGCTGTCCATGTTCCACATCACTTTATTCACAGAACAACTTTGTGAAATGAGTCCTGCTATTTGAGAAACAAAACATGACTAGAAAGATCAAACAGCTTGTTTAGAACAATTATGTGATGAGTGTGAATTGGATCTGAATCTTCCCACCCCAGACCCTGATGCTGACAAATTCCCAGGACCCTTCCAGCTCTGTGTTCAACCCTAAAGCCAAGTTCTGAGATGAGACTCAGAGGATGATTTCTGCCAGTTGTCCTAGGAGCAAAACAGAGCTGTCCCCTAGATGTGAGCAAAGGCCCCCAGACAACTATGGGCTGTTATTTTGGCCTGAATGATGCCATCTCTGGATTACCTCATTTTCTAGATGATTCTTGCTGTGGGTTATCCAGGAATTCCACAATAAAACACCCCACTGAGAGAAATGGGCTTTGACTTTTTGAGCCAAAGATACAATGTCCTTGCAGCTTTGGAACACAGTATGTCCCCCTAGAAGTCTCCCTAAAATGGTGACATTTGTCAAGAATAAAAAGCTATAATTCTACTCATATACTACTTTGAAGTTGAAAACTAAAATTGCATTTGCTGGACATAGATTTAAAACCTTCTGTTTTCAAAGCAACCACAGACCAATTTTTTACAATGGGGTCTTATATCAGAGTAAATGTCACAGTGGTTGTTCCTTCTGAAAGGATTTCATGGCATTGTGCTTATGAGTCCAGGCCTTGGGGCCAGGTTGCATATGCTTAAATCCCAGCCCTGTTATTTCTGCTAGCTGTGCAACCAGGGCAAAGGGATTTACTTTCTCTAAGTCAGTATTTTTCGATCTGTAAAATGGGAACAAATCCAGCACCTAATTTAGAGTGTTGTTGTGAAGATCAAAGGACTGAGGGTTACTGACATGATCACTCAGCATACTTGGTAAGCATTCACTGTATTATGTAAGGTAATAAGGCATTTTCTTTTTTAATTTTTTAAAATTCAAGTATAATTGCTTCACAATGTTTTGTTAGTTTCTGCTGTACCACAATGTGAGTTAGCTATATGTATACATATATCCCTTCCTCTCGAGCTTCCCTCCCACACACCTGCATCCCAGCTGTCCAGGTCATCACAGAGTGTACCAAGCTGTATTCCCTGTGCTGTGCAAGAGATTCCCACTAGTTGTCAGCCATGTCTGACTCTTTGCGGCCCAGTGGACTGTAGCCCACCAGACTCCTCTGTCCATGGGATTCTCCAGGCAAGAATACTGGGGTGGGTTGCCATGCCCTCCTCCAGGGGATCATCCTGGCCCAGGAGTTGAACCCGTGACTCAGGTCTCCTGTATTAGCAAGTTGGTTCTTTACCACTAGTGCCACTTGTGAAGCTCCCTACCTATTAATACAGCATGTTATTTTCACATTTATTTTCTTAGATTAGAGCCTGCATAATGGATTGGACAGAAATTTCCTCTTTCTAATATCCAGAGCCCATCAATCAATACAGTATGATACTCAACCTATGGGCAGAACCTGTCTCTCATTCTATATCAGAATGATGGCCCCACAGCTCCAGAAAGTATATCCCCCCAACTAAGTTTATCCTGTTCACTCAGCATGTGATTAATGTTATGCTAATTTGTACGTCCAGAACTGAGAAAGAGGAAAAGCCTTTTAGTACAATTGTTGAAAGCTTAGTTTGGGAGTCATATAGACACATCTTAAGAGTCCCATTTTCTGTGTGACCTTAGACAAGTCACTCAGCTTCTCCAGTGCTCAGCATTCTAATCTTTAAATGGGCTTTATAACAACAGCACTTTTATAGGCCTACAATGAGGATTAAATCTGATGTGACAGATACTATGCTAAACATTTTACAAACAATGAAATCTTCAGTGAGTACAGAAATCCTTTAAGCCTTACAATGGATGCTCATTTTTTCTTTAAATAAAGACATGGTCAGTGTAAACATAAAATGATGCAATCGCTATAGAAAACAGTTTGGCGCTTCCTCAAAAAGTTAAATATAAGATTGCTATATGATGCAGCAATTGTACTGCTAGGTATATACTCCCCCTAAAATGAAAACATATGTCCACACCAAAACGTGTACACAAATGTTTGTAGAAGCTTGAGTCATAATATCTAAAATGGGAAAACAATCCAAATGTCCATCGACTGATGAATGAATAAACACTATCAAATATGATTCAGCAATAAAAAGAAATGAAGTACTAATATGTTCTATAACATGGATAAACCTCAACAACTTTAGGCTAAGTGAAAGAAACCAGACACAAAAGACCACATGTTGTGTAATTCCATTTTTGTAACTAAAGTATAGTTGATTTACAATATTGTGTTAGTTTCAGGTTTGAAGCACAGCAATTTCCTTATAGGTTATTATAAAACATTGAGTATAATTCCCTGTGCTATACAGTAGGTCCTTATTGATTTTCTATTTTATATCTACACAGAAAAAGTACACAGAAAGTGTTAGCCCCTCAGTCATGTCCAACTCTTTTGCAACCCCATGGACTGTAGCCCACCAGGCACCTCTGTCCATGGGATTCTCCAGGCAAGAATACTGGTAGCCCTTTTCTGTCTCCAGGGGATCTTCCCTACCCAGGGATTGAACCCGGGTCTCCTGTATTACAGGCAAATTCTTTACCATCTGAGGAAGGGAAGCCTAGCAATGTGTAAATGTATGATTCTATTTGTGTGGAATATACAGAACAGGCAGATCTACAGACTGCAAGTAGAGTCATGGTTGCCAGTAGCTGGTGGGGAAAGGGAGTAAACTGGGGTCGGGTTTCTTTTGGGGGTGATGAAAATATTCTAACATTCTATTGTCACAATGGCTGTATAACTCAGTAAATACACGGAAAACCACTGAATCATACACTTAAACAGGCGAATTGAATGATGTATAAATTACATCTCACCTTACAAATAGCTGTGAAAAGAAGAGAAGCAAAAAACAAAGGAGAAAAGGAAAGATATAAGCATCTGAATGCAGAGTTCCAAAGAATAGCAAGAAGAGATAAGAAAGCCTTCCTCAGCGATCAATGCAAAGAAATAGAGGAAAAGAACAGAATGGGAAAGACTAGAGATCTCTTCAAGAAAATTAGAGATACCAAGGGAACATTTCATGCAAAGATGGGCTCAATAAAGGACAGAAATGGTCTGGACCTAACAGATGCAGAAGATATTAAGAAGAGGTGGCAAGAATACACAGAAGAACTGTACAAAAAAGATCTTCACAACCCAGATAATCACGGTGGTGTGATCACTCACCTAGAGCCAGACCTCCTGGAATGTGAGGTCAAGTGGGCCTTAGAAAGCATCACTACGAACAAAGCTAGTGGAGGTGATGGAATTCCAGCTGAGCTTTTTCAAATCCTGAAAGTGCTGCACTCAATATGCTAACAAATTTGGAAAACTCAGCAGTGGCCATAGGACTGGAAAAGGTCAGTTTTCATTCCAATTCCAAAGAAAGGCAATGCCAAAGAATTCTCAAACTACCACACAATTGCACTCATCTCACATGCTAATAAAGTAATGCTCAAAATTCTCCAAGCCAAACTTCAGCAATACGGGTAACGTGAACTTCCTGATGGTCAAGCTGGTTTTAGAAAAGGCAGACGAACCAGAGATCAAATTCCAACATTCACTGGATCATCGAAAAAGCAAGAGAGTTCCAGAAAAACATCTATTTCTGCTTTATTGACTATGCCAAAGCCTTTGACTGTGTGCATCACAATAAACTGTGGAAAATTCTGAAAGAGATGGGAATACCAGACCACCTGACCTGCCTCTTGAGAAACCTGTATGCAGGTCAGGAAGCAACAGTTAGAACTGGACATGGAACAACAGACTGGTTCCAAATAGGAAAAGGAGTATGTCAAGGCTGTATATTGTCACCCTGCTTGTTTAACTTATATGCAGAGTACATCATGAGAAACGCTGGACTGGAAGAAACACAAGATGGAATCAAGATTGTCGGGAGAAATATCAATAACCTCAGATATGCCGATGACACCACCCTTATGGCAGAAAGTGAAGAGGAACTAAAATGCCTCTTGATGAAAGTAAAAGAGGAGAGTGAAAAAGTTGGCTTAAAGCTCAACATTCAGAAAACGAAGATCATGGCATCCAGTCCCATCACTTCATGGGGAAATAGATGGGGAAACAGTGGAAACCATGTCAGATTTTATTTTGGGGGGCTCCAAAATCACTGCAGATGGTGATTGCAGCCATGAAATTAAAAGATGCTTGCTCCTTGGAAGAAAAGTTATGACCAACCTAGATGATAGCATATTCAAAAGCAGAGACATTACTTTGCCGACTAAGGTCAGTCTAGTCAAGGCTATAGTTTTTCCAGTGGTCATGTATGGATAGGAGAGTTGGACCGTGAAGAAAGCTGAGTGCCGAAGAATTGATGCTTTCGAACTGTGGTGTTGGAGAAGACTCTTGAGAGTCACTTGGACTGCAAGGAAATCCAACCAGTCCATTCTGAAGGAGATCAGCCTTGGGTGTTCTTTGGAAGGAATGATGCTAAAGCTGAAACTCCAGTACTGTGGCCACCTCATGCGAAGAGTTGACTCATTGGAAAAGACTCCCATGCTTGGAGGGATTCGGGGCAGGAGGAGAAGGGGACAACAGAAGATGAGATGCCTGGATGGCATCACAGACTCGATGGACGTGAGTCTGAGTGAACTCCGGGAGTTCGTGATGGACAGGGAGGCCTGGCGTGCTGCAATTCATGGGGTCACAAAGATTCGGACACGACTGAGCAACTGAACTGAACTGAAAGCTGTTTACAAAGAATATATAGACACACCTCAGAGACATTGCAAGTTTGATTTCAGACCAGCACAATAAAGCAAATGTTGCAATAAAATCACATGAATTGTTTGGTTTCCCAGTGCATATAAAAGTTAAATTTCCATCATAGTAGTCTGTTAAGTGTGCAATAGGATTGTGTCTAAACAACAAAAACCAATGTACGTAACTTAATTAAAAACAATTTATTGCTGGGACTTCCCTGGCAGTCCAGTGGTTAAGACTCCACACTTCCACTTCAGAGGGAACTAATTGGGGCATTAAGATCCCACATGCATGACACAGCTAAAAAAAATTTTTTTTTAATTATTGCTAAAGAATGTTAACCATTATTTGGCATCTCAGGGTTGCCACAAGATTTTAATTGGTAAAACACACACACAATATCTATGAAACACAATAAAATAAGGTATGTCTATAGGTAATGGAAACTATATCTACCATAGGTTCCTAGCTGGGATGTCCAAAATATTGGTTTTTCTGTTATAAACATTCAAAATGTAGCTACTGAATGAAAAGCAAAATAGAGATGCCTAACTTTTTCTAAAATTTCCTGCCACTGCCAAAGAGTTTTCCCTCCCTTCCTGGCCAGAAATGAAGTTGAATCAAGTGCTCAAGCAAACATAACATTGAAAGAGGGGATATTTTTCTTGCAGTAGGTATTTGTATAGGAACTGTATACATGCTGGCTGGCTCTTTGGTCTAAAAGACTAATAATCTGTCACCTACAAATACACACCTTCTTTCATACACAGCCAAACAGTTTGAAGGTCAGAATATCGTTTTAACAAGGTCATCAGACTAAAAGACTTCAATGACCTAGTCAGCACACCATGATCTGAATGAATGAATGTTTGAGGGGAAAAAAAAAAAAAACCTAACTTATCCATTCATTTAATTAATATTTTTAGATCACCTCCACAGTGCCAAAAACAACTCTAAATGTTGCATGTACTAGAATTATTGATCTACTTGGACATCATCACACAGAAGCATTTGATTTTTCCAAGTTGCATCTCCTGTGCTCAGGGAAATCAAATAAGAATGCAAATTTAATTAAGTTAAGGTCTGGTCAGCTATCCAGAAAAAGTAAAAAGCATATTCTATTTGCTTAAGACTTTTAAGTAAAGAATGACACTTAACTATCCAATGAGAAACCATTTCTTATTACTCTGGCACTATGTCTTCTGGACACACTAAGGTACCAACCCAAAAAAAGAATGTTGAAAGAAGTGTATTCTCCAGCGAATAACCCGAATCTCCAACATGAATTTCACCAACACAAGAAAGCAAGAAATAGCACAGAAGGCAAGGGCCTAACACACTGAGGCACCGAACTTGAGTCCTCCAGCCTCCTATGTTATGGAGGCTTTACCTCGGCTGTTCCCCTCGGCTTTCAACTGGCTTCAATTACCTCTAGATTTAGCTTCAACAACCAACCAAGTATTGAAAACTCAATTTTCCGTTCTTCAAAGTGCATTACCAGAAAAAGTGAAACACAAGGCAACAAAGAGCATTTAATCATTAGGATCTTGCCCCTTGCTGTGGTGAAACCACACAGGTTGGCACCCTTCCAAGGCTAGAATTAATGAATGAGCAGGATTCTCAGGGAAAGCCTTTAACTACAGCCTGCTTAGCGCACAGAGCCTGCCTCTTTATTGCTCTTGGCATGTCTGCCTCTGTTTCTAATGGATCGCCTTCCCCAGGGAATACACACAGAGGAAAAGGTGCAGCCTTAGGAATCCATGTTTCCATTTCTTTTTCTTCCCTTTAGAAACAGTCTTAAGGCAATTAGTTATGCCGAAGCAGAAAAGTCTTGAGTCTTAAGACTAAGACAGCAATCAGCTGGATTCCCGCACCACCATGTCTCAGTCATGGGAAATCTGGCACTGGTTTGCGGCCATGGTCCCCAACACTCAACCTCCCCTCACTTGGACCTGCTGTGCCTCACAGCGTGAGCATCACGGAGCCCCTGCCTGTCCTCATCCTTCTTGAAGAGGCAGATTGCGGCTGAGATAGGGTCAGGGGCAATGCTGGCTGCCTCCCAGGGCCGCAAGTTCATTAGACAAGCTGGGTTAAGAGCTTTTCGGCTTTTGTTCCAGCACTCCTCTCCTGATTGTTTCTTTCTGTCAGGCTCCCCTGAAGCTAGACCAGGAAGACAAGCCTAAGGGTGCTTTGTGACATTTATTGTATGTAGGCTACCCAATAATCATATCTTTCTTAAACCAATGTCACCCCAATTTCCTTTCTTTGGGTGGGGGGGTGGGGGGGGAAATGGGGCATGAGGAATCTTAGTTCCCTGACCAAGGATCGAACTTGTGCCCCTGCAGTGGAAGAGCAGAGTCCTAACCCCTGGCCCACCAGGGAAGTTCCCCAATTTCCTTTTTTTCCCTTCAACTTCCTATTAAGGAGTTCACTCTATCCTCTCTAGACACAATCTGACAACTGTCAAAGAATTCCCCTGCCCATCTCTAACCAATGGGTAAACTCATGACAAAAGCTGAGGACACATGCTCTCTCCCTGAAATTTTAATCTTCAGCTGGATGATTTAAAAAACTAAACACAGTTAGATTTTTTTCTTGAGGAAAAGGAGTGTTTAGGGGAAGACATGCTATCAGCTCCTGATATAAAGAATCCACTGGTCCACCTTTGATGCCCCCAACACACACAGACACATGCTGCTGTCCTGGTTTTCAGCCTCCCTTGTGTTCTTTGAGAAGCTCCATATCCTTCCAAGAAATTCCTTCACTGCATCCATTAACCACAGTCAGTTTCTGATACTTGAGACCAACAGCTGCATAATAGGTTCATTTTTTTTCTTAGTTTAATAAAGCCGACTCAAGGATATGACTAAGACCCTGGTCTCTAAAATAGTCTATGCTTCCAATCTTCAAGGAAATTTTTATAAATGTACCTTATTCTTGTGCGTGTCACTTTGCAGTCTTTAAAGTACTTCCTCTCTCTCTCTCCCTCCCCCCACCACACACACACCACACACACAAGCTTGTAGATATATGTAAATATACACTCATATATGCACGTGTGTGTGTGTGTTTGTGTGTGTGTGTGGAGAGAGGGAGAGAACCATTCTCAATTGAGATTAAAATAAAACAAACAGCTCTCCAACTCTGTGACATAGTAGCTGTTATAGAAAAGAGTGAAATGAGGTGCTTAGAGAAAGAGTGGGGTTATGAAAGTTCTCAGATTTTCTGGCTCCAGCCCAGCCCAGAATGCCTTTAAGTAAACAACACACAAAGCATAAAACTAAATGTTGTAACACTCACTAACAAGGTATTATAGACCTCTTATCTCACTGAATCTTCTTCATAGCCATCTGGAATACTATTAGGCTTATTTAATACTATGAAATAAATGAGAATTTTAAGTAAATTGTCTTGGCCGTCAGCTAGCAAATTATAATAGAAAGGTAAGGCCGGGTCATTTGGATTGGCAAGTCTATGTTCTTTATTCCACATCATATCAACACTCTACAATGGGGGAAGAAACATACCCTTAATGGATTTAAATCAGAATACTCTTTTAATAAATGTTACTTGATACTCAGTTTCACTATGGAAGGAGGGGTAAATTTCTACCACTGAACATAAATCAACGTTAGTTTGAGGCAGATTAAAGAATTCAATGTTTAAAAATGAAACAATAAAACAAATAAAATATAGGCAAGATTTTTCTGAACTCAGGGTGGGGAAAGCCTTTTGAAGTTAAACAAAGGAAGCATCTTAAAGAATATTATTGATATATTTGACTGCATACCAACTAGAAACATCTGTAGCACAAAAAAGTACTATGTATGAATTGAATCCAAAGACAAACAGGAAAAATATTTTCAAAATACATTACGCAAGATGAACAGTCTTAGTATATAAATATTTCTTCTAAAATAAAAGTTAATCAACACTTTAATTTTAAAATATACTCAGTAGTTGTAAACAGTCAAATCACAGAAGTAATAGATAGGAGCAGAATATACCTAATATAAATATGCAGGTTCCCTAATAATAAAAGAAATGCCAATTAAGTGAACTATGAGTTTCAATTTTCACACACCATACTGACAAAAGTTTTTTAGTTGTATCAGTACTATTACAACATGGATAGAAACCTCAGTGATAAAAGGCTCTGGGATGTCAGAGGAAAGAAGAAGGGATACAGAAGCTGTGTCTGTACAGCCTGATCTTGCAAATCAGGGAGCCCATTATGGAGCCTCCTGGGCTCTTTGCCCCTCAAAAAGGAAGGGCTGAGTCCATAAGGAGAGCATGGGGTACCCCATGAGCCACCATGTCCTTCTCCCACCCCACCTTAGAGCAAGTACCGACCATGGCTCCCGGTCTACCTGGGGGGCCCCAAGCTGGCACACTGCCAGTTGTTGGAGCAGGAGAAGGTCCTGGATCAGAGAAGGAATTCGGTTTTTAAATGAAAAGACTGGGGACCTCACTGGTAGTTCCGTGGTAAAGTATCCGCCCTACATTGCAGGAGACTAGTGTTTTATCCATGATCCAGGAAGATCCCACATGCTGCAGAGCAACTGAGCCTGTGTGCCACAACTACTGAGCCTGTGCCCTGCAGCCAAGGAGACGCAGCTGCTGAAGCCCATGTACCCTAGAGCCCACGCTCCGAAACAAGAGAAGTCAGCGCCATGAGAATTTGTGTACGGCAGCTAGAAGAGCAGACCCCGTTCATCGCAACTAGAGTAAAGCTCAGGCAGCAGGGAAGACCCAGCACGGCCAAAAAGAAATAAATAGATAAAATATTTTTTAAAATGAAAAGACTGAGTTTTCAAATCACTGAAAGAATCCAGAAATTATGGAATCTGCCTGGTGTATCAACATGGGAGGGAAAAGGGAGATTTGATAGAATAAGATGAGAATGCATTGGTTTCTTGTTTATATGCCACTAAGTTTAAAATTCTCAAGAAACACACATACAAATACTTGTAAACTTAAAGGTGTAAAATTTAAAAATCATTTGTGTGTATGCATGTTCAATATATACACATATGTGTGTATAGCAATATATATGTGTATATGTATGCATACACATACATCATCCTACAGATACTCGTAAAAATTTGAAATATATAGACATGTATTAATAAAGAGGGTAAAAATCATCCTATCACCCAATAACTGCCTTGCATTTTGTTGTATAAATGGAATGTATTTTTAAAACACTTTCCCAATAATACAAGATATAATGACACTGTTTAAGGTGTTTATAAATACCCAACGCACTCAGTGTTGTAATAGTATTGATACCAACGCCAGCAGAAACTACAAACATGGATCCACTAAACTGAATTGAATGAAACAGAATGGAACTGAATTGCTGTTCACTGAATGGAACTGAATTGCTGTTCACTGAATGGAACTGAATTGCTGTTCACTGAATGGAATCAAATAGCTGGTAAGTAGTTTCCAAATCAGGAGTTGTCTCACCTTTAAGGTATGACCATGGATCTTGCACCGTGAATTCCAATATGCTCACTCTAAGCCTCCTGGTTTAGCAGAGTTTGGAATGTACAACATCCCATGTTCCAAGCAAATCCACTGAATCCTAAAGTCACTGTTATATGACATCTTATATAACTTCATACTTTATCTTTAATTCTTGGGTCTTCCTCCCCCTTCAGTTTATAAAATATAGCAACTTGGGCAAAGAAACATTGTTTCTCTTTGGAGTTTCAAATCCTAAAAGGTAGTAAACTGTTATAGGTTTTCATAGATGCATTTTTTTAAAAAAGGAAAGTGCTACTTTTACATGGGATTTCCAACATTTTGCACCATTGTCTGTACAGGCCTCCACGTGCTGGTATTGGCTTGTACAAAGCAGTACCTTGGGAATGTGAAACTGGTAATTTACCTGGTGTGGCATTGTGGACCACAGAGCCATTGGAACAGCAGCTGACACTGGGGCAGGTGTTGTGCCCAAGGCATTACTAGCATCCTGTTAGGAGAGCAGTTAACAGCATCCTGGAGTTAGAAGGGTTATTTGGACCAAGTCAGGCTGATTCTAAAATAACCTGTTCAAAAATCAATCATTTTAATGAAAAAGTTGCCAAATTTTAGCAGCCAGATGATTAGGTAGTCCTTTGCTTACCCCATCATCTTATTTTACCATGGGCTCAATCTTAAGAAAAAGATCATTTAAACCCAATAATTAAACTTAAACACAGTGCAAGCCCAGTGTGTCTAATTGGACAACAGTCTTTCATGACTCCGGTAGGCAAACAGACCTAAATTATCTGCTACAGAAAAAACTACTGTTTGTCAGACTTTCAGTATAATAATGAAAATCATAATAATAATTTCACCCACAGTTAAAATAATGTGATTAAATCATGCTATAATGGGATTATACAGCTAAACAGAGACTGAAAAATCACCTATCTCCAAGGCTGTGCGGATAGAACAAAAAAAAACCATAACACCCCCCCCACACACACACACACACAAAATTAGTGTTTTATACAGTAAACTATAAAATAGCACAATGATGTGATCAGTCGTATAATATGGAAACTCAGAGAAAAAGTTACACCATTCATTAAAACCTACCTAGTCTGTTCATTCCAACAGAGAGTGAAAGTGAAAGTCACTCAGTTGTGTCCGACTCTTTGTGACTCCATGGACTATACAGTCCATGGAATTCTCCAAGCCAGAATACTGAGTGGGTAACCTTTCCCTTCTCCAGGAGATCTTCCCAACCCACAGATCGAACCCAGGTCTCCCACATTGCAGGCAGATTCTTTACCAGCTGAGCTACAAGGGAAGCCCAAGAAAAGTGGAGTGGTTTTAAATTAGGTTCAAATAACATAAAAGTGAGGTGGAGATCTGAAAATGATAAAGTGACCCTTTAAGTCAAAAGTATAGATTTTACACTAATCAAAGTTCTTCTAAAATCACTGACCACCCTGGGAAGTCCTGCAACCAAAAAAACAAAGGCAAGATGGAAAAAGTGATTATTAATGGGCTGAAAAGTCCAGAGACTTTTCAGGGACTGGACCCAAAAGCAAAAGGTGAGATGGATGAACCTGCTTTAGAAACAGTTAGATCCAGTTGTGCCTTTGTCACAAGGAAGTGAAGACACATAGGTTGTTTCTGATCAAGCCATCTAGGGAAGTCAGGTTAAAATAGCACCAAACACCTAAGACCCTCCTGCTCTTTCATACCCTCTCCTTCCAGACTCAACAACTGGAAAAGAAAGAAGAGAAACTGATAAGCCGAGAGTCAAGGTCAGGGTGCATCTACTTCTTCACAGTTATATGATCATGGAAAGTATTGAAAATGTTGTATCTGGCTCTTTGTAACCCCATGGACTGTAACCCACCAGGCTCCTCCATCCACTGGAATTTTCCAGGCAACAACACTATAGTGGGTTGGCATTCCCTTCTCCAGGAGATCTTCCCGACCCAGAGAGAGAACCTGAGTATCCTACTTTGCAGGCAGATTCTTTACTGTCTGAGCCACCAGGGAAGCCAGTGCTACTTGGATTAGGGTATGAGACTGAAGTTTTGACTTGGACCTGACTATATTTTTCAATGCTTGAAATAAGACCATTTCTTTCTGCTAAAGTGATATGACAGCTATGGGATTTTTCCAATACATTTTCAAGGCACAAGGAAGAGAGAGCCAACACATCAGAGGAGACAGTGGTAAGCAGAAAAGAATGCTATTTTTCTCTTTGTATTCAATTAATCCAACCAAGGAAACAGTTGCTTGTGGAACTCAGTGTTTACCATCTCCAAATCACATTAATATCAATTCCCTCCTGCCACACAAAGTACTTTAAGACAATCAGGGTGACTCCCTGAGTCAATCTGTTTATCCAGGGAGAAAAGTTTGTCTCATAGATTCATTGAGTCACTTACACATTCTCAAATTGAAGGAGACTGAGCCCCAGGATTGAGAGTTCTGTTGATCCTACTGTGATTATATAAAGGTGGTAAAGAGCACTTCCCAAAAGAAAAGGACTATGGAAAAGAGAAACAAACAAACAAAAAAACAAACAATAGAAGGACATTACAGCCCCGAGATAAGGCACATTATATGAGTAATACTCATATACGTAATACTCATATGAGTATTATACTCATACAAAATAGACTCTAAAGACTGTTACAAGAGACAAAGAAGGATGCTCAAAAATGAACAAGGGATCAATCCAAGAAAAAATATAACAGTTGTAAATATTAGTATATATGCACTCAACATAGGAGAACCTAAATATATAAGGCAGATGATAAAGGACATAAAAGTGGAAATCACAGTAACACAAAAATAGTAGCAGACTTTAACATCCCACTTATATCAATGGATAGATAATCCAGACAGAAAATCAATAAGGAAATACAGGACTTAAAACATTAGACCAAATGGACTTAGTATTTATAGAGCATTTGGCTCCAAAGTAGCAGAGTACACCTTCCTTTCAAGTACATATGGAACATTATCCAGTATAGACCACATGTTGGGCTGAAAAAAAAAAAAAGAAACTTAAGTCAACTTTAAAAAATTGAAATCATAGCAAGCATCTTTTTTGACCACAATGTTCTGAGAGCAGAAATCAACTACAAGAAATAAAAAGGAGGAAAACAAAAAAACAAGCTACAAAACACACAAACACGTGGAAGCTAAACAATATGTTACTGAACAACCAGTGAATCACTGAAAGTATTAAAGAGAAAATTTAAAAATACCTAGATGAAATCAAACATGAAATCATGACAATCCAAAACCTATGGAATGCAGCAAAAGTAGTTCTAAGAGGATATTTTAGAGAAATACAAGTTTACTTTAAGAAACAAGAAAAATATCAAACAAATAACTTCACCTTACACCTAAATCTACTAGAGAAAGAACAACCAAAACCCATGCTAGTAGAAGGAAAGAAATCATAAAGATTAGAACAGAAAGGAAGGAGAGATAAATGAAAGAGATAAAAGAAAGACAAAAATAGAGAATGTTAATGAAACTAAAAGCTATTCCTTTGAAAAAATATAAACTAAATTGATTAACTTTAAACCATACTCATTAAGAAAAAAAAAAAAAAAGAAGAGGACCCAAATCATAATTAGCAGAAATGAAGGAGAAGGTACAACTGACACCATAAAAATACAAAGCATCATAAGAGACTACACCAATAAAACAAAAACTCCTAGAAGAGAACATAGGCAAAACACTCTCTGATGTAAATCACAGCAGGATCCTCTATGATCCACCTCCCAGAATACTGGAAATAAAAGCAAAAATAAACAAATGGGATCTAATTAAAATTAAAAGCTTCTGCACAACAAAGAAAACTATAAGCAAGGTGAAAAGACAGCCTTCTGAATGGGAGAAAATAATAGCAAATGAAGCAACTGACAAACAACTAATCTCAAAAATATACAGGCAACTTATACAGCTCAATTCCAGAAAAATAAATGACCCAATCAAAAAATGGGCCAAAGAACTAAATAGACATTTCTCCAAAGAAGACATACAGATGGCTAAAAAACACATGAAAAGATGCTCAACATCACTCATTATCAGAGAAATGCAAATCAAGACCACAGTGAGGTACCATTTCACACCAGTCAGAAAGGCTGCAATCCAAAAGTCTACAAGCAATAAATGCTGGAGAGGGTGTGGAGAAAAGGGAACCCTCTTACACTGTTGGTGGGAATGCAAACTAGTACAGCCACTATGAAGAACAGTGTGGAGATTCCTTAAAAAACTGCAAATAGAACTGCCTTATGACCCAGCAATCCCACTGCTGGGCATACACACCGAGGAAACCAGAATTTAAAGAGACACGTGTACCCCAATGTTCATCACAGCACTGTTTATAATAGCCAGGACATGGAAACAACCTAGATGTCCATCAGCAGATGAATGGATAAGAAAGCTGTGGTACATATACACAATGGAGTATTACTCAGCCATTAAAAAGAATACATTTGAATCAGTTCTAATGAGGTGGATGAAACTGGAGCCGATTATACAGAGTGAAGTAAGCCAGAGAGAAAAACACCAATATAGTATACTAACACATATATATGGAATTTAGAAAGATGGCAATGATAACCCTGTATGCAAGACAGCAAAAGAGACACAGATGAATAGAAACGGACTTTTGGACTCTGAGGGAGAGGGTGGGATGATGTGGGAGAATGGCATTGAAACATGTATACTATCATGTAAGAAACGAATCACCAGTCTATGTTCGATACAGGATGCAGGATGCTTGGGACTGGTGCACGGGGACCATCCAGAGAGATGATATGGGGTGGAGGTGGGAGGGGGGTTCAGAATTGGGAACTCATGTACACCTGTGGTGGATTCGTGTCAATGTATGCCAAAACCAATACAGTATTGTAAAGTAAAATAAAGTAAAAATAAAAATTAAAAAAAAAGAGACTACACCAATAAAACAGACAATCTAGAAGAAATGGATAATTTTTTAGAAAGGTATAATCTTTCAAGAATGAATCAAGAAAAAATATAAAATATTAACAGATCAATTGTCAGTACTGAAATTGAAAGTGTAACTTAAAAACTGCTAACAAAAAGTACATAATCAAATGGTTTCACAAGTGAGTTCTACCAAAGATTTAGAGCAGAGTTATCACCTATCCATCTGAAGCCATTATAAAACATTGCAAAGAAGAGAACACTTCTGAACTCATTTTATGATGCCACCATAACTTTGATAACAAACCCAGACAATGATATCACAAAAAGGGAAATTATAGATCTATATCACTGTTGAACATAGAAGTAAAAATCCTCAACAAAATGCTAACAACCTGAATCCTACAATATATTAAAAGGATCATAAACCAAAATCAAGTGACATTTATCCCAGGAATGAAAGAAGTTTTCAATATCCACAAATCAATCCATTTGATGAATAACATTTTAAACAAGTAAAGAATGAAAATCATACAATCATCTCAACACATTGCTTCCTACATGCAAAACAAGTTATAAACTTTCAAAAATGAAAAGATACATGCCTGTGTCAAATTGTGTAAGTTAGTGCATGGGTCTGGTGTGCATTGTCATGTGCATGCATCCTCTGCAAGTGGTTGTGCTTTTGTGCACTTTACAGTACTTTATAGATTACAATAGTAAAGTATCTTTATTTCAAGCCCAGGATGTATGGAAGCAAGTGTAAGAGCAGTGGTGATGTACCTGGTACTGGTAAGAAGTGCCAGCTGTTATACTACTGTACTTTTCAAGTTACAGTATAAGATCAAAAAGTTTATTTTTGTTTGCTTTTTATGTATTATTTGTGTGAAAAGTATTATAAACTTATTACAATACAGTGTTATATAGCCAGTTGTGTTAGGTGCGTATCTAGGCTAACTTTGTCAGACCTACAAATGTGCCCTCAGAATGGAAATAGTTCCTATGTAGGGGACTTACTATAGATCATCTCATATAATCATCTCAGTGAAAGCCATATGATCATTTTAATAAATTCCACATCCATTTGTGATAACTCTCCAGAAAGCAGACCGAGAGGGAATATGCCTTGACATAATAAAGGCCATATGTGGGCTCTCTGGTGTCTCAGACAGTAAAGAATCTGCAAATCTGCTGACAACGTGGGAGATGTGGGTTTGAACCCTGGGTTGGGAATATGCTCTGGAGAAGGGAATGGCAACCCACTCCAATATTCTTGCTTATAGAATATCATGGACAGAGTAGCCTTGTGGATTACAGCCCATGGGGTCACAAAGAGTCAGACATGACTGAGCAACTAACATACATGGCAAGCTGACAGTTAACATCACACTCAATAGTGAAAAGATGATAGCATTGCCTCTAAGATCAGGAACAAGACAAGGATGCTCACTCTTGCCACTTTTATGCAACATATTGTTGGAAGTCCTAGACATACTAATCAAAGAGGAAAAAGAAGTAAAAGAAATCCAAATTAGAAACAAAGAAGTATAACTGTCACTTTTGCTGATAACATGACAATATACATAGAAAATCTGAACGATACTACTGGAAAATGACTAGAGCTCAACAATAAAGTTGCAGAATGCAAAGTTAATATACAGAAATCTGTTGAATTTCTATACTCTAGCAACAAAATGTCCAAAAGAGAAACTAGAGAAACAATCCAATTTAGCATCACATCAAAAAGAACAAAATACCTAGGAGTAACTCTACCTAAGGAGGCAAAAGAACTATACTCTGAAAGCTATAACATGCTGTTGAACCTAAATGAAGAGAACACAAACAGATAGATATTCTCTGTTCTTAGGTTAAAATAATTAATATTGTTAAAATAACCATTCTACTCAAGGAAATCTATAGATTCAATGCAATCACTTTCAAATTACCAGTATCACTTTTCACAGAACTGGGACAAAAGATTTTAAAATTTGTATAGAAACATGCACACAAACCCAGATAGCCAAAACAATCTTGAGAAAGAGGAACAGTGCTGGAGGAATCAGGTTTCCTGATCTCAGACTATACCTCAGAGATTCAGTAACCAGTGTGTTACAGAAAAAAAGTAGACACATAGATCAATGAAAGAGGATAGAAATCCCAAGATAAATCAGCATGCCTTTGTCAAATAATCTATGGCAAAGGAGGGAATAAAGTGGAGAAAAGACTGCTTCTTCAATGATTGGTGCTGGTAAAATTGAATCAATGAGATCAGAACATTCCCTCACAAATGCTCTAAAAGTTTTCCTAGAGGAAAACATAGGCAGAACTTGTATGACATAAATCATAAGAATCTTCCTTTATATCCATTTCTTAAAGTAATGGAAACAAAAGCAAAATAAATAAATGGGACCTAATTGAACTTAAAAGCTTTTGCACAGAAAAGGAAACTGTAAACAAAATTAAAAGGCAACCTACAAATTGGGAGAAAATATTTGCAAACAATGAGACTAACAGGAATTAATTTTCAAAATATATAAAGAGCTTACAAAACTCACTATCAAAAACAAATAACCTAATCAAAAGAAGCAGAAGATCTAAACAGACTCTTCTCAAAAGAAGTCATACGATGGCCAACAAGCACATGAAGAGATGCACAAGGTCAGTAATTAATAGATGCAATTAATTAATGCAAATTAAAACTAAAATGAGATACCACCTCACACTTGTCAGAAGAGCCACCATCAAAACGTCTACAAATAAGAAGTGCTGAAGAGGGTGTGGGGAAAGCGGAACCCTTCTAACACTCTTGATAAGAATGCAAATTGGTGCAGCCACTATGAAGACCTGTAATGAAGCACTTAAAGACTAATAACAGAGTTACCACATTATCCCATAATCCCGTCCCCGGGCATGTATCTGGAAAAGACAAAAACTGTCTTTCAAACAGATGAATGTACTCCAATATTCACAGTGCTGCAACACTACTTACAGCCGCCAAGCCAAGGACATAATCTAAATATCTATCAACAGGAAACAAACTTAAAGTTACCAAAGGGGAAATGGTGGGGGAGGAATAAAGATTGTTATTTGGGATTAACAAATACTACTATATGTAAAACAGATAAACAACAAGGACTTACTCTGTAGCACAGGGAGCTATATTCAGTAGCTTGTAATCACCTGTAATGGAAAAGAATCTGAAATAGAAAATATATTCTTGGTCAGATTCTTTTCCATTATAGGTTATTACGAGTTCAGTTCAGTTCAGTTGCTCAGTTGTGTCCGACTCTTTGTGACCCCATGAACTGCAGCACACCAGGACTCCCTGTCCATCACCAACTCCCGGCGTTTACTCAAACTCATGTCCACTGAGTCGGTGATGCCATCCAACCATCTCATCCTCTGTCGTCCCCTTCTCCTCCTGCCTTCAATCTTTCCCAGCATCAGGGTCTTTTCAAATGAATCATCTCTTCTCATCAGGTGGCCAAAGTATTGGAGTTTCAGCTTCAACATCAGTCCTTCCAATGAACATTCAGGGCTAATTTCCTTTAGGATTGACTGATTGGATCTCCTTGCAGGCCAAGGGACTCTCAAGAGTCTTCTCCAACACCACAGTTCAAAAGCATCAATTCTGAAGCACTCAGCTTTCTTTATAGTCCAACTCTCACATCCATACATGACTACCGGAAAAACCATAACCTTGACTAGACGGACCTTTGTTGGCAGAAGAGTGTCTCTGCTTTTTAATATGCTATCTAGGCTGGTCATAACTTTCATTCCATAAATGTTTTTAAAATCTAGAACTAAATTTAAAATTAAACATTATAATCAAATATATAACAGTTTATAAATTTAACCTTCTTTTGGATATTCTCATTTGAAACTTGGGCATCTTCTTATATTTCTTCAATTATATTAGTTTAAAATTATATTAGTTTAAAAATACATAGCTAGGAAATGACAGAGAAGGGATTCAAGTATAGATCTCTTTGAATCAAAACAGATTCTATGTTCTATAAATACACTGTCAAAATTTTATTTAACTTCCCAAGAATACTAGATAATTTGCAACCCTATGGACCACCAGGCTCCCCTGCCCGTGGGATTCTCCATCAAGGATGCTGGAGTGAGTTGCCATGCCCCTCTCTAGGGGATCTTCCTGACGTAGGGACCTAACCTATGTCTCCTGCATTGCAGGCGGATTCTTTACTGGCGAGCCACAAGGGAAGTCCCGAGATAATTCAAAGTATTGCCAAACCAAAGTTCATTTGCCTAATACACAGTGAACCTAAACAAATCAAAATGTTACCACCATCTGTGATGCCTGAAAAATCACAAGGAATATGGTGACAGATATGTGGAGCAAAGGCCTGACCTTCAGAAAAGCTGTGACTGAGGCTCTCAGGGAAAGATCCAGGAGGCTATATGGGTGAGTGTCAGCCAAAGTAAACAAAAGAAAATTCTCACAGCTCAAAGATTCTCTTTGCTTTCAGTGGAGAAACGGTGGCACAAATTCCCATCTGTCCTTCTTAGTATTATAAAGAAAAATAGCAACATTGCACTGAGATATGTTGCTTCTGATCCAAGAATGAAAATATTTAAGTAGTTTTCAAATAACGAGGAAAAAGAGGGATTTGTGCTATTTTAAAATGTAAAAACTGGAAGGAATATATAGAAAGTGCAATTTATAGTTACTGTTTATTACATCTCACATATCAGAATCATAAGACCAAAGAAATTTCACAAGTCAATTAGTCTTCCTGTTTTCATAGAGTAGACATTTATTCTTTATATATTCATCTTATTTTCTTTTTTATATTAATTTATCTTAATTGGAGAACAATTACTTTACAATATTGTGATGGTTTTTGGCCATAAATCATCATGAATTGGCCACAGCTATACATGTGTCCCCCCCAACCTGAAGCCCCCTCCCACCTCCCTCCCCAACCTCCCGCTCTGGGTTGTCCCAGAGCACCAGCTTTGGGTGCCCTGCTTCATACATCAAATGAACTTGCACCGGTCATCTATTTTATATATGGTAATGTGCATGTTTCAGTGCTCAAGTGATCCCATCCTCACCTTCTCCCACTGAGTCCAAAAGCCTGAAGTTTATATCTATGTCTCCTTTACCGCCCTGCATTTAGGATACATACTTGCTTTTTTCAGTTTGAAAGCACCTTTGGAGATTTTAGCAGCTAAACCACCTCCACCACATGCCATACCACAAGTGCTCATAATTTTTGGCTATTTCAAGTCTAATAACTTCGTTTAATCAGCTATTCTTCACATTTCATGGATGAGGAATCTGAAGTGCACAGATATTAGGTAACCTGATGAAGGTTACAGACTAGTCAATGGTAAAGTCAGAGGTACTCTTTACACAATATTACCTTTGGGTTCAGAGGGCATCAGAGGGCAGACATACTGAAACCATACTCACAGAAAACTAGTCAATCTAATCACACTAGGACCACAGCCTTGTCTAACTCAATGAAACCAAGCCATGCCTGCAGGGCAACCCAAGACAGGCGAGTCATGGTGGAGAGGGCTGACAGAACGTGGTCCACTGGAGAAGGGAATGGCAAGCCACTTCAGTATTCTTGCCTTGAGAACCCCATGAACAGTATGAACAGGCAAAATGATAGGATATCAAAAGAGGAACTCCCCAGGTCATTAGGTGCCCAATATGCTACTGGAGATCAGTGGAGCAATAAGTCCAGAAAGAATGAAGGGATGGAGCCAAAGC
>SJYT01030172.1:92732-110135 GCA_006410635.1 Cephalophus harveyi
AGAAGACGCTTACTCCTTGGAAGAAAAGTTATGTCCAACCTAGATAGCATTTTCAAAAGCAGAGACATTACTTTGCCGACTAAGGTCCGTCTAGTCAAGGCTATGGTTTTTCCTGTGGTCATGTATGGATGTGAGAGTTGGACTGTGAAGAAGGCTGATCGCCGAAGAATTGATGCTTTTGAAGTGTGGTGTTGGAGAAGACTCTTGAGAGTCCCTTGGACTGCAAGGAGATCCAACCAGTCCATTCTAAAGGAGATCAACCCTGAGATTTCTTTGGAAGGAATGATGCTAAAGCTGAAACTCCAGTACTTTGGCCACCTCATGCGAAGAGTTGACTCATTGGAAAAGACTCTGATGCTGGGAGTGATTGGGGGCGGGAGGAGAAGGGGACGACCGAGGATGAGATGGCTGGATGGCATCACTGACTCGATGGATGTGAGTCTGAGTGATCTCCGAGAGATGGTGATGAACAGGGAGGCCTGGCGTGCTGCAATTCATGGGGTCGCAAAGAGTCGGACACGACTGAGCAACTGAACTGAACTGAACTGAACCTTTGGGTTCATACAGATATTAGTTAATGATCTTATTTATAGCCTATTTCTAAATCACACTGACTTCTCTCTTCATAGAATCTTTATTAATCTTGCATGTGTGTGCTCAGTCATGTCCAACAACTTGCAACCACATAGAGCCTATAAGGGTCCTCTGTCCATGGGAATCTCCAGGCAAGAAAACTGGAGTGGATTGCAATTTCCTCCCTCAGGGGATCTTCCCCACCCAGAAATCAAACCAGCATCTCTTGCATTGCAAGAAGATTCTTTGCCAACTGAGTCATCTGGGAAGCCCTTCTATTACCCTTACTTTTTTGCTAATACTTTTGAGTATTTTTATTTCTATTTAACATGTAATAAGCTTTGTAGGATAAGAACAGTGTTTATAGTTCTATTACATTCCTCACTTATCCTAATACAGTAAAAGAAAAATTGTAGCAAGCATTTATTAAAACTAGAAGAAAAAAAAAAGACTTTACGACCACAAGTCAAGACTACTGCAATAAGAGAGAGTTGATCAAGCCCACTGAATCTAAAGGTAGAAGATTATTAAAAACTGGCATGTATTCTCTGGCTCTCAGTTGTGTCCAATTCTTTATGACCCCCATGGACTGTAGCCCAACAGGCTCCTCTGTCCACAGGATTTCCCAGGCAAGAATACTGGAATGGGTTGCCATTTCCTTCACCAAGGTTTCAAACTGACCCAGGGATTGAACTCACGTCTTCTCTGTCTCTTGAATTGTGACATATTCTTTACCCACTAAGCTTTCAGAGAAGCCCAAGGAGCCTCTTAATGAGGGTGAATGAAGAGAATGAAAAAGCTGGCTTGAAACTCAGCATTCATAAAACTAAATTCATGGCATCTGGTCCCATCACCTCATGGTAAATAGAAGGATAAAAAGTTGAAGCAGTGACAGTTTTTATTTTCTTCATCTCCAAAATCTTTGTCTCCAATACCACAGAACTGTTATATTTCCATAGTGGCTGTTCTACTTGGGAAGTTTCTACCAACAATACACAAGGATTCCAACTTTTTCACATCCTCATCAATACTTATTTTCTTTTTTACTTCCATTTTTTATGGTAAGCTTCCTAGTGGGTACGAGGTATCTCATCGTGGCTTTAATTTACAGTTTCCTAATAATTACAGATTTTCATTGTTTTTCCAAGTGCATGAACATATCTATACAAGTCTTTTGGTTATCTTTTAATTAAGCTTCTTTTTGTTGTTGTGAATTATACATTTTATGGTTTGTTTTGAAAGCTACCTTTTTTAAGAAATGAAATGATGCTAGTAACAGGCTGAGTCTTTCCTTTCCTTTTCCTTTCTTCCTTCTGTTTTCCTTCTGTCCTTCTTTTAGCATCTAAGAGACAGTTTTGGTAAGGCTTAACTAAGAGATATAATTGAAACCTATTTTATTTTTCTCAGTCTCCACCCATTGTAAACTGGCATGGGAAAGGAGATAATTGTCAATTAACAATCTATCCATCCCTTTCAAAAAATATCAATCTTGCCCCTTGGCTTTTTAATTAGTTCTTATTTATGGATCTTATACTTCAGGTAAACATTTAACTATGTCTAGGTGATACTGCTTGTCACAGTCTGATTTAGATCTTCAGAAGTCTGGGCTGAGGTTTTGCATCTAGAATGAGATTTATGCCAGAGGAAAGGAGTATTCATTCACATTTCTTTCACTCTCACCTGTTCTGTCAACTTTCTCTCTGTATAGAAGTTGCATAAATATATGCAGGTAGTAAGTGAGGGAGATATGGAGAAGGGATTAGTATCTGTTTTATTTGGATAAAAGACTCTGCTTTGGGATCATTGTCAGTTCTATGCTGGCTGTGAATACTAAAGACTAGGCTAATCTCTGCTTTGACAGTAACCTGAAATATCTGTGCTATATGTCTTGTCTTTTAATGTCCAAGTGGTCTGAAAGTATTCTATCCTTTGAGATACTAGTTACATTTCTTCACCCTTTTCATCCAGTGGTCTCTGCAGATCTTCCAGAGACCAATATTTGGCTCTCTGGGGCAGTGTCTGAGTAGCCCACCAGAATCTGTAGTTTCTTTCCAAATTAGGAATTTGTTGTTCAGTCACTCAGTTGTATCTGACTCTTTGTGACCCCAAGGACTGCAGCATGCCAGGCTTCCCTACCCTTCATCATCTCCCGGAGCTCACTCAAACTCATGTCCATTGAATTGGTTATGCCATCCAACCATCTCTTCCTCTGTTATCCCCTTCTCCTCCTGCCTCCAATCTTTCTCAGCATCAGGGTCTTTTCTAATGAGTTTGCTTTTCACATCAGAGTACTGGCCAAGTATTGGAGTTTGGGCTTCTGCATCAGTCCTTCCAATAAATATTTATGGTTGATTTCCCTTGGGATGGACTGGTTTGATCTTCTTGCAGTCCAAGGGACTCTCAAGAGTATCTCCAATACCACAGTTCAAGAGAATCAGTTCTTCAGTGCTCAGCCTTCTTTATGGTCCAACTCTCACATCCATACATGACTACTGGAAAAACCATACCTTTGACTATATGGACCTTTGTTGGCAATGTCTCTGCTTTTTAATATGCTGTATAAAGGCCACAAGAAAACCTACGAATTTTAGCCATGACTGCCTTGGATCTGGATTTGAACTTGACTTCTTTGGAAATCAGTATTGGATTTCTCCCAAAGCATTGTGTCACTTGACCCTCTCCCTAATGTTCATTCTCCATAATGAGCATAGAAGAATAGCCAACAGTTCAGAAAACAGTCTCCAGCTAGAAAATAAGAACAGTTCTGGTCTCCAGGTAGGAAACAGGACCCCATTCTTACAGAAAAAATCATATTTTGCAAGTAATTCTAGATAGAGTGGTGCACTAAATCTCATGAGATGAGAAGAATGAATAGAGAGCATCCTGTTTACCAATGTCTGGTGTGGCAAGAAAGCATTTTTCTTTTCCTTTTTAGCTTTTTTAAAAGATTTCTGGAGGTAAATCACCCAAAGTTAGTCCTTGAAACTTGATGCAAAATATAAAAAGCCAACATCATGGAATCAAGCTCCCATTGAAATTTATATTTTTTGTTTCTAACTTTCTACAGTAATTGCTATAGTCTTTGGTAACCACAAAGGGCCAGAAAAGAGTCCCAATAATACTTTACATCACAGTATAATATTTGCTGGGACAAAAACGTGACAATTGTGCTAGTTAAAATTCATTCATTTCTTAAAGACATGTATTTAATACTAGCTTAAACAACAAGAAAACTCTAAAAAATTAATTTATTAGCTCCTTTAACTGGGAAGCCCAATTCAGTTGACTTCAGGCATAAATGGATTCAAAGCTGCTAACAGTATTGTTAAAATTCCTCTTTGTTTTTCTCACATTGCTACTCATTATTTTATCCCTAGATAAGCATTTGTATTCACAGATTTAACTTTAGCTATCAAGAAACATGACTATTTCTGAATATAGCTAGCAAAATTCCAAGAAAGAGGTTTTCATTAGTTTTGTCTGAAAGTGAAAGTAGTGTCCTGTTCTCTGTGAGCCCATGGACTGTGGAATCCATGGATTCTCCAGGCCAGAATAGTGGAGTGGGTAGCCTTTCCCTTCTCCAAGGGATCTTCCCAACCCAGGGATCGAACCCAGGTCTCCCACATTACAGACAGATTTTTTTTTTACCAGCTGAGCCACCAGAGAAGCCCAAGAATACTGGAGTGGGCAGTCTATCCCTTCTCCAGGGGATTTTCCTGACCCAGGAATCAAACCAGTGTCTCCTGCTTTGTGGGCAAATTCTTTGCCTGCTGAGCTACCAGGGAAGCCTTCTAATCTCACAACAAAAAAATTTGGGTAGAGAGTTGCAGAGGGATTTACCTGGTGGCTCAGATGGTAAATAATCTGCCTGCAATACAGGAGACCCAAGTTCGATCCCTGGATCAGGAAGATCCCCTGGAGAAGGAAATGGCAAGCCACTCCAGTATTCTTGTCTGGAGAATTCCATGGACAGAGATATTGCTTTGCCTACAAAGGTCCATGTAGTCAAAGCTATGGTTTTTCCAGTAGTCATTTATGGATGTGAGAACTAGACAATAGAAAAAGCTGAGGACCAAAGAATTGATGCCTTCAAATTGTGGTGCTGGAGAAGACTCTTGAGAGTCCCCTGGACTGCAAGGAGATCAAACCAGTCAATCTTAAAGGATATCAATCCTGAATATTCATTGGAAGTATTGATGTTGAAGCTGAAACTCCAATACTTTGGCCACCTGATGTGAGGAGCTGACTCATTTGAAAAGACCCTGATAGATGGGAAAGACTGAGGGCAGGAGGTGAAAGGGATGACAGAGGATGAGATGATTGGATATTATCACCAACTCAATGTACATGTGTTTGGGTGGACACCTGGAGTTGGTGATAGGCAGAGAGGCCTGGCGTGCTGCAGTCCATGGGGTCACAAAGAGTTGGACACAACTGAGCAACTGAACTGAACTGAACTGAACTTATACCTTAATAAAGTAGCTTTTTAAAATGGAGATAACGGACTTTGCTAATGCTCCATTGGTTAAGACTCCATGCTTCCAATGCAAAGGACATGAGTTTGAACAAACTCCAGGAGATGGTGAAGGACAGGAAAGCCTGGCATGCTTCAGTCCATGGGGTCACAAAGAGTCAGACACAACTTAGCAAGTAAACAACAACAAAGAGTTGCAGATATCTGAGTGGCCACACCTGGATTATTTGTTTATCCTTGAGTCCAAAGTAGAGTCAGTTCCATCCAAACTGTTGGCCTGAGAAATAGAGAAATATACCTATCTGAAGACATTGGGTTTTTTTGTTTTTTGTTTTTTTCAAAAAAGGGAGAAAGCCTTCTAGGAAGGTGAAAATAATACTTGACTATCACTGAAATTCCTACAAAATCCTATCCAGTCTACAATTGAAAAAAAATTTTCTACATGAAAGAACCAGAAATCTGGGAATTTCTGTTTCAGGCAACAGGGAATTACCAATAGCATTGAATAAGCAATAAAATCAAATCAAAGTTAAATTTTTATTCTACAGGCTTCCACAATTCACTTTCTCATGCCTTTTTATCCTTTAATTATAGCGGGTTTTGTAAGCCATTCATAGAAACCTTCTTCCCTCCGGTAACGATTAGATTAATACCTACCAATTTCCAAGCGATCTAGTTTGTGAAATGAGCTTTTGAATAGTTATAGCTTCACCTGTACCTAGGACAAGAAATCCATGGAAACCCTGAACTTCTAATGACTGGAGGTTGGCAGAATCAGGTACCGAGAGGTCCGTCTGTTGCGAGGCTGCTTTGAGACCTGCACTTGGCTCTATCTTCCTGATTTAGATGATTTCACCAATAATATGGTAGTGGTTTAGTTCCTAAGTTGTGTCTGACTCTTGTGGCCCAAGGGACTGTAGCCTGCCAGGCTCCTCTGTCCGTGGGATTCTCCAGGCAAGAATACTGGAGTGTGTTACCATTTTCTTCTCCAGGGGATCTTTCCAACCCAGGAATTAAGCCCAAGTCTCCTGCATCACAGGCAGATTCTTTACCAACTGAGCTACAGGGGAAGCTGCAATGATATGGAGTTACTCTTTACACAATGTCTTAGGATAATTCCAGTATCATTCTGATAAGACCATTTAGGAAGGTAGTTGTACAAATTTTACTAGTAGAACAAGGGTAAGAAACAAAAAACTCCTGTAAGAATAAGTCAAGGACGAGGATATGGAGCAATCTCTCTTTTTTCACCTCAAGCAGATATACATATGTATGTGTGTATATATATATATATATGTGTGTGTATATATATATATATATATATCCACAAACACTATACACACTATATTATATATTAAAAAAGTGTATATATATATATATACGAACAAAGCTAGTGGAGGTGATGGAATTCCAATTGAGCTATTTCAAATCCTGAAAGATGATGCTGTGAAAGTGCTTCTCTATGAGTCTTTTTTTTTTTTTTCAGTTTAACATTCTATGGGGTGAAGACTGTCTTCAGAAAATAAGACAACATACATCATCAAAACAAGGGAACACCATTTTGAAAGTCACTCAGTCATGTATGACTCTTTGCGACCCCGTGGACAGTAGAGTCCATGGAATTCTCTAGGCCAGAATACTGGAGTGAGTAGCCTTTCCCTTCTCCAGGAGATCTTCCCAGCCCAAGGACTGAACCCAGGCCTCCCGCATTGCAGGCAGATTCTTTATCAGCTGAGCCACAAGAATACTGGAATGGGTAGCCTATCCCTTCTCCAGCATATTTCCCAACCCAGGAATCGAACTAGAGTCTCCTGCATTAAAAACAGGTGGTTTTTTACCAACTGAGCTATGAGGGAAGCCCCTTTCTAAATACAATCAGTGGTAAAGCCATGAGTGGAACACATCAACTATGTTTTCCAACATTAGAGTAGTCATATGAAAAGAAAGGGAGAGAGTATTTTTCTAAATGTCTTTATAAGACCAAAATTAAGATAATAGAAAATCTAGGGAAAATATGTTCTTCTTAATATAATTGACTTTCACCCAGTGACAAATATATATTAAGGCCTTAAATTCTCTTATGTGTTAATATAAATTATTACTGGAAGTTTCAAAAACAAAAAAAGGTTTGTATGTTCCACGCTCATATCTCATTGCTTTAGAAGCAATGGTGTCTGATATCCTTTCCAATACTAATGTCTAATGTCTATGAGTCACAATTTTGTGGTCTACCTCTCTACTGAGAATGGCTTGCTTGCATTTTGACAAATCACAGTGGTTAAAGAAAATGGGAATTTTGCCATTAGGTACCACTGCGTGGGAAGAGAGCAAATTGGCCAAGATGGCATGTTCAGGCTCTCTCGCCCCATGTTTTATAAATAATGACTATGTAACAGCTGAGATCATTTGCAGCATTGTGCATGCACGTCACAAGGTCCTTTCTTGGTCATGGACTACTTTGTGCTATACACATATGTGAGCATTACGACTGCATCACAGTTGCGTCCATTGGGTCAGCCATGAGAGCAGAGAATATAGTGTGTCTACTGCTATGGCTGCTGCGTCAGCCAGGAGAGAATACTGCTATGGCTGCTGTGACAGCCAGGAGGGAGGTTCTCTTGTGTTAGTTTATGCTACAGCTGTTATCAGGAGAGGATAAACATGTCTACAGTTCCTATAGCTCCTTGAGTCTTCTTCCAGCCTCTTAGCTCGAGCCTTGCCTACCCTGGGTTCAGCAAACTGTGTACTCAATGAAATACAGTGAGACATATTGGCTGTGTCAACAGGATCAGCAATACACACTGTGAAAGACCTCGAGATCTGATTTTGAGGGGAGATTTATGTTGTTTTGACAGTCACAAATTATTGGAGGTAAATAAACTAAGAAAAATTTAACTCCTAATGTAAATATTCTGTTAATTGACAGGAGGAAAGAGGTTTATAAACAGTTAATCAATTAGACACTCAACCATTAAGTAGCACATATAGGATTAGAATTCAGGACATTTTATTTCAGAAGTCATTCTCTTAAATAGGATAATTTTCTTTCTTCTATCTTAGTAAAACCAGCTGTTTGTAGACAATGTTCTCAGTTGCTTCTGTAGAGAATGGAGCACAGATAATGTCAATGAGCTGACAGGTCAGTGTGGTGATATTGTTGTTTGCCATGTGCTCTGACATGACCGGAATTTGGAAGAGAAAACAAGTGTCACTGCCTTGGAGATGCAGTCTCAAGCAGCCGCTTCTTAACAGACTTATCAAGATCACCTTCCTTGTGCTGGCATGCTGTGTGCCCAGCATTAAGAGGCAGGTCATTTTGTTCACCTAGGGAGGGTCTGGGCAAATGGGATTGAAAAGGAGCAAATGGATAAAGTTGCTAAGGGCCACAGATTAGTTTCCTGTAACAGTTAAAAGCTGCCATCTGTGCAATCACTTGAATTTACATATATCTGCCAAATATAGCAGAGAAGGCAATGGCAACCCACTCCAGTACTCTTGCCTGGAAAATCCCATGGACAGAGGAGTCCAGTAGGCTGCCGTCTATGGGGTCACACAGAGTCGGACACAACTGAAGCGGCTTAGCAGCAGCAGTAGCCAAATATAGAGGGATGGAAACTTTCAGATATACATTTTTCTATAAAAGAAAAAGACTGTAAATTTTTTAAATATAAATTTGAATTTAGCAAAGTTAAACCCCTACATACAGATGTCCATATATTCAAAGCTATGTTTTTTTCAGTCATCATGTATGGATGTGAGAGTTGGACCATAAAGAAACTTGAGCATCAAAGAATTTTGAATTGTGGCATTGGAGAAGACTCTAGAGAGTTCCTTAGACTACAAGGAGATCAAACTAGTCAATCCTAAAGGAAACCAATCCTGAATTTTCATTGGAAGGACTGATGCTGAAGATGAAGCTCCAATACTTTGGCCACCTGATGTGAAGATCTGACATTAGAAAAGACCCTGATGCTGGGAAAGATTGAATGCAGGAGAGGGGATGACAGAGGACAAAATGGTTGGATGGCATCACCGACTCAATGGACATGAATTTGAGCAAGCTCATGGAGATGGTGAAGGACAGGGAAGCCTGGTGTGCTGCAGTCCATGGGATAGCAAAGAATTGGTCACGATTGAGCGACTGAACAACAACAACAACAGATATTCAGATTCCTTCCCATCTCCATGCAAACATGTTTGCCCAGGAAATCTCTTCTCTAAACATTTATTTCCAACATGCTTTTCTTGTCCCATGAACCAGCTTTTCATCACCAGAGTCTCTGTATTTTAGATGAAGAGGTGGATATGGTGATAAACAAAGTCCTGGATTTCAGTGCCAACTGAAGTACTGAAGCACTACTGCATCTTGGAAATTGAAGTATTCTCAAACTTTCAGTTTATTTAATTTATATAAGAATGAATTTTGAATGAAGAATGCCTAAAGACAACTGCAGCTCTAAAATTCAAATTCCCTTTTGACTAAATATAAGAACCTTTGACATAAAGAGTCGTTTTATAAAGGAGGGTGCATTAAGTATGTGCCTGCAGAAATTAGTCACTGACAGACATGCAGAAAAGACATATATAATGGTGACTTAAAGACAGCCCTGGAAGCCATTGTAATTATAGATTTTGTTGTTTTGAAAATATGCCAAACCCTTTTTATTCTGTTAGCCAAACTGATGCCCTCTATTTTTTAAGGGCCAGACTGTTCCATCACTAATTGTTAGTAATTGTACATTTATTAGGACTTCCCAGGTGGCACTAGTGGTAAAGGACTCACCTGCCACTGCAGAAGACATAAGAGATGCAGGCTTGATCCCTGGGTCAGGAAGATTCCCTGGAGGAGGGCTTAACAACCTACTCCAATATTCTTGTCTAGAGAATCCCATGGGTGGAGGAGCCTGATGGGCTACAGTACATAGGGTCACAAAGAGTCAAATATGTCTGAAGTGACTTAGCATGCATGCATGCATATATTTATTAGCGACATTCTATGTGCTAGAAATTTATTGATCATGTTACAGCATAATCTACTGTAATCTTCTTACAAGCCTTCTGAAGCAGACACTACTTTTTTTTTTTTAATCATTAGGGGATAAGTTAAAGTCTGAATTAAGGCAATAGCCATGAAAATAGAGAAGGAAGATGTAGGCGTAAATAATAAAAGGATAGAAATGAAATGATTAACAGTTTGATTTAAGGATGTGAGAGACAGAAGAATCTAAAAGTATTTCCAAGATTCTCACCTGGATTACTAAGTATATTGGTGCCATTAGCCAATACAGAACAAAATGTTCCATGGGGGAGAAAAATAATTTGACTACATTAATTTCAAAGTGTATATGGGACATTCTAAAAGGATTCCCCAACAGATAGCTATACATGTGATTCTGAACTTAATCCAAGAGATGAGGTTTAAAAACATCAGTATGGGACTCATGAACGCTCTAATGATGACCAATGCTATGGATTTCAATAAGAATCTATAAAGAGAAAAAAAAACTTCAAAAAAGAATAAAAATGAAGTCAAGGATAGAATCAAAATATTAGATATATTTAGATAGAATCTGAATCTAAATATCTGAGAAGTGAAGATTTTGAAGAACTAATGTGAGTGTAATTATGAGAGGAGTGAGAGAACACTGGAATGTTCACGGCATTCATACGAAATACTCAGAAAGAGTAATCAGAAAGAAGTTGTACAAGTCAAGAAAGGAGATCAACAAGTGAAAGGAGAGAATTTAAGGTAGGGAGTAGTAACTTATCAAATACTGCAGATGGTGAAGAGCATGGTAAACATCTACTACATTTGACACCAGGGGTGAAATTTCTACCTTTGTAAATCATTTTAGGTGAATGATTGGATGAGGTGGAAAAGAGGACAGAATTCAGATTGTGAATGTATATGTGCAAATCAGAAGTGATTAGAGAAATCAGCACATGAATCTATGATGTGTCTTGTTTGGAGATTGTGCATTTTTCTCTAAATCACTTATGTGCCTCAGCCTCACTTTTTTTTTTGAGCTTGTGTAAATAATTATCTGAATAATCTATATTTGATGGTGAATGTAAAAACAGATGTAATAAAGTGACTAGAAATGGTCTGTTAAAAATAGGTGACCTAGGTGATCGCATATTTTTCTGGGACTATGGAGACTGCTAGAGAGGCAAGTTGAAAATATGGAATGGAGCCAGGACAACTAATGATGCAGAGTTGAAGCAGATATTAAAGAAGACTCAGAGCCCAAATGGAAGTACTAGACACAACAGAATCAGTTACCTCTCTTCATCTGAGACTGGGTAGAGTAAAATAAGATAGCTAATGATGCAGATGAGCTTCTAAATGCTAGTCCTAGGTGTAAAAATCATTATTTTTGCATGTTTTTATTTTCTTTTTGAGGTTAAAGTAAGAAGACATGAAATCTACTGAAAAATGAGGATAGGGTCAAAGATCTGAGAAGAGAAGTGCAGATTTTGAAGAACTAATTGAGGAATATGAAAGGGCACTTGCTAATATAAAATAAAATGATTGACAAGGGCATTGATGCCTCTACTAAGACTGAAAACTATATTTATAGTAGTCACAATCAGCACAGGGTTATACATTTTTTAAAAGTGTCTATCATCCTCTATGTAGAGCCAGAGAAAAGGAACATTGGTTCCTTTTTGCCTTTTGTAGATCCTGGGATTAGAACTTATATCAAACTTATTTTGTTCAGGTCTGTCCTTCTCATGGTATGTACTTTCCAAATATAATCCAAAGGGATACATAGGTTGGCCATGAGCTTGAAGGAAACCTTTGATATCTCTGTCTTTATTTCAGATATCATCAGATTCATCTGCCAACGTGATCCCCAGACTCTATTCAAGAAATCATCATGACTATGCCCTCTTTTTTTATTTTTTTTTCTGTTTAGAGATTCCACCATGCACATGTTCTACACAGAGAGTATACATAATAGGACACTGAAACATTCAATAAATTTTAATGGAAAAGAGTTAAAACCTTCAACAATTCAAGTGAGATTCTAGCTTCTGGGCTCTTTAATTGATTCATGGAGTTTTTGCTATAGCAACCAATTCCTTCTTGGTCACCCCTATAATTCACTTATTCACCTACCTCTTCAAAGATGAGATAGTAAAGATATTTCCTGAGCATGGTTCATGTGCAAAACACTGAGAAAACAACATTACTGGGAAAACAACATTCATTGCTCTCATGGTTCATATTCTACAAGAGATTCAAACATTATACAGTTATACAATAAGTAAAAAGTAATAATTATATATAGTTAATAGATAAATAATAACTTTGTAATCACTATATAATGTTACAGGTATAATGCATAAGTTTCTTCTATTTTTACCTAATATAAATGTATTAATGTAATACATTAACAATTCAAATATTTTTGGCTCTTAAAAAGTAAAATTTTTGGCCACTTGGAAAACTTAGCTATTTCATTTAATATACATCAAACACATACACTTATTTATTACTGAAAATATATGATGATGTTCTTAGACATTCATATATATTTATACTCATGCATACATATTTCTACATGTGTATTTCATATGCTGCCTAAGTTCACTGATTTTAGCAAGAGATTTTACAAATAAATTCCTTGGGTAAAAACTGCTAGCTGCCATGGCAACTGTTTTCCCCAACATTCCAGAGTTTCTTCACTGAAAAACATGAGGCCTTGGAGACTTTAAATGTCTCTTATACAATGCAGTCTAAACCTTTTACCCTAGAGCCTTACCAGCCTATGCCTTGAAAGGACTATTGCTGCTGCAGCTAAGTCACTTCAGTCATGTTTGACTCTATGGACTATAGCCTACCAGGCTCCTCTGTCCACTGGATTCTCCAGGCAAGAATACTGGAGTGGGTTTCCATGCCACCCTCCAGGAGATCTTCCCAAACCAGGGATCGAACCCACATCTCTTATGTCTCCTGAACTGGAAGACAGATTCTTTACCACTGGCACCACTTGAGACTAACTACCATTTAGTTTATTATGTCCTGCTTTTCTCCCCCATTTAACAAACATGTCTCCAGAATAGGAGGAGAGAAAAAAAAAAACTTTAACATCTCCTTACACAGAATAGGCACTCAAGAAATTAGCTTTGTTAATATTATTGTTATTACTCAAATGATAGGTTCCAAAAATTTTGCACTTTGTATGAATCTAAGTAAATTGTGCTTTCAAGCTCACTTATTTCTTCTGATTGTGCTCTTTCACCACTTCTTCCTCATATCCTGACCTAAACCATATTAACTACTGATAATCCCACAAAGTGCCATTATCACTTCTGTCTTATCCCTTTGTTAGTCCTTCTGAGACTCCTATTCCACAAACACCCAACCTTCTCTCACAGACTTAGGTAATTCTTGTCATTCAGACCTCATATGAAGGCACTCCCCCCTTCAGGAAGCCAAGAACCACATATAAGGGGCTGGGTACTACTTCTAAATGTTGTTGCAATACCTTGTCCTGGCCACTGTCACGGCATTGATGACAGTGACTGGAAATGTCCTTTTTATTTTTCTATTGCTTTAACTGACAACTTGCTTCTCTATTTATTGTAACTCTAGCTGTATTACCATGGCCAAGTTTCCAGTAGACTCATTCTGCAAATATTGAGTATCTACTAAAACCCAGTAACTATGCTGGGGACCAGGTACAGAAGTGAACAATACTCACAAAATTCCTGCATTAGCAAACCTTATACTGTACTGGAGAAAGACAAAAAATAGACAATTAGTAATATGATTCAGAGAGTAATTCAAGGCCCAAAGTGGAATAAGGTAGAATAATTGGATAGAATTATTGGCAATGTGCAGGATATTTTTCAGAGAATGGTTAGGCAAGGTGTCTCAGTGGAGGTAGTATTTAGCCTGGGATGTGAATGATAAGAAGAAACCACCAAGAAAAGTACTGGGGCAGCACATTCCAGGCAGAAGAAATAACATGTGCAAATACTTGAAGGAAAGAAGATGACACTGGGCATGTGTGGGATTATATGATAGAGGAAAATGGTGTGATGGGGTTGGAGAAGTGTACAGAGGTCACACTATGTAGGGTCATATGTGAGAAGCAGAAAAAAACCTAAACAGGGTTAAAACATGATCTAAAGGAATTGAAAATTTCCTATCATCTTCTTTTCAGACATTGAAAAAACAAAAGTTATCATGAATGATTTTCATATAATAGCTCACTGAGTCCTATTAACAGTTATATGAAGAATTATATAAGTAGGAGTTTAAAGATAAGAAAACAAAAATACAGAAGCACTAAGTAACCCCCCAAGAGATCATGACTAAGGATAGATATAAGGCAGTATTTGGATCTTGGTAATCTGATTCCAGAATTTATATTCACCCACTGTGGCAAAATTTTGCCAAGTGTCATGCTAAAAGTCATACTATGGCACAAATAAATTTGGAAGTAAAATTGTGGCTTCTGGAATTGCAGTTTCATGAACTCTGTGGTTACCAGACTGCTTATGGGATGCTATTAGTACTGTTATCAAGATTAAATGTTTAATGAGTATCTGCCATCTGCAGAGATTGAGGATAAGCACAATGAGGATGAAAATGGACACAGTAGAGTTTCTGTTCAACTACCTTGCCATTTGATTGGTGAGGTAGAACAATCAAATTGTAAGATCCATAAACTTCCTTATTGGATGATAAGTTGCAGAGCAAATCTGAGGTGGTTGAGATAATATACACTGGATGGTCTGTGAAGACTTTGAGTAGGTCAGGAAGAGTTAGGTGAAAAGAAAAATGAAAGACTTACTACAGAGAAAAATACGTAAAGTGGAAAGATTTGTCTAGAGGAGTTATAGATTGTAAGGTATTAATATAGAGCGCCAGACAAATGAGCAACCAAAATGGTTTCGTTGACATCTAACCTCACCTTTCACCAATCCCCACCCCTTCCTACTTTCTAAAGGAAAACCTAAGGGGCTGGGCAGTTGTAGGAGAATACAGGATATGGTGTTCTTGAAGCCAAAGTATGGGATGCTTTTCCTTCTCCCTACCATAAAGAAGAGCAGAGGGAGGCTTGTACTCTTTCTTGCATAGACAAGAGAAGGAGACTACAACGTAAGTGATCCTAAAAGTTAGAGGGACCTACTCAAAAAGACTAACATCTCTTCTCCAGATGAACCTCTGCTTAGGTCACAGACTTATTCACTCACCTAAAAAAGGAGAATTGGAGAAAGAGAGCATGACAGAAGGAGTACACTAAGTTGGAACATTCTGTAAACCCAGTCTCTGGTCTGTCAAGAGTGAATTTTCCATGTGTCAGTGATTGCAACTGATGATGGAACAGTCTTTATAGTGCTTGCCAAGACTTCAAGATGACATCTATACACATTGTTTTTTGGTTGTGTGTGTGTATTTTTTTGTTTGCTTGTTTTTTGGCAGCAGGGAGATTTGGGTGATTTTTAATTTTTTTTTAATTTATTTTTTTATTGAAGGATAATTGCTTTACAGAATTTTGTTGTTTTCTGTCAAACCTCAACATGAATCAGCCATAGGTATACATATATCCCCTCCCTTTTGAAACTCCGTCCCATCTCCCTCCCCATCCCACCCCTCTAGGTCAATACAGAGCCCCTGCTTGAGTTTCCTGAACCATACAGCAAATTCCCATTGGCTATCTATTTTACATACAGTAATGTAAGTTTCCATGTTACTCTTTCCATACATCTCACCCTCTCCTCGCCCCTCCCCATGTCCATAAATCTATTCTCTATGTCTGTTTCTCCATTGTTGCCCTGTAAATAAATTCTTCAGTACCATTTTCTAGGTTCCATATATGTGTGTTAGAATACAATATTTATTTTTCTCTTTCTGACTCACTTCACTCTGTATAGTAGGTTCTAGGTTCATCCATCTCATCATACTTACTCAAAAGTGTTCCTTTTTATGGCCGAGTAATATTCCATTGTGTATATGTACCACAACTTCTTTATCCATTCATCTGTCGATGGACATCTAAGTTACTTCCATGTTCTAGCTTTGTAAATAGTGCTGCAATGAACAATGGGATACATGTATCTTTTTCAATTTTGGTTTCCTCAGGGTATATGCCTAGGAGTGGGATTGCTGGTGGTTTTAGTCCTAGTTTTTTAAGGAATCTCCATACTGTCTTCCATAGTGACTGTATCAATTTACATTCCCACCAACAGTGCAAGAGCATTGCCTTTTCTCCACACTCTTTTCAGCATGTACTGTTTGTAGACATTTTGATGATGGCCATTCTGACCAGCATGAGGTGATAGCTCATTGTGGTTTTGATTTGCATTTCTCTAATAATGAGCGATGTTGAGTATCTGTTCATGCCTTTGTTATCCATCTGTATGTCTTCTTTGGAGAAATGTCTGTTTAGGTCTTTTTCCCACTTTTTGATTGGGTTGTTTGCTTTTCTGGCATTGAGTTGTATGAGCTGCTTGTATACTTGGGAAATTAACCCTTTGTCAGTTGTTTCATTTGCTATTATTTTCTTCCATTCTGAGGGTTGTCTTTTCACCTTGCTTATAGTTTCCTTTGCTGTGCAAAAGCTTTTAAGTTTCATCAGGTCCCACTTGTTTACTTTTGTCTTTTATTTCCATTATTCGAGGAGGTGGGTCATGGAGGATCTTGCTTTGATTTATGTCATCCAGTGTTCTGCCTCCATTTTCTTCTAAGAGGTTTATAGTTTCTGGTCTTACATTTAGGTCTTTAATCCATTTGAGTTTAACTTTGTGTATGGTGTTAGGAAATGTTCTAATTTCATTCTTTTACATGTAGCTGTCCAGTTTTCCCAGCACTATTTACTGAACAGGCTGTCTATGCCCCATTGTATATTCTTGCCTCCTTTGTCAAAAATAAGGAACCCATAGGTGCATGGGTTTATTTCTGGGCTTTCTATCTTGTTCCACTGTTCTATATTTCTGTTTTTGTGCTAGTACCATACTGTCTTGATGACTGGAGGATAATCAGAAGTCAGGAAGTTTGATTCCTCCACTTTCATTCATCTTTTTCAAGATTTCTTTGCTTATTTGGGGTCTTTTGTGTTTCCATATGAATTTTGAAATTTTTTTGTTCTAGTTCTGTGAAAATGCCATTGGTAATTTGTTAGGGATCACATTGAATCTCTGGATTGCATTTGGTCATATAGTGATTTTCTCAATATTGATTCTTCCCACCCAGGAACATGGAATATCTCTCCATCTGTTTATGTCCTCTTTGATTTTCTTCATCAGTGTCTTATACTTTTCTGTGTACAGTTCTTTTGTCTTCTAGATAAGTTTCAGTTCAGTTCAGTTCAGTTGCTCAGTCGTGTCCTACTCTTTGC
>SJYT01030172.1:110449-145278 GCA_006410635.1 Cephalophus harveyi
AGCACTTTCACAGCATCATCTTTCAGGATTTGAAACAGCTCAACTGGAATTCCATCACCTCCACTAGCTTTGTTCGTAGTGATGCTTTCTAAGGCCCACTTGACTTCACATTCCAAGATGTCTGGCTCTAGATTAGTGATCACATCATCATGATTATCTGGGTCGTGAAGATCTTTTTTGTACAGTTCTTCTGTGTATTCTTGCCACCTCTTCTTAATATCTTCTGCTTCTGTTAGGTCCATACCATTTCTGTCCTTTATCGAGCCCATCCTTGCATGAAATGTTCCCTTGGTATCTCTAATTTTCTTGAAGAGATCTCTAGTCTTTCCCATTCTGTTGTTTTCCTCTATTTCTTTGCATTGATCACTGAAGAAGGCTTTCTTATCTCTTCTTGCTATTCTTTGGAACTCTGCATTCAGATGCTTATATCTTTCCTTTTCTCCTTTGCTTTTCGCTTCTCTTCTTTCACAGCCATTTGTTAGGCTTCCCCAGACAGCCATTTTGCTTTTTTGCGTTTCTTTTCCATGGGGATGGTCTTGATCCCTGTCTCCTGTACAATGTCACGAACCTCATTCCATAGTTCATCAGGCACTCTATCTATCAGATCTAGGCCCTTAAATCTATTTCTCACTTCCACTGTATAATATAAGGGATTTGATTTAGGTCATACCTGAATGGTCTAGCGGTTTTCCCTGCTTTCTTCCATTTAAGTCTGAATTTGGTAATAAGGGGGAGTTCATGTTCTCCTAGATATTTAATTCTTTTTGTTGCAATGGTGAATGGGATTCATTCCTTAATTTCTTTCTGATTTTTGATTGTCAGTGTATATAAATGCAAATGATTTATATGTATTGATTTTGTATCCTGCAACTTTACTAAATTCATTGATTAACTCTAGTAATTTTCTGATACTGTCTTTAGGGTTTTCTGTTTACAGTATCATGTCATCTGGAAACAGTGATTGCTTTACTTCTCCTTTTCTGATCTGGATTCCTTTTATTTCTTTTTCTTCTCTGATTGCTGTAGCTAGGACTTCCAGAACTATGTTGAATAATAGTGGATACCCTTGTCTTGCTCCGGATCTTGGGGGGAATGCTTTCAGTTTTTCACCATTGAGAATAATGTTTTCTATAGGCTTATCACATATGGCCTTTACTATGTTGAGGTAGGTTCCTTCTATGTCCATTTTTTGAAGAGTTTTAATCATAAATGGGTGCTGAATTTTGCCAAAGGCTTTTAGTGCACCTATTGAGATCATCATATGGATTTTTGTTTTCAATTTGTTAATATGGTGCATCACATTGATTGACTTGCATATATTGAAGAACCCTTGAATTCCTGGAATAAACTCAACTTGATCATGGTGCATGAGCTTTTTAATGTGTTGCTGAATTCTGTTTGCTAAAACTTTGTTGAGGATTTTTGCATATATATTCATCAGTGATATTGGCCTACAGTTTTCTTTTTTTGTGTTGTCTTTGTCTAGCTTTGGTATCAGGATGATGGTGGCCTTGTAGAATGAGTTTGGAAGTGTTCTTTCCTCTGCAATTTTTTGAAAGACTTTTAGAAGGATAGGCATTAGCTCTTCTCTAAATGTTTGATAGAATTCTCCTGTGAAGCCATCTGGTCCTGGGCTTTTGTTTCTTGAGAGATTTTTGATCACAGCTTCAATTTTAGTTCTTGTAATTGGGTTGTTCATAATATCTATTTCTTCCTAATTCAGCCTTGGAAGATTGAACTTTTCTAAGAATCTGTCCATTTCTTCCAGGTTATCCATTTTATTGCCATATAGTTGTTCATAATAGTCTCTTATAATCCTTTGTATTTATGCATTGTCTGTTGTAACCTCTCCTTTTTCATTTCTAATTTTCTTGATTTGATTCTTCTCTCTTTTTTTCTGGATGAGCCTGGCTACAGGCTTGTCAATTTTGTTTATCTTCTCAAAGAACCAGCTTTTATTTTTATTAATCTTTACTATTGTTTCTTTCATTTATTTCCTCTCTCATCTTTATGATTTCTTTCCTTCTACTATTTTGGGTGTTTTTTGTTGTTGTTGTTGTTCTTCTTCTTCTTCTTCTTCTTTTCCCAGTTGATTTAGGTGTAAAGTTAGGTTGTCTATTCGATGTATTTCATGTTTCTTGAGGTAGGATTGTATTGCTATAAACTTCCCTCTTAGGACTGCTTTTGCTGCATCCCATAGGTTTTGAGTTGGTGTGTTCTCATTGTCATTTGTTTCTAGAAATTTTTTGATTTCTTTTTTTAATTTCTTCAGTAAACTGCTGGTTATTTAGAAATGTATTGTTTATTCTCCATGCGTTTGTGTTTCTTACAGTTTTTCTCCTGGTAATTAATGTTTAGTCTCATAGCTTTGTGGTCAGAGAAGATGCTTGATACAATTTCAATTCTCTTGAATTTACTGAGGTTTGATTTGTGACCCAAGATGTGGTCTATCCTGGAGAATGTTCCAATTCTTCTTCTTCTTCTTCTTTTCCCAGTTGATTTAGGTGTAAAGTTAGGTTGTCTATTCGATGTATTTCATGTTTCTTGAGGTAGGATTGTATTGCTATAAACTTCCCTCTTAGGACTGCTTTTGCTGCATCCCATAGGTTTTGAGTTGGTGTGTTCTCATTGTCATTTGTTTCTAGAAATTTTTTGATTTCTTTTTTTAATTTCTTCAGTAAACTGCTGGTTATTTAGAAATGTATTGTTTATTCTCCATGCGTTTGTGTTTCTTACAGTTTTTCTCCTGGTAATTAATGTTTAGTCTCATAGCTTTGTGGTCAGAGAAGATGCTTGATACAATTTCAATTCTCTTGAATTTACTGAGGTTTGATTTGTGACCCAAAATGTGGTCTATCCTGGAGAATGTTCCATGTGCATTTGAGAAGGTGTATTCTTCTGCATTTGGATGGAATGTCCTGAAAATATCAATGAGATCCATCTCATCTAACATATCATTTAAGATTTGTGTTTCCTTATTAATTTTCTGTTTTCATCATGTGTCCATTGGTGTGAGTGGGGTGTTAAAATCTCCTACTATTTTTGTGTTATTGTCAGTTTCTCCTTTTATGTCTGTTAGTGTTTGTCTTATGTGTTGAGATGTTCCTATGTTGGGTGCATCAGTTCAGGTCAGTTCAGTCACTCAGTCGTGTCCGACTCTTTGCGACCCCATGAATCGCAGCACGCCAGGCCTCCTTATCCATCAGCAACTCCCAGAGTTCACTCACTCATGTCCATCAAGTCAGTGATGCCATCCAGCCATCTCATCCTCTGTCGTCCCCTTCTCCTCCTGCCCCCAATCCCTCTCAGCATCAGAGTCTATGTTGGGTGCATAGATATTTACAATTGTTATGTCTTCCTCTTGGATTACTCCCTTGATCATTATGTAGTGTCCTTCCTTATCTCTTGCAGTCTTCTTTATTTTAAGGTCGATTTTGTCTAATATGAGGATTGCTGCTCCAGCTTTCTTTTGCTTCCCATTTGCATGGAATATATTTATCAATCCTCTCACTTTCAGTCTTTGTATGTCTTGAGGTCTGAAGTGGATTTCTTGTAGACATAGATATGGGTCTTGTTTTTGTATACATTCAGCTAGTGTGTGTCTTTTGGTTGGAACATTTCATCCATTTACGTTTAAAATAATTATTGATATATATATATATATGCTGCTGCTGCTACTGCTGCTAAGTCGCTTCAGTCATGTCTGACTCTGTGTGACCCCATAGACAGCAGCCCACCAGGCTCCCCTGTCCCTGGGATTTTGAAGTGGGGTGCCATTGCCTTCTCCAATGCATGAAAGTGAAAAGTGAAAGTGAAGTCACTCAGTCATGTCTCACTCTTAGTGACCCCATGGACTGCAGCCCACCAGGCTCCTCCATCCATGGGATTTTCCAGGCAAGATTACTGGAATGGGGTGCCATTGCCTTCTCTGTGAAATATATATATATATATATATATGTGTGTGTGTGTGTGTGTGTGTGTGTGAGTGTGTGTGTGTGTTCCTATTCCCATTTTCTTAATTGTTTAGGGTTGGTTTTTTAGGTCTTTTTTTCTTCTCTTGTATTTCTTGACTATATAAGTCCCTTTAACATTTGTTGTCAAGCTGGTTTGGTAGTACTGAATTCTTTTAACTTTTGCTTGTCTGAAAAGCTTTTTATTTTCCCCTCAATTTTGAATAAGATCCTTGCTGGCTACAGTAATCTTGGTTGTAGATTTTTCCCTTTCAGTACTTTAAACATCTCCTGCCATTCCCTTCTGGCCTGCAGAGTTTGTGCTGAAAGATCAACTGTTAAGCATATGGGGCCATTAAAAAGGATCAAATAATGACATTTCCAGCCACAGGGAGGAAAGTAGAGGTGATCATTCTAAGTGAAGTAGGAGAAACAGGGCAAGACAAGAATCATATGGTATCACTTCTAGGTGGAATCTAAAGATGGAGACAGATGAACTTCTTTACAAAAGAGAAATGGCCTCACAGACTTATGGTTCCCAAGAAGAACCTCATGGTTCTCAAGGAGGAAAAGAGGAGGGCAGGGGAAAATGAGCTGGTTCAGATTCACATATACACACCACTCTTAATAAAATCATCCACGAGGACCCACTGCATAGCACAAGGAACCCTCCTCAACACTCCATAGTAACTTATATCGGAAGAGAACCTGAAAAAGAATATGCATATGTCTAGCTATACATGAATCAAGCACCTGGAAAGACATCCCCCCTCTCTCATTACTGTGCTCAGTTTCTCAGTCATGTCTGACTCTGCAAACCCCATGGACTATAGCCTGCTAGTCTCCTCTGTCCATGGAATTTTCCAGGAAAGAATACTGGAGTGGTTTGCCATTTCCTTCTCCAGGGGATCTTCCCGACTCAGGGATCAAGCCTGAATCTCTCACATCTCCTGCACTGCATGCAGATTCTTTAATGCTGAGCCACACCAGGGAAGACCCACTCATTATTAAATCCATGCTAATGAAATTTGCACTGAGGGATCCCCTTCCACCGGTCAGAATGGCCACCATCAGGGATCTCCAAAGAATAAATGGATGTAGGGAAAATGAAATCCTCCTACAGTCTGAGTGGGGATGCACAGGGTGCAGCCACAATGGAGAACAGCATGGAAGTCTCCTTTAAAAAATAAACAGAGGGGCCAGGGGTTCCAGAAACCCCACTTCTGGGCTCAGATCTGGAGAATATCACAATCTGAAATGACATGTGCACCCCTCTTTTCAAGGAAGCATATTTACAATAGCCAAGACACAAAGTCCACCAAAATGTCCAGCCACAGAAACATGAAGACTCAGTGGTACACCTACACACTGGCCAACGACTCAGGCTCTGGGGGTGGAATCAGGATGGGAGAATGTGGGCCTCTGACCAGCAGCTGGTTGGAAGAAGGGAGACCATTCCTGAGGGCAGAGGGTTCCTTGAAGTTTGTGGACCCCAGTGCCCTGATGGGCTTCATCCCCAGTGGGGATGTAGGCAAGGCCTGGGCCCCTTTGATGAAGCCACAACAGCATTGGACTCAGAAGTCTCCTGATGGTCTCTCAAACTCAGACACCATGTTTTACAAAGGAACAAGAGAATGAAGCTGAGCTCCTGAGGGCCAGTCCTTCCAGCTCTGAGTTGCTTCCAAAAGACCACCATCACCTGCAGGGGGTTGGCTGTGACCCACCTGCCCCCTTCTGGCCTTTCCTCTTCCTCCTGGAGATGATTCCAGTGACAGTTCCGGCCTGGACACCTCTCCCCGGCCAGATGCATCTGTCCATCCACTGCCTCCCCGTCTCGCCCTGGGGGTTAACAGGACCCTTGGAGGACTGAGATCCCGCTGCTCCCCATGCCCAGGAGGCAACCCCACCTTCCCTGGCTGCAGATCCCAGACACCTGGTGTAACTGAGCAGGAGCCCATGGGGCCTTCCCAGGACAGACCCCATCCCAGATCCTCTGCCGTAGCTCCTCTCTGAAGTATGGAGATAACGGTATCTGATGCACACCCCCTGAGTTGTTTTACAGATGCTAAAACCCCCCACTGAATGGAAAAAGTTAAACTACTTGATGAACATGAACACGTAACCCCCAGAGCTTCCAGTGCCTGAGAATTTGTGAGGTTAGCCTCCTGTTACCTCACCAACCAGAGAACCATGTATCACCAGTGGATCACATACTCTGTGACACCCTCCCTCATGTGGCCTGTACTGTTGCAGAAACCAGTAATCAAGAAGACAAGCACCACACTCGGAGAGTTGGAGAAAGGTTTATTATGCCGGCGGGCCCAGAGGAGTTAACATTCCAAGCTCTGAGCCCCAACAAAGGGGTTACAGAGTTTTTATAGACAGGCTATAGCGGACAACACTAGCTGGTAATAGGCTGCTTTAAACTAAGGGGTTTCGTGTGCGTGGGGACAGTGGTCACGATGTGGAGGGGGATGCTTGACCTTTACAAGGACAGGCATGATTAAGCAGGTTTGCAGGGGCTGGGTGATTGCAAAGAGCAGGACAAGGGTGCGTGAGATAAGCTCCAGTTCCTAGTATTGTTAAGTCCCCACTTTCTGAGACTACGTGACCTACATGAGCCTGACTTCGCAAGGAACAAGCTGAGTTACAGAGGTACTATGGGCAGGAGGTTATGTAAAATTTTAACTTTTCCTCTTCAGTATAACTGCTTTCCCAAAACCCTTCAGGGAGTTGAGGGTTTAGAGCACAAGCCGCCTTTCCTCTTTGTATCAGTACTTTTATAATTATCGCTTCACTTTCCTTCACCACAACGTGGCCTCAGTAGACTGGCTTTATTGAACTCAGGCATGTGGACCCAAGTTTAGTTCAGTAACACAGGGGCCTCCCAGGCTCCCACTTCCTTGTGCCCCAGTGACTATCAGCACCTCCTCCAGAGCTCCTGGCCAGTCTCCACACTAATTCTCCTCTATCCCTAATCCTGTAGTTACTGCTTAAATCATGGTATTGATGACATCCTGAAGAGCCAGTTTTTCAAGGTAGACACTTCTGAACTTGACCATGGGCCACTTTCCATGGGTAGAATGGAGTGACTGTTCTCATGGGACCCATGGTGGAAGGGCTCACTTTCTGATGAAGCCAGGCCTTGATCCTTTCCAGGTGATTCCACGGTCCTCAATCTCTCCAGACCCCCACTCACATGGCTGCTGTCTGTGCCAGTCTATATGGGACCTCGGTACTCTCCAAAAATAAGCATGATTTTATACACAGTTAATGGGCCTCTCTGGTGGCTGAGATGGTAAAAATCTGCTTGTAATGCAGAAGACCTGGGCTTGATCCCTGGGTCAGGAAGATCCCCTGGAGGATAGAATGGCTACCCACTCCAGTATTCTGGCCTGAAGAATTCCATGGACAGAGGAGTTTGGCAGGCTATAGCCCATGGGGTCACAAAGAGTTGAGCACAACTGAGTGATCTTCACTTTCAATGGATTGAACAGTGGCCTCAAAAGATATGATCCCCCCAAACAAGACATATCTGGGGAAAGGGTCTTTGCAGATGCATTTAAAAATGTTGAGGTGAGCTCATCTTGGGTGTGGGTGGCCCTCAATCAACTAGCAGGTTCCTTGTAAGAGACAAAAGAAGGGAGACACAGACACAGAGGACGAGCCGCATGACGATGAAGGCAAAGATGGGAGGGGGGCGCAAGCCCAGGGACCCCTGGAGCCTCAGAAACTGGGAAAAAGCAGGAAGGACCCCATCCTGGAGCCCCTGGAGGGCCTCACCACCTTGATCTCGGAAATCTGGTCTGCAGGACTTGGGGAGGATGAACTGTTGTTTTAAATCACCCAACTTGTGGTCATTTGTTAGAGAAGCCACAAAGAAGTCCCACAGACCCTGTTCTGTAGGATCCTAGAAGTGTGGGTCTCACTAAAGGCAGATGGAGGCGGGATTGCAGAACCCTTGGAGTCAGCACTGGGCCCTCAGAAATGCTAACGCAGTGGCTGGACCCCAGAATGTTAAGGGGTCAAGTCTGAAGCCCATCCCTAGGGTACTGGTGGCACACGCCTCCCCAGGTTCTTACACCTGTACATGTGGTGTAGTGTCTCGGTCCTGAGAACATTTAATGTCACTGTTCGCATTGCTAATTGAGAACCCACCAGTTACATGAGTGAAAACCCAGTTAAGATACTTGCTACACTGATGATCAATTCTGAAGATGGTTATGGGTGGGGATGTACACGCAGCCAGCAGCCCTCCTCTGTCTCCACCCCCTTACTCCATCCTCTCCACCACCCTCCCCCAAGGAGCATCCTCAGCGGGAAGTTAGGGGACCACACAGAGGCATCTCTCAGTAGACTTCGGCTGAGCCCCAGGCTAGCTGCTCCTGAACCTCATCCACTCTTCCCAGGTAAAACACCTACCTGAATATGAGCAAAGAGCTCACAGGCTGGAGGAAAGCGACAGCACGCTCGCCAAGTCGACTGGTGCAGGCCAGGCGGGATGGTCCTGACCCAGGGAGGCTCTTCTGGAAGATTTCCATTTCCCTACCTGAGTTACCTCCCCCATCCTGGCTCCCACTGTCTTTTCTCTTGTTTCCTTACCCCTGCTCCCGCCTGGGGAAACGTCCAACAGCAGGTACGGGTGACAACCTCTTCCTTATTGCTTCCTCACCCCCGCCTGCGGAGACATCCAACGGCAGGTATGGGTGACACACTGATTTCTTACCTGGTCTAGAAAAGACTTGATCACAAACAGCTACCCACAAGGCCCTCTCGCCAGCCCAGCTCCACACATCCAACAGAGTATGGTGTAGAGTACAGCGGCAGGCACTCTTACACTCGCTTAGAGACCTCAGCCCAGACACACCTGGGAAGGGCTGGCCGGCTGGGTCAGGTCAGCCAACCCTCCCCTATCAGGGGCTCACAGTTGCAGGAAATGGGCCTTGCTGTGCCCACCAGGTGCAAGGAACAGGTGGGTCCTGAGGGTCAGGATGGACATGCGGCTGGAGCTCTGGCTTGTTTTCTGATTTTATCTGGCCCTCAAGTGGGAGATAATTTCAAGAAGACCCTCTCCTAATGAGAAGAACCCAGAAGTCAGGGAGAGGAGGGGTGGTGCATGGAGACAGAGCCCCGGTGCCTGGGTGCAGGGGAAGTCTCTGGAAGAACAGGTGGAAGGAGGCTGCATTGTGAAGCCCAGGGCCACTGACCTGTTTGGGAGCAGCTGTTTGTTAGTTCAGAGCAGTTCAGGCTCTGCTCTGAGGGGCTAAGGGTCAGACCTGCCCAACAGGTGGACTGGGGGTACTCTGCAATGAGGGCTCTGTACCTGGTTCCTGGCTGCTGAGCCCTGCGGGGTACCTGCCCAGGTGAGCCCCATACCCTTGCAGGAGCCTGCCCACCAGAACCCTGTGCTCCTGGGAGGGGTGTGTGAACGAGCACCCTCTCTGTGCAGCAGGCACAGAGTAGCCTAGCAACTCCCCCGTGGGCAGCACTGGGATGAGATGGGAACCAGGACACACAGTGGGGCCCCTGAGCCCACCCGGGGCCCATCCAGAGTGAGGAGGTCGGGAGGCAGGAGCTGGCCAGTGTGCTGCGGGGCGGGGGCACAGGCATCTGTTGTTTCTTGCATCTGACACCACGGAGGCCTCCCCAGGACAGGGCAGACAGCCTGCCCCAGTCAGGGGGAGCTCCTGGTGACCCTGCAGGGGACATATGAGGGAAGGACCAGGCCAGAGGGGAGTGAGCACCCCAGGCAGAGCCATGGGCCTTGGGGCCCGAGGGGGCCTTTCTGGTCTGAGCTGGAAGTAGACGAGCAGGTGGTGCGTGTGATCCAGGAAAGCAGCCCTGGTGACGTGAGACTGAATCCACTTCAGAGTGACAAGCCTAACAGATGATCCAGAAACAGGACTGTGAGACAAGAGCCCTGGTGAAAGAAGGTGAATGAGGCCCCTAAGAGGAGGCTCTGGGAGCGGCCCCAGGAGGGGCTGAAGGGGGCAGATGTGAACGTGCTGTGAATGGGCAGTCACCCTGGGAGGGTGGTGGGCACAGACCCCACTCCACGGCTGCGCATCTGTCCTTCTGGGTGGGTTACTTGGCTTCTCGAAGCCTCAGCCTCTCAGCCTGCTTGTGGGGTGATGGTAGTATGGACTGACTAGTCATTTGCTCAGAACAGGGCAGGAAGGGGTCTCGTGGAAATTCCACAGAACACCATCCATATGGGACTCATGGCCCCTGTTTCCTGCAGGTCTGTCTTCAGGGTCCAGAGAGCAAACGCGAGCAGACTTGCAGCAGAGCCTGGGATGGGCTCAGTTTTGGTGGTTGGTGGAATGACCGCTCTCATCCCCAGGCCCTGCCAGCATTAGCCCTTCAGGTTCTGGGTTGGGAAGCCTGTGGGGTGTGGGTCCAGCTGTGCCCACCAGGGAGCCCTGGAGGACTTGGCAAGGAAGCACTACTGTGACCATCACCTGTGCAGAAGTTTCCAACCCAGGGTCCAGTAGGAGCTCTTGCCCTATTGCACGTAGGTTTCAAGTCCACCACACACATGAGTTCTAGCGGCTTTGTTTTCTACATGCAAAGTCCTAATACCCAGTACACCCACAGCCCGTGAAAAGACACATCTGATCTGGCTCCAAATGCTGCTTCTGGGCCCCTCCTGACTGGATTCCCGGCAGCCAGTGTCACCTAGTCAGACTGTCAGGAGATGTCCAGGCCCCCACCCACCACAGACACCACCGTCCCCTTACAGATCGTTACCAAGTTAGACCTGTGGACCCTGCTCAGGCCCTAGTTTGGCTGAGGCTCTCTGCCTCAGCAAGAAAGGTGCCCTTTTTCCATTCGGGTTCAAGCATGTAATTATGAAATCAAAGCTGAGACCAACACAGCACAGGCTTTCTTCAGAGGCCAAAGAATGCAGAAGTGGGAACAAAGTTCACAGCTCAACTTCTCGCCCACCTGGAGAGAGTGGTTTGATTTTAAACAGTAAAGACAAAGGGAGGAGGGGCAGGTACGTTTAGGAGAAAGGCAGGGTTTTTCCAAATTCGTGGGGTGCCACTTCTTTTTTACCTTTTTTTGGTTCTTCCTGTTGGGTCATGATCAATGATTGCTATGTCACTTCATGTAATGATTGAGTTAGCAGCAAGCAATGCCGTGAAGAGATCTTAATTCCCTGCCCAGGAATTGAACCTGGGAAGCCTGGATGAGAACCAGGAATCCTAGCCACCAGACCAGCAAGGGCTAGAGGCTCGAAGCTAATTTTCCCTTGATCTTCGCCTCCAGTAAAAAATGTTTTTACCGTGGAGGCAGAAACTGTAAATGCAGATATAAAGTCTATTATTAGACACAAACCATAACAACAAGTGGGAGAGTACATGGAGAAATAGTTTGTTAAGATAGAAGCAAGGCAGAGAAAGGGTGTGGGCGTCTCCCCTCACCCCCAATGAGGGGGAGCGCAGTAAAGAGGCAGTTAAGTCATTTATATAGGGCAGTCCTTCCTGGTCTTTGTCTTCCTTCAGCCCAATTATCTGATTTCTTTTCCCACACCTGACCTACCCTGGGACCCTCCCCTGGGTGCATACTCACCCCTCAGCCAAGATGGATCTCAGAGTGAAGGCTTCTGGGAGGATCAAGACTCATTATGGCCTGGCATCATCGCTTGAGTTCTGACCCACAAGAAAACTTTCTGTGCACGTGTAGTGTCTCCCTTGTCCCAAAAGAGTGGGGTTGGGGCAGAGATCCCTTAATCCTTTATTCCTACAGGCTTTTCCCCCTCTTTGTCTTTGCCATGACTATTACCTTAAGGTGTTTCCAAGAGACAAACACTAGCTATTTACTCTCTGTTATTTCCATTTCAGAGGGCAAACAGGAGGCTGATTATAAATACCTAGACTGAAGCCTACCTATCTCTTCTCTCAGAAATGCTAACAGTTGTAAGCATCCAGCCTGAAGCCCATATCTTCATGTCCCATAAAATGCAAACAGGAGGCCAGTTATAAATGTCTAATCTGGAGCCCATCTATCTCCTACATCAATAATACACTAAAATCAACATACAATGAGATTTGGGGTCTGTTGGAAGTCAGCATCACCGCCATTGTGGTCCCAGCTGGTTCTATCTGGTTTTGTTTGTAGCGTCCTCTCTTCTCTCTAGACCCTTTACCTTAAAGACTTTTGTTGCTGCTGCTGCTGCTGCTAAGTTGCTTCAGTCGTGTCCTACTCTGTGCGACCCCATAGACGGCAGCCCACCGGGCTCCCCCATCCCTGGGAGTCTCCAGGCAAGAACACTGGAGTGGGTTGCCATTCCTTCTCCAATGCATGAAAGTGAAAAGTGAAAGTGAAGTCACTCAGTCGTGTCCGACTCTTAGCGACCCCATGGACTGGAGCCCACCAGGCTCTTCCATCCATGGGATTTTCCAGGCAAGAGTACTGGAGTGGGGTGCCATTGCCTTCTCATCCTGCTAAAGATGTGAACAAGGTTAAAGGGTTGTGAACAAGGACACCCCTATTAAAGAAGGTTTCAGGTACTGCTACAGTACAGATCCTTTCTTGAGAATACTGATTGGAAGGGGGCATTCAAGCAACAGAGCAGACAGCTTGCTCTGGATGATTGTGTAGGGAAGGTGGGGGGCGGGAGGGGGGGGGTGCACAGCAACAGGGGCTCAGCCTTCAATCACAGAACCACTCACAGATCGGCTCCAGAACCGCTCCTGGAGTGGCAAAAAAGGGTGTCCCACCTACTAGACATGGAGGAAGGGATGGGGTCTGCACGGCCACCTCATCTCGGGACCTGCTAGGAGGCTCCAGGGCTCAGCACTGACTGGGGTGCTCACAGCTGAGAGGGGCCTCAGGGCACAGTGGGGAGGCACCGGTGGGAGGGGCCCTGAGCTGGTCACCCACTCATCATGCCTCTCCCCGCTCGAGGGTGTCTGGGGTGTCTCTTCTCCCAGGGCAGAGCCCTGACAGTCATCCCCACCCCAACTCCCCATGGAAGCTCATCGGAGACTTGGCCCCCCACTGGGGGCTGGTCATGTGGTGGTGTCTGCCCTTCCCCTCCAAAATGCCAGTGCTCAGAAGGGGAGCCAGGCTCAGCATGAACCTCACAGTTAGTGCAAACAGCGTAGGTGCAGAGGCCTGCCCCTAATAGGAGGGAGGCTTTAGATCAGAGCTGGGAGCTTCCCACCAGCTGCATGAGCTTCCTGGGGCAGCGGTGACAAATGACCACACAGGGAGGCTCTGAACAACAGCAGTCTGTCCTCTCTCAGGCTGGAGACCAGCCGTCTGTGGTCAGGGTGTCCCAGTGCTACGCTCCCTTCAGAGGCTCCAGTCAAGGGTCCTTCCTGCCTCTTCCAGTTTTTTGGGCTCCAGGAGTCCCCCGAGCCCACATTGTTTCATTGTGTCCGAAGGGGTTTGTGAAGTTTTATGCTGGAGATTTCTCACTGGACGATGCTCCACACTCAGGTAGACCTGTTGAAGTTGACCATGATCAAATAGAGACATTTACTAAAGACAGCCAACTTTATACCATGCAGGAGAAGATGACATACTCGAAATATCCAACTCAAGGACTGAAAATCATCTGCATTAACTTGGTTAGATTAATCACTTTGATGTTTGGGCCTGCAGCCCTCCACCCTCAGGCCTCAGCTACCAGAGTGTACCTTTCACAGGAGAGATTTATTTCCCAAGGAGACAGACAAGAGATGGAACCCTTAAACTTGCCTTTTAATTGTGCTCTTTAACATGATGCTGGGGACTGGAGAAGGACTGGCCAATTTTCAGGACCTGCAATGGTCTGTTTTTGTTTTTGCTTTTTTTCTTCTTCTTTATACTTTTCACTAGCTTTGCCTGTTTACTAGGATGTGGGTCGAAGTTGTTCTTTGTATGCTCACAATTTACTCACTTCAGAAGCCACAAGGAGCCATCAGAGAAACCGTGAATTTCGTAAGTTATAGCTAATCAGAAACCCAATGTTCATCCTGGAGCAAATAGTTACTGGAACCACAAAGTAAATAATAAAACTTGATACCTCTACACTATAGCATTTTACATGGATTCACCTGAGCTTTATTTATTTACACACCAGGGTGAACATCTGAACTGCCCCTTGGTGTGGGCAGCAAAACCTTTCAGTGAATTCCCTCGAGTTGCATGAGAAATAGGAGCATTTTATCTGCATTTAAAACACACTAGGCTGGGTATTAGGAATTCACAGATATTGTGACTTTTAATTATCTGAGTTATATGTGTTACCAAATCAGGTTTGCGTTCCTCATCGTGCATGAATGCTCTGGCATATTCAACTCTTTGTGATCCCACGGACCACAGTCCAACAGGCTGCTCTGTCAGTGGGGTTTCCCAGGCAAGAAGACTGGAGTGGGTTGCCATTTCCTTCTCCAGGGGATCTTCCCAACCCAGGGAAGAGGAGTTAGGACGAGTCCTGTGGATCAAGGGTAAGGGGGAAGAAGTAACGAAACACAAACCTTTGGGTGTTTGGTGTTTCCCCTGCACAGTTCAGTTCAGTCGCTCAGTCGTGTCTGGCTCTTTGCAACCCCTTGGACTGCAGCATGCCTGGCTTCCCTGTCCATCACCAATTCCCGGAGCTTATTCAAACTCATATCCGTCGAGTCGGACCTCGATGCCATCCAACCATCTCATCCTCTGTCATCCCCTTCTCCTCCTGTCTTCAGTCTTTCCCGGCATCAGGGTCTTTTCCAATGAGTCTGTTCTTCGCATCCGGTGGCCAAAGTATTCCACTGTAATTGACAATCCATGCACGGGATTTTCCCAGAGGCTCTGCTTGCCCAAGGAACGAGTTGAGCATGAAGAACTGCTGCCACCTTGTGGCTGCCTCCAGTAAAAACAACTTTAAAACCAGTTCTCGAGGAATCTTATTATTCAGGAGGCCTGTAGTGGTTTCGTTGCTCACTCGTGTCCAGCTCTTTGTGACCCCATGAACTCTACCCTGCCAAGCTCCTCTGCCCATGGGATTTTCCAGACAAGAATACTGTAGTGGGTTGCCATTTCCTTCTCCAGGGGAAATTCCCAACCCAGGGATCAAACCCAGATCTCCTGCGTAGGAGGCAGATTCTTCACTGACTGAGCTAACCAGAGAAGCCTAATTTTATTCAAAAGGCCTGAGACCTTCAAGTAATGTCCCTGGGAAAATCATCAAAAAAAAAATTCAAAGCAGGGCCCAATTTCAAGAGGTACATTGTACTCACACTGTGTAAAGTCCAAAAGCACTTGGAAATATACTCCATATGACTACCTCCTAAAATGAGGCCAATCAAACCCACCACAAGGAATCACCTCATATTGCTCAGGAAGACCAGTATCAAAAAGATCTACTCAAACTAAGTCCCACAGAGGACTCGGAGAAAAAGGAATCCTCCTTCCCTCTTCGTTCAGATGTTAATGGGTATAGGAAATAAGAAAAGCAGCATAGGGATTTCTTAAAAAGAAAAAAAAACAAGCATAGGAGAACCTCCTGTGAAATGAAAATACCTCCTGCCGTATTAATAAACAAGAAATGTCACAGCCATCAGCGATTTCTGGCCTCTAGATGTGAATGAAGACTCCCGAAACAGCAATCCTGCAGACGCTGCCATCCCTCAAGGTGATTGCTGAGGAACTGGGGAATATGCAAGAAGCAAGGTGAACAAGGAAGCAGGACTCACCCCAGATAGCTGAGATCCATATGAATTCAGGGAACCCAGAGGCTTACATCTTCCCACACACAGAATGCTAAAGTCCTTAATTTGATACCTGATCTTTGCTATTCAGAGTGCCTGTTGCCTTTGTTGCAAATTTGCTTGTAGCCTGACTTCCCCTCCTGCCTCCTTGCAGCAGTTTCTCAGAGCTATTGAGATGCTATCTCCTGGGCTCAGAGTCCTCAACATGCCCACCAAATAAAATAACTCTCTCCTTCCAGGTTGTGACTATAAATTTTAGTTGACACTTCTGATCAGGCTATCCTACTCTCCCACTCCTGGGCTTAGATCCAGAGAAAATCAGAATTCGAGATGACACGGGCACTCCTGTTTTCAGGGCAGCATGATTTACAAGAGCCTAGCCATCAGAATCAAACCAACTGTCTAAAAACAGAAACTGAAGTCTAAGAGGTACAGCTCTCCACCAGAATCCTGCTGAGTCATGAAACAGTACAGAATACTAGTGGCCACAGCATGGATGGCCCCAGACCGGACTACTAAGGGAAGTGACTCAGTCAGAGAGAAAAATAATATAAGATAACCCTTCCTGGTGGAATCTAAAAATTCATACAAAGGAACTTATTTACACAGGAAAAACAGTCTCACACACTTACAAAACCAACTTATAATTCTCAAAAAGAAAATGTTAGGGCAGAGGAAGCAGCTAAGAGATTGGAATGAACTTCTACACTTTAATAGATATCAAATGGAGAACCCAAAAGGACCCACTGAATGCCACAGGAAAGGCTAGGGAACACAGTGTAATCACCTCATAGGAAAAGAGAACCTGAAAGAGAACAGATGAATGTTTAAGTGAAACTGAATCAAGCTCTGTACACTGGGAACAAACAGGAAAACACAAATTAACTCTACTCCAATACACAATGAAATTACAGCACGAAAAAAAAATCAGCGTGAGGCCTGAGGACAAGTGGTCGCCTTCTGGTTTTCTGCCATAAAACCACTTGTAAAGGTGTGCAGATGGGCACTCCATGTTCACAAGGCCGGCAGGGAGGGCAGCCTGTAAGAAACACTTCCCCCCACAAAGTGTCCTAGGACTGGTCAGCGAAAAGGAAGTCCAACTTGGGCAGACCTTGGAAACCAATTTCAACAGGTAAGTTTCAATCACACCATTCTAAACAAGTCCCATGAAAGTTGTCAACATCGCTAAGTGTTCAAGAAATGGAAATCCAAAGTACCACGAGGTATCACCTCACACCAGTCAGAATGGCGATTGTCAAAAGCTCCACAGACAGTAAGTTGTGGAGAGGGTGTGGACAAGAGTGAGCTCGCCTCCACTGAGGCTGAGGATGGAACTAGGAACTAGCCATGAGAGATGACAGTGTGGAGGTTCCTCAAACCAGGAGAAACAGGGTGAGACGGGAAGGCTTGCTAACACCATGCGCCAAAAGAAACTCCAAGTAATACAAGGCTCCAAGTGTAAGCACAGATCCTAGGAAATTCCCGAGGAATATTTCAGAAGGACACACTTTGCCAGCAATTGCATCAAGTACTTTTTACAAGTACTTCTTAGAATAACAGAAAATGAGCCAGAAATAAGAAACCAGGACCTAGCTAATCGCAACAGCATTTGCACAGCAAAGGAAACCCTAAAGGAAAGACAACCCTCAGAAGAGGAAAAATATTGGCAGACAAAGATCCCCACCTCAGATCCCCGCGGTGGGGCCGGGGGAGGCTAGTCTTTGACTGAAAGTTTTCCCTTTCGTTTCATGTTTAAAGGATTTGTTAACAAAATAAGCCACTTGTTCTATACAAATAGATAATACCAATATTTATTAGAGAATTATCTAGCTGACTTTCAATATACTAACATTAAAAGAAAAGAGAAATAAAAACAGCAGAGGCTACATCATCAAATTGGGTTTTGACCAACATCCAGACACAAACAGTGCCAGGAAGTCCCCTGTCACAACACATCTGGAGTTGGGAACAGGTCCCAGGCAGTAAGTCCAGTCTCTGGGTGAGAGGTCAAAGATTGAAGTTCAGGGTTCCTGCTATTAATCCCAGGATGCAAACTAATAACTTCATCAATCTGTGAGCAAATTGCAGCTCTGGTTTCATGTTAATGCTGTTTGTTTTGTCTTGTAAAATGTGCAATGTTATTAAGCCCAAGGTTTAGTCGGCCAGCGCCCCTCCAGGGGCTCAAGAGTCTCAAGATTTTTCCCGTATTTTATATGTCTGTTTTAAAAGACATCTATTTTAAAAGACGCTTGCTCCTTGGAAGAAAAGCTATGACCAACACAGACAGCATATTAAAAAGCAGAGACATCACTTTGCCAACAAAGGTCCATCTAGCCAAAGCTATGGTTTTTCTAGTAGTCACGTACAGATGTGAGAGTTGGACCATAAAGAAAGCTGAGTGCCAAACATTGATGCTTTTGAACTGTGGTGTTGGAGAAGACTCTTGAGAGTCCCTTGGACTGCAAGGAGATCCAACGAGTCCATCTTAAAGGAAATCAGTCTTGAATATTCATTGGAAGGACTGATGCTGAAGCTGAAATTCCAATACGTTGGCCACCTGATTCGAAGAACTGGCTTATTGAAAAAAACCCTGATGCTGGGAAAGATTGAAGGTAGGCGGAGAGGGGGACAACAGAGGATGAGATGGTTGCCTACTCTTGCTGGGACTTGGAGGAGGCAGCCCTCTGGGATCCCCCATTGCCCAGCCAAAGGCAAAAACAGCTAATCTCAACAAATGTCCTATGGGTGGTCATCAGAAAAGATAACATGAACTCACCCATGAAAAGAAAGCACATGAAAAGAGGTCAATTTCGCTAAATACGAGAAATGCAAATCAAAACCACAGGAAGGAATGGCCTCACAGCACTCAGTATGGCCATTGCCAGAAACTTGACAGACAAGAGCTGATGGAGAAGGCATGGAGAAAGGGGGCCTGAGGCTGGCGATAGATATTGGTGAGAGACACTATGAAGGATGGCGGGAGGCTTATTAAAACAAAGAAAGTGAGAATGAGGTTAGAACACTCTCTAACACCATACACAAAATCAGCTCCAAATCATAAATATCTAAAGGTCAGGAGGGCTTCCATGAAAGTCTTAAGGAAAACATAGGCAGGATACGTGAGGATATAAACTACAAGGTCTTTGGGGGTTTGGATGACTTCATTGCAAGGTCTTTTGGAATCCATCTCCTAGAGCAATGGGAAATAAGCCAAAATCAGGAAAATGCAACCTAACTTCAATTTCAAAGCAGGTGTCCAAAAAAGGAATCCTTCAGGAATGAAGAGGGCAACCCAGAATGCAAAGAAATATTTGCAAACCAAGATGCCCACCAGCAATTCATATCCAAAACCAACAAAACCTCATAATCTGGTAATATTTCAATAAAGTGGATTCCATAAAAATATTGCATCCTTCTGTTCAGTTCAGTTCAGTCACTCAGTTGTGACTGACTCTTTGCAACCTCACGGACCGCAGCATGTCGGCTTCCCAGTTCATCACCAACTCTTGGAATTTGCTCAAACTCATGTCCATTGAGTCAGTGATGCCATCCAACCATCTCATCCTCTGTCGTTCCCTTCTCCTCCTGCCTTCAGTCTTTGCCAGCATCAGAGTCTTTTCCAATGAGTCAGTTCTTTGTATTAGGTGGCCAAAGTATTGGGAGTTTTAGTATCAGTCCTTCCAATGCATATTCAGGACTGATTTCCTTTAGGATGGACTGGTTGGATCTCCTTGCAGTCCAAGAGCCTCTCAAGGGTCTTCTCCAACACCACAGTTCAAAGGCATCAATCCTTGGGTGCTCAGCTTTCTTTATGATCCAACTCTCACATCCATACATGACTACTGGAAAAGCCATAGCTTTGACTAGATGGGCCTTTGTCGGCAAAGTGATGTCTGCTTTTTAATATGCTGTCTAGGTTGGTCATAACTTTTCTTCCAAGGAGCAAGTGTCTTTTAATTTCATGGTTGCAGTTACCATCTGCAGTGATTTTGGAGCCCAAGAAAATTAAGTCTGTCATGGTTTCCATTATTTTACCATCTGTTTTCCATGAAGTGATGGGACTGGATGCCATGATCTTCATTTTTTGAATGTTGAGTTTTAAGCCAGCTTTTTCACACCCTTTCACTTTAATCAAGAGGCTCTTTGGTTCTTCTTATAAGGTGAGTGCAGAGAAAGAGAGTGAGCCAGGTAGTCAGGCAAGAAAAGGGAAATTTATTAGAAGGAAAAGAGAGGGTGTCTGGCTCTTAAGGAGAACCAGCGTCCTCCTTTTCTGATGGAGTCCTTCTTTTACCCCACCAATGAAAAGTTCTCTGAAGGGATGGTCATGTAGCCAGAGGTCTGGAATCTGGTGGTCTTGCAGCTTTGCGAAGATAAGTGCCAGTGAGATAACAGGATGCCACTTGGGCAATTTGTTCAGTCTCACGGATCACTGTGATTTTATTTTTTGTGAAGTCGACATAAGGAGCCATCTTATCAATAAGACCCCATGTGGCCCCTATCATTCCAGCCTTTTTGATTTAGGATAAGGGCTTCAGCAATACGTGAACCGTGAACTTCCAGATGTTCAAGCTGGTTATGGAAAGGCAGAGGAACCAGAGATCAAATTGCCAACATCCAATGGATCATTGAAAAAGCAAGAGAGTTCCAGAAAAAACATCTATTTCTGCTTTATTGACTATGCCAAAACCTTTGACTGTGTGCATCACAATAAACTGTGGACAATTCTGAAAGAGATGGGAATACCAGACCACCTAACCTGCCTCTTGAGAAACCTATATGCAGGTCAGGAAGCAACAGTTAGAACTGGACATGGAACAACAGACTGGTTCCAAATAGGAAAAGGAGTGCGTCAAGGCTGTATATTGTCACCCTGCTTATTTAACTTATATGCAGAGTACATCATGAGAAACGTTGGGCTGGAAGAAGCACAAGCTGGAATCAATTTCCAGTGGTCATGTATGGATGTGAGAGTTGGACTGTGAAGAAAGCTGAGAGCCGAAGAATTGATGCTTTTGAACTGTGATGTTGGAGAAGACTCTTGAGAGTCCCTTGGACTGCAAGGAGATCCAACCAGTCCATTCTAAAGGAGATCAGCCCTGGGATTTCTTTGAAAGGAATGATGCTAAAGCTGAAACTGCAGTACTGTAGCCACTTCATGCCAAGAGTTGACTCATTGGAAAAGACTCTGATGCTGGGAGGGATTGGGGACAAGAGGAAAAGGGGACAACAGAGGATGAGATGGCTGGATGGCATCACCAACTCAATGTACGTGAGTTTGAGTGAACTCCGGGAGATGGTGATGGACAGGGAGGCCTGGCGTGCTGTGATTCATGGAGTCACAAAGAGTCGGACACGACTGAGGGACTGAACAGGGCCAAAGGTCAATCTTCTGTAACTGCTTCCTGCAGGAGAGGGGCATCATGGAGGTAAGGCAAGAAAAGGCTGGAATGCAGGTCCAGGGGATTTGTGTGGGGTCAAAGTTTTTGATAATCTGAGTTAAAAGTAGCTTGTGAATAGTTCAATTGGTGAACGCTTGTAAGCGATCCTGAAGAAATTTTGAAAAAAGATGCATTAAACATGGGCTGAAAGTTAGAATAAGGGTAAGTAGAAAGAGAGGGCCTAGAAAAGGTAGGACCCAGGGCATCCTATTCCAATTGCTTAACCAGTATTCCCATGAATTACTGAGGTGTTGACGTATTCTCGAGGCCCTGTTTGTCAGACTTCTTGTTGCTTCCTTTACAGCTCCTGATTTATTGGCATAGAANAGAGAGGGCCTAGAAAAGGTAGGACCCAGGGCATCCTATTCCAATTGCTTAACCAGTATTCCCATGAATTACTGAGGTGTTGACGTATTCTCGAGGCCCTGTTTGTCAGACTTCTTGTTGCTTCCTTTACAGCTCCTGATTTATTGGCATAGAAACAGCAGGCTTCCTCCAAAAATAGGCATAGGCCTCCTTTTTCTGCTGTGAGGAGGTCTAATCCTCTTCTGCTTGGAGGACCACAGCTGCCAGGGAATCTAGCTGGTTTGGGATAGTGATAAGGCTGTTAGCTATTTCTTCTAGGCTGTCAGTGAGGTGTGAAGTTTGAACTGTGAAAGAAGAGGGAGTGAGAGTAAAATCATGATGTGATGTCTCATGTCTAAGGGGAGAAAATGATAAAAATAAGCATTCAGGTGTAGAAATCAATTTGGGTTGGTGTGAACTCTGAAATCTCCCTGGAGCCAAAGATCAGTTATAAAGTCAAGGAGTAAGGGGAGATCAGTAACAGTGGTATTTCCAGGAACGGTAAGGGCTTGTGTTATTAAGTGAAGGAAAGTGGATAATGAATTCATCTAGGTTGATCACAGTAAGAGGAGGCCCACGCCCACAAAAAAACAAGAATCAGAGAAGCAGGTAAAACAGAGATAAAGCTTTTGAATGATAGTCCACTCAGGGGGAGACATAGAGTAAATTCCTACTGTGAATAGGGTAAGTAGGGGAAATCCCAGTCCAATTAGTAACCGATACATCTGTTTTTGTTTTACTTACTGATATTTGGTTTTGGCTGTTCTGTTTCTTCTGGAATTCGATCCAGTCAAAGCCTAGTGGGTCCCAGAGCAGTGCTGGTGCAGCAAGAAGCGTCTGAGCGGGGAATGTTTCTTGGCAGAGATGGAGAGTCTCCTGGGGCCCACTTTAATCTAGAGATATGAAACCAAGAGGAATGACTTGCTAGTTTAGCAGCTGTTGGTGTGGTTAGAATGACCTCAAACAGACCACTCCATCAGAGTTGCAGATCCTTATGGTATAAGGTTTTAAGCAGGACTCGATCTCCAGGTATGAGTGTTAAGTCAGCTGAATTCGTTTGATGAGGCTTTGGGAGAGAGCGATCTGCATGTTCTCTCATAAGCTGTCTAATAAGGTTAAGGGTGGGAAGATAATCTCCCAGCAAGGGGCTCACAGTAGGGAACTGACCTAAGAGAAAAGGGCATCCATACATGAACTCAAAAGGACTGAGAAAAGATGGGGTCCGTGGAGTAGCACTAATGTGAGCCCAAGTCATGGGAAGGAGTTCGGTCCATGGCCTTTGAAGTTCTAGATAGAGTTTGGTTAGGTGCGTTTTGAGAATAGAATTTGCCTTTTCTACTTTTCCCGAGGATTGGGGTCTATAAGGAATATGTAATTTCCAGGTTATGCCAAAGGATTGGGGTAAATGTTGAGTGATTTGGGAGACAAAAGCTGTCCCATTATCTATCGGACTGGAGATAGAATGGGAGGCCAAAGTGAGGGATGATTTCTCGTATGAGAAACTGTGCTACCTCTGAGGCAGTTTCTGATCTCGTGGGAAAAGCCTCAATCCACCCTGAAAAAGTGTCTACTAGGGCAAGCATGCGTTTTATTTTTCTTGTTGGAGGCATGTGAGTAAAGTCAATTTGCCAGTCCTCTCCTGGGATATGTCCTCGAGCCTGATGTGTTGGGAATGAGAGAATAGGCTTTCGGGCTCCCTGCAGTGAGACTGAGGAGCAGATAATGCAAGAGTGAGTGACTTGTAGGAGTGAAAGGTTAGGATAGGTGATAAGAGGTCTTAAGAGAACAGAGGCTTGGTGCCTATGTGTAGGGCCTGATGAATGTCTATAAGAATCTGTGTGGCCTGAGATTGGGGAAGGACATAGCAGCCCTGTTTTTGTAACCAATCTCCTTGTGGTTGTGCTCCCTCTTGTAATAATCATGTTTTGTTTTGTTTTGTTTTTCAGGGAAGTAAAGGGGTTTTATGTTCAGTTCTGTTCAGTTCAGTCACTCAGTCGAGTCTAACTCTTTGTGACCCCATGGACTGCAGCACACCAGGCCTCCCTGTCCATCACCAACTCCCGGAGCTTACTCAAACTCATGTAGAGCCTGATGTGTTGGGAATGAGAGAATAGGCTTTCGGGCTCCCTGCAGTGAGACTGAGGAGCAGATAATGCAAGAGTGAGTGACTTGTAGGAGTGAAAGGTTAGGATAGGTGATAAGAGGTCTTAAGAGAACAGAGGCTTGGTGCCTATGTGTAGGGCCTGATGAATGTCTATAAGAATCTGTGTGGCCTGAGATTGGGGAAGGACATAGCAGCCCTGTTTTTGTAACCAATCTCCTTGTGGTTGTGCTCCCTCTTGTAATAATCATGTTTTGTTTTGTTTTGTTTTTCAGGGAAGTAAAGGGGTTTTATGTTCAGTTCTGTTCAGTTCAGTCACTCAGTCGAGTCTAACTCTTTGTGACCCCATGGACTGCAGCACACCAGGCCTCCCTGTCCATCACCAACTCCCGGAGCTTACTCAAACTCATGTCCATTGAGTCGGTGATGCCATCCAACCATCTCATCCTCTGTTGTCCCCTTCTCCTCCTACCTTCAATCTTTCCCAGCATCAGGGTCTTTTCCAATGAGTCAGTTCTTCTTATCAGGTGGCCAAAGTATTGGATCTTCAGCTTCAGCATCAGTCCTTCCAATGAATATTCAGGACTGATTTCCTTCAGAATGGACTGGTTGGATCTCCTTGCAGTCCAAGGGACTCTCAAGAGTCTTCTCCAGCACCACAGTTCAAAAGCATCAATTCTTTGGTGCTCAGCTTTCTTTATGGTCCAACTCTCACATCCATACATAACCACTGGAAAAACCATAGCCTTGACTAGACAGGCTTTATGCTGGGGATTACTGTAAGCTGTTGAGCTGGCGATGCCAGTGAGGCTTGCTTTGCTTCTCTGTCTGCGGCATCATTGTCCTGTGAAATGGAGTCTGAGGCCACCTGGGGACCTCAGCAATGGATGATGCCTACTTCAGTTGGCATGTTAGCAGCTTTTAAAAGTTGGAGTATAAGTGGGGTGTTAGTTATGGGAGAGCCTTTAGTAGATAGGAGCCCTCATTCCTTCCAAATGGCAGCACGTGAGTGCATGATGTGGAAAGCATATGTAGAGTCAGTGTATATGTTTGCTCTCTTGTTAGCTGCAAGGGTAAGGGCTCTAGTTAGTGCAATAAATTCTACCTTTTGGGAAGAAGTTCCCGAGGGGAGAGGTTGGGATTCAATAATTTCGGTGTCAGGGACAACTGTATATCCAGCTACATTTTTTCCTTCTGATGTCGTAGAGGGGCTGCCATCAATAGACCAAGTAAAGTCAGGGTTCTTTAAAGGGGTTGAGGAAATGTGGGAGAAATGGCGCATCAAGTAGTCTAAAGCCTCTTTGCAAGTATGGACGGGGGCTCAGAAGAATTAGGGATAAATGTGGCAGGGTTGAGAGTAGGACAGAGTTCAAAGGAAAACTCAGGAGATTCGAGAAGGGTGATATGAATTAGCTGAATGCATGAAGGAGATAGAAGGGTCAGGGATTTGTGAGAAAGTAAGTCCTTAAAGTCATGTGGTTAACAAATGACAGTGGGTGCTCCAAAAGTAAGTTTTTTTACTTTCCTGAGTTAGGAGTACAGCTGCTGCCAGAGCACATAGGCAGGCTGGCCATCCTTGAACTGTGGGATCTCATTGCTTTGATAGATAAGCGACAGGGATGAAGGAGGGGCCCTGATTTTATCCCAAAACTTCTAGGACAATTTTATGCCTCTCAGTAGTGTAGAGTATAAAGGGGCGAGAAAGGTCAGGAAGTGTTAGAGCTGAGAGAATGGCTTGCTTAAGGGTGTTAAAGGCTGAATGGATATTTGATTTTAGCTCTAGGGGTTCTGAAAGATCTCCTTGGGTGGCTTGATATAGGAGTTGTGCCAAGATGGTGAAATTAGGAATCCAGAGGCATAGACATCCAGCTAACCCCAAGAAGGACTGAATCTCTGTTTTTGATGTAGGGAGTGGTAGGGTAGATATAAGGGACTTTCTATCAGGTAGTATATATCTTTTTGTTGGTGTTAAAAGGACTCTGAGATAGGTGACTTTAGGAAGAGAGAGCTGAACCTTGGTGGGAGATACTCAATAGACCTGATCAGCTAGAAAATTGAGAAGTTATATAATGTTTGTTGTGAGTATGTAAGTGAAGGACTACAAAGGAGGAGCTCATCCACATATTGGAGGACAGTACTCAGAGTAAGGTCAAGAGAGGTTAGGTCTGATGCTAGAGCTTGGCCAAAAAAATGAGGGCTATCACAAAAGCCTTGTGGGAGGACTGTCCGTGTTAGCTGTTGGGAGCAATGATTGTCTGGATTAGTCCAGGTAAAGGCAAAGAGGTCTTGAGAGTCTGGGTGTAAAGGAATAGTAAGAAGGCATCTTTCAGGTCTAGAACAGTGAAGTAGGGAGTGGAAGAGGGAATGAGAGAGAGAAGAATATAAGGATTTGGAACTACTGGGTGTATGGGGATAACAGCCACGTTGATAAGTCTCAGGTCCTGGACCAGGTGATAGGAACCATTTGATTTTTTGACAAGTAGGATAGGGGTGTTATAGGGAGAGTGAGTTGAGTGCAAGAGGCCCTGACGTAGGAGTTTAGTGATGATAGGCTTTAACCCTTGTTTGATGTTTTGGGGAGATAGGGTATTGTGGAAGATTGGGGAATTTAGAGGGGTCTTTGAGACAGATATGAATTGGAGCATGGTGAGAGGCAAGAGACGGGTTGTCTGTATCCCAAACTATGGAGTTTACAGATGAGGAGGGCGATGGGGCAGGAGAAGAGGAGGTAGGGTTGAGGAGCAGTAGCCAGGCTAGTGGGCTTGGGATAGTAATAGAGACTTTGAATTTTGAGAGAAAATCTCTCCCAAGAATAGGAGTGGGGCATTTGGGGAGTATGAGAAAAGAATGGGAAAATGGGGTATCTTGAAGTGTGCAGGGTAGAGGCTTGATTATTCATGGTGTAGATATTAAACCATCAACCCCCATAACAGAGACCTGAGAGACCTTGGTTTTTCCAGAGTAGACGGGCATAGCAGAGTAACTGGCCCCCTTGTTGATCAGAAAGGAAAGTGGCTTACATGCCACTGTAAAAGGTACCCTGGGCTCCTTAGAGGTGATGAGAATCAGGGCCTGGGGCCCTGGGCAACTTCAGTCTTCAGCGGTGAGGAGGCTCGGCAGAGCTGGGTCAGAGGACTCCTGCTAAGGACCAGGAGGGGATGTCTGGATCCCTGGAGGGGGATTTGGGCAGTCGACCTTTATGCCACTGGTGGGACGTGGACCTGGAGGGGGCCTTGGCTTTGGGCATGAGCGGGCCCAGTGGCCTTCTTTGCTGCATTTGAAGCAAGGCCCAGGTGGCTTCCTGTCTTTGTTGGTGGATGGAGGTTTGGAGCCATGTAGGGCAGTGGCTAAAAGGTGGTATTTGGCCTGATCTTGTTGGGCCTTCGCTTTGCCTGTTCTTCCCGGTTATTGAAAATCTTAAAGGCTAAATTTAAAAGGTCTTGTTGAGGGGTTTGAGGGCCTTCTTCTATCTTGTTTAGTTTCTTTTGGATTATCTGGGGATGATTGGGAGATAAAATGGGTGTTAAGGACAATGGTGCCCTCTGCTGAAGTGGGGTTTAATTTTGTATATTTTTGTAGCGCTTCCATTAACCTGGCTAGAAATTGTGCCGGGTTTTTGTCTAGCCTTTTAGTTATTTCTCAGAGCTTATCAAAGTGGATGGCTTTATGCCCTGCCTTTTGAAGGCCCACAATGAGGCAAGCAATCATATGATTACGGGCTGCTTGTCCAGGTCTCCCTGCCTGATAATCCCAGTTGGGATCATCTCGGGGGACAGCCGTGGCCCCTACAGGCTTAGTGTCATCTGTCCTGTGTATCTCATCATGCACCCGAGAGGCTTGCCATACCCCTTCGTTTTCTTCTGGGAGAAGAGTAGAGGAAAGCATGATATAAATATCATGCCAGGTTAAGTCATAAGACTGGATAAGATACTTGAATTCTTTTAGATAATTATCAGGGTCTGAGGAGAAGAAGCCAAGATGCTTTTCAACCTGAGATAGATCAGTGAGGGAGAATGGGACGTGAGCCGAGCAATGCCTTCTGCTCCAGCTACTTCCCGAAAAGGGAGGAGTGGAGCAGGGGAAGGAGTGGAGTCCTGCAGTGAAATTTCCTGTTTTAAATTTGTTCAGAACCAGGTATGGGGAGGGGATCTAGGGAGGTCAGGGTAAAGCCCTGGGACCCTCAGGGTAGAGGGGGGGTTGAGGTCTCAGAGCTTATCTGAGGCACAGGCTGGGGAGGGGGTTGGGAGCTGTAGCGGTGGCTGAGACCTGAGATTGAAAAGGATGGAGGGAGGAGGGGATGTAAGGTGGAGGTTGTGAAACTGGATTGGGAGCAATAGGGGGTAGGCTGTGGTCAGAAGGGTCAAAGAAAGAAGAAGAAAAGTCTGAATAGGGATTGGGAGACATTGTATTAGGAGGATATGGCCCAGAGTGGGCTAAGAGTATTTGAGAGACAGAACAGGATTCACAGAGAGAGGGTCGAGAACAGAGAGCGAAGAAAACCTGAATATAAGGAATTTCTAACTACTTGCCCTTTGTGGTGGCAAAAATTATTGAGGTCCCATAGAGTATTGGAGAAGACAATGGCAACCCACCTCCAGTACTCTTGCCTGGAAAATCCCATGGACAGAGGAGCCTGGTAGGCTGCAGTCCATGGGGTTGCTAAGAGTCGGACACGACTGAATGACTTCACTTTCACTTTTCACTTTCATGCATTGGAGAAGGAAATGGCAACCCACTCCAGTGTTCTTGCCTGGAGAATCCCAGGGACGGGGGAGCCTGGTGGCCTGCCATCTATGGGGTCGCACAGAGTCGGACACAACTGACGTGACTTAGCAGCAGCATAGAGTATTAAAATCAAGAGTTCCATTTTCTGGCCATTGGGACCTGTTATCAAGTCTGTATTGAGGCCAGACAGTGTTAGGATAGTAAGTAAATCTTTTTGGTCTTATCTCCCCCTGGAAGCCCAAGGCTTTTAGGTATCAGAGAAGGCATCTTCAGTTCAGTTCAGTTCAGTCTCTCAGTTGTGTGTGACTCCTTGATCCCATGGACTGCAGCATACCCGGCCTCCCTGTCCATCACCAACTCCCAGAGTTTACTCCAACTCATGTCCACTGAGTCGGTGATGCCATCCAATAATCTCATCCTCTGTCATCCCCTTCTCCTCCTGCCTTCAATCTTTCCCAGCATCAGGGTCTTTTCAAATGAGTCAAAGCATAGAGTATTAAAATCAAGAGTTCCATTTTCTGGCCATTGGGACCTGTTATCAAGTCTGTATTGAGGCCAGACAGTGTTAGGATAGTAAGTAAATCTTTTTGGTCTTATCTCCCCCTGGAAGCCCAAGGCTTTTAGGTATCAGAGAAGGCATCTTCAGTTCAGTTCAGTTCAGTCTCTCAGTTGTGTGTGACTCCTTGACCCCATGGACTGCAGCATACCCGGCCTCCCTGTCCATCACCAACTCCCAGAGTTTACTCCAACTCATGTCCACTGAGTCGGTGATGCCATCCAATAATCTCATCCTCTGTCGTCCCCTTCTCCTCCTGCCTTCAATCTTTCCCAGCATCAGGGTCTTTTCAAATGAGTCAGTTCTTCGCATCAGGTGGCCGAAGTATTGGAGTTTCAGCTTCAACATCAGTCCTTCTAATGAATATTCAGGACTGATTTCCTTTAGGATTGACTGGTTGGATCTCCTTGTAGTCCAAGAGACTCTCAAGGATCTTCTCCAATACCACAGTTCAAAACATCAACTCTTTGCCATTCACCTTTCTTCACAGTCCAACTCTCACATCCATACATGACCACAGGAAAAACCATAGCCTTGACTAGATGGACCTTTGTTGGCAAAGTAATGTCTCTGCTTTTTAATATGCTGTCTAGGTTCCTTCCAAGGAGTAAGCATCTTTTAATTTCAAGGCTGCAGTCACCACCTGCAGTGATTTTGGAGCCCCCCAAAATAAAGTCTGCCACTGTTTCCTCTGTTTCCCCATCTATTTCCCATGAAGTGATGGGACCAGATGCCATGATCTGTTTTCTGAATGTTGAGCTTTAAGCCAAGTTTTCCCCTCTCCTCTTTCACTTTCATCAAGAGGCTTTTTAGTTCCTCTTCACTTTCTGCCATAAGGGTTGTGTCATCTGCATATCTGAGGTTATTGATATTTCTCCTGGCAATCTTGATTCCAGCTTGTGCTTCTTCCAGCCCAACGTTTCTCATGATGTACTCTGCATAGAAGTTAAATAAGCAGGGTGGCAATATACAGTCTTGACGTACTCCTTTTCCTATTTGCAACCAGTCTGTTGTTCCATGTCCAGTTCTAACTGGACCTGCATACAGATTTGCTTCCTGACATGCATACAGATTTCTCAAGAGGTAGGTTAAGTGGTCTGCTATTTCCATCTCTTGAAGAACTTTCCATAGTTTGTAGTGATCCATACAGTCAAAGGCTTCGGCATAGTCAATAAAGCAATTGACCTGAAATCATGCAGTATTGAGTCATATCTTTAAATCTGTTTCCATGCCAAAGTCTTACCAATATGTAATAAATTTAGAAAGACTAGGTGCCAAAATACCCAGCACAATACTTGTAGTATCATGTAGAACAAATCCCAGGAACTATGAACCCTCTGGATCATATGTGGTTTATTCTTTGCATCATTTCAAACAGAAAGTAGGGCCTATGAGGTTTGTTTGCTCACAAAATGTTTACATCTCCACATTCATACCAGTATATATCAGATTTGCTACTTTTTTAATTAACCAAGTCTCACAGTGATTGTTTAATATCTTTCTATAAACCTCATTTTGTGTTGTAGAAGGCCTCCATTCTGAAAATCTACATTGTACAGAAGCACATGTCTTTAATGTCTCCAGACAAAAGCCTTACAGTTCATTTTAATCCTTGCACTTTGGGATGCAATTTATAGGGAAGGCCTGAAAAAAGAATGGAAGGGGTCTATTAAGTATTTTTAGTAAAATGTTGCCTTTGTCTTGTGCAGAACATGTAGAATATGTGCTTTAATTTTAGTAAATATTTTTTAAAAGGTAGAAATACTTTGTTACTGTAATTAAAACAATTCTTAATCAAAATTTCTGAAATTCTTGTAATTTTTTTCATACTTACCTGAAGTTATTTACCAACTTAATTTTGTTTGAAATGTGATTCCCAGCCTCTCATGCAAAAAAAAAAAAAGTGGGCTTCTGCTAAGGGACTGAGCATTTTTATATTTTTACATACCTTTTGAGCTGTGTAACTTAATATTTGGATACTTGACAATTTTTTTAATATATAATTGATAAAATAGTGGTGTGTATTAATGTTAGCTCAATGATACATTTATACTGTCTTGGAACGTGTGGTTATAGTTCCATGGAAGAAATAATTTGTCAGTGTTCTGCTGCTGCTGCTAAGTTGCTTCAGTCGTGTCTGACTCTGTGTGACCCCATAGACAGCAGCCCACCAGGCTCCCCAGTTCCTGGGATTCTCCAGGCAAGAACACTGGAATGGGTTGCCGTTTCCTTCTCCAATGTTCACTAGCTTGTAGAAAACTAGTGCAAGAGCTTAAACATTAAATAAATGATGAAATGCATTTATCATAAAAAAAGATGCTTTGAGTTATGATGACATAAATAGTTCAACATAATGAAACGACACTGAGAAATATGGGCATCGATCTGTGCCACTAATTTAAAGACACAGTGGGTTTTGCCTTGATTTGTTTTTATGTCCTCAACCAAGAAATGACACATGGATAATGAGTATTGTCTGCTTTGTTGTTCCCAGGACATGTTGCACAGAAAAGTTTTTCCATTATTCACACATCCTTGGTATTGACAAGAGGGTTATCATATTGTCTTCTTCATGGACTCTTGTCAACGTTCATAACTACAAACAAGAACAGAATTATTCTAAAGGCAGTTTTCAGGAAAATAGATTTCATCTGCATCTGCTCATGCTTCAGTCAACATTATAGAGCTGAAATTTAATCTTAATTTATTCACATAATCAATAAGCTATGTATTAGGCTAAGGGCTAGGGATACAAAGATGACTACAACTTGACCGCATAGTCTTGTCCAGTATTTATTAAAATTTATTTTTTTCAGAGTTGTTCCTCGATGTAGCCATTAAATCTCTGTGTTTTGGAAACACAGATAAGCACACAGCAGATATTTGGGGGCAAAATTGAAGACTGTACTGATTCAGAACAATATGCTTCCCACTCAAGCTGGAGCAGTGTAGTCACGGGTCTCTGCTGTGAGAACTGGAGCTGATTTACCTGTAAAATCTGGGCATTATCATCATTCTCCTATTCATTAAAGGGAGACTAGAAAATTCCACCCATCAGCCTGGACAAATAGCAAGGATTCTTATTATTTCCCTTGTGCTATGGGTGTGATTATTCAAAATATATTGGCTACTAAAGCCTCCTCCAAGTGTAGCTGTGAGTTCCAAATTTACATAAGAGGAATAGAGACCCAAAGTGGGAAAAAACATAAAATATACCCATAACTAGTGAAGTGACAGAAGAAATGACAAAAGAATACTTTGTTGTTAAATGATTTTTCCAAAGTACAGAAACTGCTGGACTCCAACAGAAAATAAATTCTGTTGACTAGGTAATAATAATATTAACAAATCACAAGGCATTTTAAGAGACAAATCTCCAAGAGAGAGAATGAACACACATAATAACACCAATAACAAAAAAGGAGAGATTGTATAAAACACTTTAAAATAAGAATATTAAAATGGCTTTATGAATACAATTTAACAATGTATTCTTAAAGCTGTCTGTGTCATGTTTAACAAATTTTTGCCTATTCCAAGATTATAAATATGTTTTCCTATGTTTTCTTCTAGAAACATTGTTTTAATTTTCATATTAGTCAAAACTAGAGTAGAAGATATTTTCAATGCATATACTGACAAAAATTTCCTATCCAGCATATATTAAAAATACTAGAAATCAATAAGAGAAAGACAGATAATCCAATAAAATAGTAGGCAAAAAACTTGAAAAACTACTTCACCAAAAGGATAGCAAAATGGCCAATGAATAGTTGAAAAAATGTTCAATGTCATCAGTTACAACCGAAATGAAAATTTGGGCTTCCCTGGTGGATTAGATGGTAAAGAATGTTCCTACAATGCAAGAAACCTGAATAAGATTCCTAGGTTGGGAAGATTCCTTGGACAATGGAGTGTCTACCCACTGCAGTATTCTGGCCTGGAGAATTCCATAGACAGATGAGCTTGTTGGGCTACAGTCGATGGGGTCATAAACAGTCAAGCATGACTGAATGATTAACACTTAGTTTAAATGAAAATTTAAAACATTGTGAGATACCACTGCACATCCAGCAGAATGTCTAAAATAATGAAGGCTGTCAATACCAAGGATTGGCAAGGATGTGAAGCACCTAGAATTCTTATATATTGACAGATTTGATTGCACTATTGATGGAGGTTCGTGACATTGTACAGGAGACAGGGATCGAGACCACCCCCATGGAAAAGAAATGCAAAAAAGCAAAATGGCTGTCTGGGGAGGCCTTACAAATAGCTGTGAAAAGAAGAAAAGTGAAAAGCAAACGAGAAAAGGAAAAACATACCCATATGAATGCAGAGTTCCAAAGAATAGCAAGGGGAGATAAGAAAGCCTTCCTTAGCAATCAATGCAAAGAAATGGAAAACAACAGAATGGGAAAGACTAGAAATCCTTCAAGAAAATCAGAGATACCAAGGGAACATTTCATGCTAAGATGGGCTTGATAAAGGACAGAAATGGTATGGACGTAACAGAAGCAGAAGATATTAAGATAAGGTGGCAAGAATACACAGATCGGTACAAAAAAGATCATCACAACCAAGATATTCACGATGGTGTGATCATTCTTCTAGAGCCAGACATCTTGGAATGTGAAGTCAAGTGGGCCTTAGAAAGCATCACTACAAACAAAGCTAGTGGAGGTGATGTGCCAGGGTCCAGCCCCAGTGGATCCAGGGAATTAGAAGGGGAGACAGAGTCGGTATCCTAAGAAAGAACTATTTAACTAGAAAAGAAAAATTAGGAAAGAATGTTGTAGATAAGAAAATAGAGGAGAGAAAGAGGCTGATATTCCTTGGTTTACATAGAGAACCAATAAAACTGCGAGACAAGAAGTTTGCCCTGTTCGCGGAGGCCACAGGTGTCCTCCCCGTCTCCCGAAGGAGTGAAGACGCAGAATGTCTTCCCATTCAGGTCTTAGAAACCCGGGCAGATATGTGAACGCAGAGAGCCTTTATGCTCCAAGGGATCAGCCTGAAAAAGAGAGGGAGAGGGAGAGAGATAATGACTGACACGGGGAGACCAAGCTGCTTCGGTGAGCAAGGCCCAATAGCTTCATTTTCAAAAGGACTTTTATACCTTTCCCACAAATGATGTTGTGTACATTATCTTCTGGCCTTGGAGGCCTGTGAACATTTTAAGACCCTCTTTTGATAAAGCCTGTTCAACCAGAAAACTTATTTTCCCTTGAAGTGTTTTTTCTTTATATTTCTAATCTATGTCAGCCTCAGAAAGTATCAAACAAAGGTACATTTTCACGAAGCAAAGGTGCAGTAAGTTACAACAAAGAAAGAGCCAATTAACTCAAAGGTCTGATGTGGTTAGTTTCAAGGCTACACTTGTTTTTCTTACATTCTAACTATGTTAACAAATGTACTCCCAGGTGCACAGTGGATAAGAGATATGGGATTTTAGATATGGGATGTTAGATATGGGACAAGCATTGGCTCAACAGTGAAATCTTACACCAGCACTATTCTAACAACTTTTAACTCTTTGAAAGGCTTTATGTTTTAGGCTTCCCATACCTCTCACAGTTGCGGGGGTGTAAACAATCATATGCATAGTTTAAAAAGTCCGGGTAAGGCAAGTTAGAGGGCCATCAGAGGGGTTTGAGCTGGAACACTCCTTTTATATGCAGGAGACTGTTAACTGGAGCTCTAAGTTAACTTTTTCCAGAGAAAGATGGTCGGGGATAGCCCCCCACCCCACCCCCCTGTAATGTCAGAAGAATGGGTGGAAAGCATAATGCAGTAAGGTAGGCAGACTCTGGTTTGGGGGGTAGATGCTCGAGAAAGTCCAGGGGGTTTTCCTTGAGGCCTGATCTCGCCTTTGCATTTTGTCAGGCCCCTTTCCTCATGACCTTTGCCATGGCAGGATTCCCCACGCTGGCTCCCGGCAGTGATGGAAGTCCAGTGGAGCTATTTCAAATCCTGAAGGATGATGCTGTGAAAGTGCTGCACTCAATATGCCAGCAAATTTGGAAAACT
>SJYT01030180.1:0-56343 GCA_006410635.1 Cephalophus harveyi
TCTCTTCTTTTCACAGCTATTTGTAAGGCCTCCCCAGACAGCCATTTTGCTTTTTTGCATTTCTTTTCCATGGGGATGGTCTTGATCCCTGCCTCCTGTACAATGTCACGAACCTCCGTCCATAGTTCATCAGGCACTCTATCAGATCTAGTCCCTTAAATCTGTTTCTCACTTACACTGTATAATCTTTAGCGGTTTGATTTAGGTCATACTTGAATAGTCTAGTGGTTTTCCCTACTTTCTTCAATTTCAGTCTGAATTTGGCAATAAGGAGTTCATGATCTGAGCCACAGTCAGCTCCCGGTCTTGTTTTTGCTGACTGTATAGAGCTTCTCCATCTTTGGCTGCAAAGAATATAATCAGTCTGATTTCAGTGTTGACCATCTGGTGATGTCCATGTGTAGAGTCTTCTCTTGTGTTGTTGGAAGAGGGTGTTTGCTATGACCAGTGTGTTCTCTTGGTAACACTCTGTTAGCCTTTGCCCTGCTTCATTCTGCATTCCAAGGCCAAATTTGCCTGATACTCCAGGTGTTTCTTGACTTCCTACTTTTGCATTCCAGTCCCCAATAATGAAAAGGACATCTTTTTTGGGTGTTAGTTCTAAAAGGTCTTGTAGGTCTTCATAGAATTGTTCAACTTCAGCTTCTTCAGTGTTACTGGTTGGGGCATAGACTTGGATTACTGTGATATTGAATGGTTTGCCTTGGAAACGAACAGAGATCATTTTGTCATTTTTAGATTGCTTCCAAGTACTGCATTTTGGACTCTTTTGTTGACCATGATGGCTACTCCATTTCTTCTAAGGGATTCCTGCCCGCAGTAATAGATATAATGGGCCTAGGATCTGTCAAATACCCCTCATTTCTGCTGGCATTCTTAGAGAAATGGCTTAGGTTTGCATGGAGTTAATATGATAGTTTGGGAAGCAGTTGGAAAATACCAATTATAAAGCTTTGTGATTAACTTTTATCATAAACATCAGGAATAACTCCAAGACTGCAAGGATCTTTTGTGCAACAAATATATAGGCAAAAGGAGTTTGAATGGGTAGCTGGACAAGAAGATCAGGTGATAGAATTAACTTCCCTGCCACTGCCAGTAAAACTCAAAACTGTGCGCAAATACCCCTGTTCGTCATGATTGTGTCAACTTTCCCCTTAATACTGTGCCGTTAATTTTCTTCGCAGATGTGTTTGGCGTTGTAGGTTTTACACCTCACATCCCTTTTACCTGTATCAGGGTGACTCTCCTTATTGTCTGTAACTACTTGTTCATCGTTATGGCTCTGACTGCTTTGTATTAAACACAGATAACTTTCAGATCATGTGTAGAGTTTGAGCAGCACCATTTCTAAACCTTCTAGCCTCAATACACTTTCCTGGTCTCAGTACAGTAAGAACACAGTTAACTTTTGCCTCCATTCAGTACCTGGGCAGTAATTTAAAACATGCCATCATAGGGTTAAACTACCTGGATATATTTTTATCTTCCTTTAAAGTAAATACAGTAAATTTTTATCTTTATGAAAGCTGTCTTTAGTTCTGCTTGCGGTACTCCAGTAGTGCCTAGATTTGTATGTTGCATTTTAATACCAGAGGGTCAGTAGCATCGTCCTCTTGAACCCTGGGGATGAAGGAACTGTGTGCATAAGCTGAGGTTCTTATTACTGATCCTTCACATTTAATTAGGTCTTTGTAAATCTGAAGTACTCCTAGTCATTTTTATGAGTTTCTTCTCATGACTTCCCTGTGAGATGTCAACTTTATTACCCTCATTCTATCTTAGTATTATCAAGCGGTCAGGCGGACTTTAAATTTCATTTTTTCTTGTTTATAATTAAGATTCCTTTTTTTTTTTTGGATCGTGTACTTAACCATAACCTGTATCTGCTAAAATGACTCCTCAGATTAAATGTGACCCTCCCCCCCAACTCAGAAGGAAGCAATTACTGAACAAAGCCACATTTTGGAAGAGCCTTAAAGCAATTGAGATTATACACAGTGGTCTGAGTGCCCAGCCCTGGAAAGAATCAGATGGAAACTAGTAAAGCAGCCACCATGAAATATAAAAAATCAGGCAGCCGTTTGAAGGAAAACCATGCAGACCGTCTTTTCTCCCTCGTGGCTTAGTGTTCATGGGAATTTCTTTTGGTTTCCTGGGAAATGTGTTTGCTGCGATTTTTCTGTGCTCGCTGATGCAGGCAGCTGGAAAGGAGGAGGCGGCCTGTGGGTGGCGCACTAATGGCTGGTCACCTATGAAGGTTTCACCAGCCTGGCGGATAGGCTTCTTTCATTGCCATTTGTCTTGCTAACTTACTAATCTTTCCTTACTCGTTACCACTCCTCTGACCCTCCAGTTCACAGGTTCTTGCCCCAGATAATTCTGGAATTAGTTGGAAGGTAATGAGAAATAGCGTGAATAGGCCTGACAGATACTCGGAAGCATTAATAGTTCGAGTTTGTACATTCCTGGTGTGATTAGTGTGCACTTGAGCCAGGACTGGCCTGCGGTCTTATGACTGGATGGGAACGTGCAGTTTTAAAAACAAAGGACATTGATACACACTGCTGTATTTAAAGTGGATAACCAACAAGCACCTACCGTGTAGCACAGAGAACTCTGCTCAATGTTATGTGGCAGCCTGGATGGGAGGGGAGTTTGGAGAAGAACATGTACATGTCTGTGGATGGCTGAGTGACTTTGCACTTGAAACTGTCACTGCGTCGTTAACTGGCTATACTCCAATATAAAATAAAAACTTTTTAAAAAAAGGACAATGAGAGATTTGGAAGAATTTCTTTTTTCTTTTTCCTTTCCTAAAAAATATTTATTTATTCACTTACTTTCACTGCAGGATCTTTAGTTGCAGCATGAGAACTCTTAGTTGCGGCATGTGGGATCTAGTTCCCTGATCAGGGATCGAACCCAGGCCATCTGCAGTGGGAGCACGGAGTCTGAACCACTGAACCACCAGGGAAGTCCCTGCGAAGAATTTCTGTTGGCAAATTCTTAGCTGGGCTCTTTGAAGCCTTGTACCCCGCCCCCGACATCCTCTTAATGAAAACCTTGTAACCAAACCTAACAGTTTTAAAACCTGCAAGTGCAGTTTTGCTTAAGGGCATCACCGTCCTTAGACTTCACCTGCTGCCCCTGCCTCACGGTGATCTCAGCTGAGCACACTGGCCCTGCCCCTTCATCACCCCTCCCCTAGACTCCTGCCAACCTCCAGTCTCTCCCTCCTCCAGGCAAAGCTTAATCTTTGACAAGGACTGAAGTGAGCCCGCTGTCCTGGACACCTGCAAAGACTCTGTCGTCTGCAGAATAGAGTGCAGGCTCCCCTGAAGGAATCTTGGTTTCTCCATTTTGCCTTCTACTTTAATTTGCAGAAGCCTGTCTCCTCTAGCATACGCTCCGGAACGCAGGAATTCTGTCGCATTTTGCTTTATGTCATTTTCATGCCAGAAATTTTCTTTTTAGGAGCTAAGTTAAATGAAAATGGCAGCACTGATTGGCATACACGACGACGACTCTTGGACACGACCAGGCCCTGCATAATTTGTGCCCATCATCATTTTACTAAATTGGATGTATTTCACCATGTTCCAAATCATCCATGAATTCTGCAAATACTTGATGGGCATACACTGCATCCGAGGTTCTCTGGTGGGGACATGCCAGTGAGAAAGGCTGAAGGTTTCGGTTCTCATGGCACCCACATTCTGCTGGAAGGAGATCAGTAGTCAGAAAGGGAACAAATACATTTAGGTAATGTGCCACGAAGAAAACAAAGCAGCATTCAGATAAGGGAGAGCTCTTCAGAAACCACCTTCTGCGTCAGGCACTTGAGCAGACCTAAATATTGAGAAAGACGCAGCCTGGCAGGGATCTGGCTCGTCGGCGGTTCACACAGGGGTGAAACCAGCAGGTGAAGTCTAAGGATGGTGAAGCAACAGGTGAACTCTAAGGACGGTGACGCCCTGAAGCAAAAAGGGCACGTAGCCCTCAGGGCACAGATGAGCCTGGCATCAAGAGAAGGGAGAAGTTCAGGGGGGTGGGGCGTAGAGTAGAATCCCAACAGAAGAGTGAGAGGAAGTCAGAGAAGGAGGTTCCCACCAGGTCATGATGGCGACAGTAAGAAGTCTGGGCTGAAGTGTCAGTGACTAACACCCTTCTGTGTCTGGAAGCAGCATCAGTGATAACAAAGTCATGTGATCACGTTAAGCGACAGAATGGACTGCAGCAGGTTTTATGGCTGGCTAGTCCAAATCCGAATGGGAGCGTCCTGCCCTCAGAAAATAATAGAAACATAAGGTCACATATTAAAAGGATGCCGGGGCATTCATGCGTGATGGATTTTCTTGTAAGCACAACAGATGGCAACTGCTTAGTCAGACCTTGGGACTCCAGCCATCCTTCACATCATTTTGCTCACTTTTCCTAATTTTCTCACCCTCAAGCCATGGGCATGGTCACTTGCTGAATCTTCAGCTGTCACACCAACTGATTTCTGCAGAATGATCTGATTGGCTTTACTGCCGATCAAAGCTTCTTAGTAGAGTTATCCAGAAGAATCTGACAAGCTTTGTGTAATCCTGTACTTCTGAGAGACCTTATCATGGTGTGTGGGAATGTAAGAGAAAATTTGAATCCCTAGACTCTGGAACTTGAAGAAAAAAATTCAAGAAGTGACATCCATGGAGCACCTACACTGCAATTTTTATACATGTCCCCATTCGGTCTCCAGAATCCTGCGAGCTTATTTTTAGCTCCAGTGTTTAATGCAGCAACAGCTCAGAGGGATGAACCTGTCCAAATGGTAGCACCTTTGGTTGCTTGCAGTCTCCCTACCTAACCACACTTCTCAGTTGTCTCCATTTACTTGACTGAAAGAGAGAAAGTGTGTGTGTGTGTGTGTGTTTAAATGCATTTGAGGACCTGCGAGCCTCCTGTTCAATTTCTTCTTAAGTGGAAAGAGTTGAGTGGCCCACTTTTTGCTTGTTTTGTCTTGATTTTGAAAGAAAGGTGTTGTGGAGCCTTGAGAAAATAATAATTAGAATATAATTTTAGCCTAGATGCGGAGGGAGGGAGAAGCAAGGTTCCCATAGGCATTGAGCACACACAGTACTTAGAAGATTTCCTGGGTGGGTGAATATGGTTTGCTACATAAAGGACCTTTTTGTCCTTCCCTGCTTTTTTTTTTACTTTTTTTTTTTCCCCCCATAAAAGCCAGTATTAAACTATGCTGCAGTGTGCTGTCTTAAACAAAAGATGTTGGAAATTTGCTTTGGAGTTCTGTCCTTGATTTTTCGGTGGGGGTGGGGGTGTGGAAAATGACCCTCCCTACCAAATTCGAGCCACTTCTTTTCAAAAAGCCTCTAGTGTTTTCCACAGATTAAGAATAATGCTTTCTATTTGGACAGTGCTTTGTGGTTTTTCAAAGCTCTCCCAGCTACATTATCTTACTTAACCTTCACACTGACCTTGCCAGGCAGTCAAAGCAGATTATTACTGTTCCTGCTGACACACGGAAAGAAATGTTGTGCAGCCCAAGAAGTGACAGGAGGCGGGTGGGCAGGAGTCAGCTAATGTCCCAAAGCCATGACGGGAACCCAGGCCTGAGCTTTTCTTTCTGCTGGAGCACACTGCCTTTTTGTGTCTATTAACCCCAAGTAGGGGACCATCGCCTCTGCAGTTGGGTTAGTAACAGTGGTGCATCCTACTTTCTTCATAGGTCCAGTTATCTTTGACTGCCACATATGGATTCCCACAAATCTCTGAAGGAAACGGTCCTCGTTACAGGAGGAGGTGGCTATTTTGGTTTCCGGTCAGTACGTCTGTAAAATATGTCCATGGAAGTATTTTACCGGTAGTTGCTGGGGAAAGTATAGCTTTCAACCTACATTAATGCAGTGTAGACTTTTACTTGTTGGTACAGTGTAGACCAGGAATGAACCATGCTGCCCACTGTTCAGATTAGGAAATTGGGAACTATAGATACATTCCACTTGAAGAAAAATTCTTTATAAAGCCATTGAATCGGGGTGGGGAGATAATCATATCACAAAAAAAAATTTAAACAATAGCTATTCTTTCACAGTTACATTATCATTCATAAATATTCTGAAGAATAGATGGTGAGTGCCAGAACGGGGGGAGGAGGGGTTTTCTGGTGGCTCAGTGGTAAAGAATCCGCCTGCGATACAGGGAGCTGCAGGAGATGCAGGTTCAATCCCTGGGTCAGGAAGATTCCTTGGAGGAGGGCATGGCAACCCACTCCAATATTCTTGCCTGGAGAATCCCATGGACAGAGGAGCCTGGTGGGCTACATTCCATGGGGTTACAAAGAGTCAGGCACGACCGAAGTGAGCTAGCATGCATGCATGCCTGGAATGGGGGGCTGGGGGAATGTAATATGTGGACACCACCATCTTTGAAGATAAAGCCTCTCTCATTGTAATTTAAATAAATGGGAAGATGCTCATTTTTTAATATTTGCATAAGCAAGACTTGTACCAATGAACATGTAAAGTAAGGAACTCACAAGATAAGCCAAGGAGACTGGGAAAATTATATACTTTTCCAAAGAAAGAAAGTGAAGTCGCTCAGTCATGTCTGACTCTTTGTGAACCCATGGACTATAGCCTACCAGTCTCCTCAGTCCATGGAATTTTCCAGGCAAGAGTATTGGAGTGGGTTGCCATTTCCTTCTCCAGGGAATCTTCCCAACCCAGGGAACGAACCCGGGTATCCCACACTGCAGGCAGACGCTTCACCGTCTGAGCCGTACTTTTCCAAGGCATAGCTTAATAGTGATTTGATCTCACTTTTACTCTTTTTTCTTGCAGGCTTGGTTGTGCTCTGAACCAGAAGGGAGTCCATGTGATTCTGTTTGACATCAGCCGCCCTGCTCAGACCATTCCAGAAGGCATCCGGTTTATACTAGGAGACATCCGCCTTCTCTCTGACATAGAGAACGCCTTCCAGGGTGTTGACGTGGCTTGTGTGTTCCATATCGCGTCTTACGGTATGTCGGGGCGCGAGCAACTGAATCGAAGCCTAATTGAAGAAGTCAATGTGGGGGGCACAGAAAACATCCTCCAGGCATGCAGGAGGAGAGGGGTGCCAAGGTTAGTGTACACGAGCACTTTCAACGTCATCTTCGGAGGGCAGGTCATCAGAAATGGAGACGAATCTCTGCCTTACCTGCCTCTTCACCTCCATCCTGATCACTACTCTCGGACCAAATCTATTGCCGAGAAGAAGGTGCTGTCAGCCAACGGTACGGCCCTGGAGAGGGGCGGTGGGGTCTTGAGCACCTGTGCCCTGAGGCCAGCTGGCATCTACGGGCCTGGAGAACAGAGGCACCTCCCCAGGATAGTGAGCTACATAGAGAAGGGCCTGTTCAGGTTTGTGTACGGAGACCCCAAGAGTCTGGTGGAATTTGTCCACGTGGACAACTTGGTGCAGGCTCACATCCTGGCCTCAGAGGCCCTGAAAGCCGACAAGGGCCACATTGCTGCTGGGCAGCCCTACTTCATCTCAGATGGCAGGCCCGTGAACAACTTTGAGTTCCTCCGGCCTCTGGTTGAGGGCCTGGGCTACAAGTTCCCGTCCATCCGCCTGCCCCTGACCCTCATCTATTGCTTCGCTTTCCTGACAGAGATGACCCACTTCATCTTGGGGCGACTCTACAACTTCCAGCCCTTCCTCACCCGCACCGAAGTTTACAAAACCGGCGTCACACATTACTTTAGCCTGGAGAAAGCCAGGAAGGAGCTGGGGTATGAGGCTCAGCCATTTGACCTCCAGGAGGCAGTCGAGTGGTTTAAAGCCCACGGTCACGGCAGACGTCCTGGGAGTCATGACTCCAGGTGTCTTGTTTGGGATGGGCTGGTGATCTTCCTCCTGGTTACAGTGGTTCTCGTGTGGCTGCTGCCTATCATGATCCTGTCGGTGTGAAGGAGGAGCTGTACTGAGGTGTTAGACAGTACACCACTGAGGTGGTTAGATATACTGGGTGGTTTTCAGGAAACACACGTTTTAAAAATAGAGACTAGATACCTGATGTCAGCATTTGGATCTTCAAGTCGCCACTTAAGAATAGATTCTTGGGGGACTTTGCCCTGGCTGAACAGTGGTTAAGACTGAGTTTTCAGTGCGGGAGCTATGGGTTCGCTCTCTGGTTGGAGAATTAAGATCTCATGTGCTATGCGGCACAGCCAAAAAAAAAAATTGGTTCTTGGATTAAGTCTTCATTTCCTACCTCCTTGCACAAATCCTGAAGGGAGAAAACAGAAACCAGGATAAGTGTGAGACTTGGACCCTTGGGTCCTCCTCCTTCAGACATGGACAGTAGACGTCATTCCGAAACCCACAGAGCTAAACTCCCTCAGATGGGAAATGTCTTACTTGAATTTCTCAGCAGCCAAAAATGTACTTATCTTCATTCCATACGTTCTGCATTGACTTCACAGAGGTTGAAACACTGATAGGGGAATGGCAAAATGCTAACAGGCTTGCACTTGTGTGAAAAACACCAAGTTGAGCTGCTTCCCGACAGCCCAAGCCTCTCAGGAGATGGTCACTTTTGCAGGGGAGGCGGTTGCTAGTCACATGTATGTTCTAGGAATGAGTTTTTGCCCTTCATGACATAAAGGTGTTATACCTGTGTGACCACATGGTAATGTTTGATATTGAAATGAATAGACCTTTATCTTACCTCCCAGGATTCTTTGGAGGGTTAAATTGGACCAGGTATATAAAGTGCCACTCACCATACTTACAAGCCATTATTTTTAATTAATATTGTTATTACACATTCCTTATGAGGGTTTTCTTCCTCAGGGTATTCTGTTTAGAGGGTGCTGCTGCTACTGACCTTTCTGGAATACCTTTGTGACATGCCCTCAGTCTATAACAAGTATGCTTAAATATATTCAGTGTTGATAAAGTTGTGGTCTCCAAAGAGAGATTGAAATCTGGGAAACAGCTAAAAATCTGATGATTGATGAGAATATTCAAGCTAATGATACCATTTGCAATTAAAAAATAAAGCATAACCCTCAACTAATAGACTGGTTTTCTTCCTGGGGAGAATTTCTGTTCTCTGAAGGCCTCTTCCAATGAAGAATGTTCTGAACAGTGGTGGCACTGTCCGGGCGCCCACGGGGATTGCTGTGGCGGACATCCGAGTTGTACTGTCACATGGGAACTGAAGTGCAAAGAAGACAGCATCTTCACCCATTCTCTGATTCCAACTACAGAAAGGACAGCATTCCTATGCTGTAAGGACAGATGGCTGTGGAAAGTCATGTTAGATTTGGTCCGAGAATATTTGTAGGAGGAGGGTGCTGGATGAAGAGGCCCTCCTGGTGCATCTTGCCTGGACATTTTGGGAAAAGTGCTCAACTTGATACCAGAGGATCTGCAACCATGAATATCTTGTGTGGTCTTTTAACCAAGTAACTGCAGCCTCTGTAGGGCCTCAGTTGCCTGCTTTGGGAAATAGGAATGTATTTGCCCTTTCTATTAACCCACCTTTGGGCTTTTCAAGTGGCACAATGGTAAAGAATCTGCCTGCCAACACAGGGGACACAAGAGACACAGGTTCAGTCCCTGGGTCGGGAAGATCCCTTGGAGTAGGAAATGGCAACTCACTCCAGTATTCTTGCCTGGAGAACCCCATGGACAGAGTGGCCTGGCAGGCCACAGTCCATGGGGTTGCAAACAGACACGACTGAGTGACTGAGTATCCAGCACATTAACCCACTTACCCAACTCACAGGGTTTGTTCTGAGCATAAAGTAAGATGTAGTGAGTACTTTTAATATATAATTTAATATATAAATTGCAACATTAATATAAGATGGTGGTGGGATTGTTTTTAGTAAAATATGAGTCTTTTATTTGGCATTTCATGAAGTTAACTTGTCTGACCAAGGCTTCCCTGGTGGCTCAGGTGGTAAAGAATCTGCCTGCAATGTGGGACACCTGGGTTTGATCCCTGGGTCGGGAAGATCCCCTGAAGAAGGGGATGGCAACCGACTTTAGTATTCTTGCCTGGAGAATTCCATGGACAGGGGAGCCTGGCAGGCTACAGTCCATGGGGTCACGATGAGTCAGACATGACTAACTGACTAATACTTTGACTTTTCAACTTGTCTGAGTATCTGCAGCATATCTAACACTCTAGGTGCTAAAGGACAGGTATATCTGCCCTTTACAGAGTTGCAGTCCTGCAGTGACATGGTGTATCCATACAGGAAGGTGGCTGAGAGACCAGGTAAGTGCAGGAAAGCACTTTTATTTCATTTGTTGTCACTGAGAGGCCTCACGGACTTTCAGAACATTTTTAATGAAGTCCTTCAAAAGAATGGCAGATAGTTCTAAGTTCTCTTATACCAACTATACTGGAGCACAGTGGATTTTTCTTGTTTATGTTTTCTACAATGAAGGTATCTAAATGAAATAGATAAATGGGCTTCTGCTGCTGCTGCTACTGCTGCTAAGTCGCTTCAGTCGTGTCCGACTCTGTGCGACCCCATAGACAGGAGCCCAACAGGCTCCCCTGTCCCTGGGATTCTCCAGGCAAGAACACTGGAGTGGGTTGCCATTTCCTTCTCCATTGTGTGAAAGCAAAAAGTGAAAGTGAAGTCGCTCAGTCGCATCCGACTTCTAGCGACCCCATGGACTGCAGCCTACCAGGCTCCTCCATCCATGGGATTTTCTAGGCAAGAGTACGGGGCTTCATTGTTATCTAAATATGAGACATTTGATGTTTTCACAGCATTTGACATACTTGTCCAATATCTCCGTGAATCATAATCCATTTACTTTTCATGAACTCTCACTCTTCTGGCCTTTCTCCTTGTTTTAATGACTTATTGTTACATAACAAATTACCCCCCAAGACACATCATCCTAAAATAACAAATATTAGTTCTCAGTTGCTGTGGGCCAGGTATCTGGGTGTGGCCTACCTGGGTAAGCTCTAGTTTAGGGTCTCCTGACGTTGGCTGGGGCTACAGTCATCAGAAAGCTTGACTGAAGCCAGGATCCACTTCCAGGATCATCCATGTTACTGTGGGCAGGAAAACTCAGTTCCTCAGCATGTGAGCAGCTCCATAGGATTCACTGTGTGGCATCCTCATGACATGGTGACTGGCTTCCCCCCAGAGCAGGAGATTGAAGAAAGCAAAGTGGAAGCTGCAGTGTCTTTCATGACTTGTCCTCAGACGTCACACAGTGCACTCCACACTATGTACACTTTACACAGGTCAGTCCTTTTCACTGTGGTATTCAGTATGAATAACGGAGGAGGAGTGTTGGGGGTCCCATCTTGGAGGCTGATCTCCATCATCTGATTCATCCTTCCTCTTCCATGAAAGGTAGCCTATATTTACAGCTACATAATTTTCTCAGCCTGCTTCCCCTTGGTAGAATTTGAGGGGGTCCAAGCGAAGAACTGGCTCCTTGAAAAAGACCCTGATGCTGGGAAAGATCGAAGGCAGGAGGAGAAGGGGACAACAGAGGATATGGTTGGATGGCATCACCAATTCAATGGACACGAGTTTGAGCAAGCTCCAGGAGTTGATGGACAGGCACCAGTTTAGGTCTCTAAAGATTGAGGTCTCAGAAGATTTCAGCCACCAGCTTGGTCATGCACTGTCATTTCCACAATCTATGGGCTGCCCTGACTAGCTGCCTCCACACGAGAGGAGCCTCTAGGATATGAAAACCAAGAGGTGGGGTCACTGGAGGCCAAGCTGGAGCCTGCTCCCACACTTCTGCATCTCACCAGTTTTTCATGATCAATTTCTTCCGTCCTCAGCACGAGGCCCTTGTCTAATACCACAGTTTCTCCTGAAGTGATCTCGTCCATGTCCTGGCTTTAATTTCCATCTCTATTCCAAATACATTGATACAATACTAAATTTATGGTTCTAGCCCACCCATCCAACCACCTCTGCACCTCCAGCTGGATGTTTCACAAGCACTTTTCAGTCAACATATCTAACATGAAATTCACAATCCCTCCAAATTCTTACAGGGTTCCTCTCCTTAATAGATGTCACCAATGTTGAATTTCTCATGCCAGAAATCTGGGATAATCTTTGCTCCCGGCCGCCCTTCATCTGACACATCTGATCCACCTTTAGCCCTTGAGTTTACCTTCTGCCCATTCCCAGGGCACAGGTGTCACTGCTCCCCCCTGGCTCCAGTAACAGCCTCTTTTCTCTTCCATCTGCGTCCACTTCTGTGTCCCTTTAACCCATTCTCCACGTGCTAAGCAGAGTGGTCTTATAAAGGTGTAAATCTGTGTCACTTCCCTACTCCAAGCTCTCTGGGTTTAGGTTGAGAATCCTTAATGCAACCCAAGAGACTTTGCCTGATCTGACTCTGCCTACCTCTCCCTGGTCATCTCACACCATACTGCCTTCTCTGCCCGGCTACACCAGCTTCTTGCAGGGTCCTGAGTTCCGAGCTTCTCACCCTGCCTCCCCGACTTACTGACCTGTGTGTTTATTTCATATCTCAGGTTGATTTTCTTCCGGAGGCCTTCCGTGATCCTAACAATTTAGGGTTGGCCCTCCAGCCACAAGCCCTCGTAGCACCTGCCTCTCTTGTGTGGCCTTGCTCACAGCTGTCATAGTTTGAGTCATCATGAGTTGAATGCCTGTAAGTTCCATGAGGGCAGAACTTTTCCTTGCTTACTCTTGTACCCCTAACACCTAGCACAATATGGGAATTCAATAATAAGTATTTGTTATAAAAATACTTATTGAATTAATGCCGTTTTTCCTTCCAAGGGTGAATACCCATTTCTTCGTGTACATCGCTTACTGTTTGCAATCTCTTGAAAACTGGGAAAATATCCAACCTACGAGAATTGTGTGTCAACTAAGTCAAGAGTAGATGAAGTCTAGTAAATCAATAAGCTCATTCTCCATATAAATTGGTGGCGCTCCATCCACATCAGAGCCGAAAAGCCAACCACTTAAAAGAACTCAATCTATTATCTGAAAGGCAGCTCCTTTCCTTTCTAAGGTCAGGAGATACTGCAGTTAAGGAATTCCATGATTACAGGGTTCCCAACTTCCCTCAACCAGGTGGAGCCTCCAAACCTGCACAGAACTATGAAATGATGCTCAGCCTTGTGCATGGCTGGGGGACAGCAGAGGGGAATCTCCTAGACACCTGAGCATAAGCCACCCAGCACTGCCACCCAAAACACTGCCTCCAAGGAATGGGTGAGCAGTTATCCATAAGCCTGTGGGAGCGTCCCACCATGTGACATAGAGCCCTGTCATGGAACCCAAAAGACCTGCCAAAGCTGCTGGAGTCTGCAGGAAGGGAGAGGGGCCCAGCAGGCCTGTTCAAATCCTGGATTTGCTTAGTGCTGCTCCAGTCACAGGTGGCAGAGGATGCCATATTAAGAACTGTAGCAGTTACAGAAGGGCCAATTAACTAATTGGTGGCACCAAATTACCTAGGTTATCATTTCTCAAACTATAGAGTCGGCATAGGGATTCTTTTCAAGAGGAGGTTTTATTGTCCTAAATCATGTAATATGCTGATTGTAAGAAACCCAGTATTGCTGTGTCATAGATTTAATTTGTCTTCTCACAACATTGGAGCATCTGCTACCGTGGATTCCTTCTAAATCCCTACCAGTTCACTGAGCCTTACAGACAGGTTAGAAGAAATAGCCTGCAGAATTCTACTCCCGGTCCCCAACACAGCCATGCACCCTAAAGTTAAGAACACCCCCTGTTAGCTGGCATGGGAAACCAACACCAGCAATTCTTATTGAAGTTGTCACTGTTGGCTACCATCATCTCTTGCTGTGGAAAGTGACACCCGCCCCCTCCCATTTTAAAACAAGAAATCCAATCCCAGCCCTTCCTTAGGACTGACCTCCACAAGCAAGACCTTGCCAATCAAAAAACTGCCCTCCTTCCGACTGCGGTCATTGGACCAGAGTGGGCCAATCAGTGTCCTCTTCTCAACTTTTCCCGCAAACGCTCAGCAGCCCTGAACTGGCGTATCGCAGAGGAGAGACCCAATTCTGATAATGTTTGGGCTCCTGGTTCCAGTTGTGAGTTGAGCACAATAGGGTCATGAAATGGAGAGAGAGAGGAGGTCCTCAGAGCCGGCACCGTGCCTTGCCTCCCGCCCCAGGCTCACCTCTTCCTGGACCGTGCTGTCATGTGAGTCTCCGTATATTTTGTTTTCTGCTTAGTCTTTTGAGCTGGGTTTTTTTTCTCCGTGAATTGGGAAAGGTCTTGGTTTATAGTATCCACTGCCCGATCCTGGGCACAGATGAACATCCTCTATAATTTCCGAAGGCACTCACTCTCCATTCTCCTGTGCGCCCCCTTCCTTACAAAGAGGGCCTTTTTTTAGCACCTCCACCCCCAGGGAACTGAACATTTGCTGGAGTTCTTCCAGAACGGACTAATTTCCTTTTCTAGAATAACGTGTGTTTGGACTGGACACATATTTAAACAGTGTTGTTGAAACTCTTTCTCCCGTGGACCACCTTAAATGTTGAACGTGGTCCACTGGAGAAGGAAATGGCAAACCACTTCAGTATTCTTGCCTTGAGAACCCCATGAACAGTATGAAAAGGCAAAAAGTATGGCTCTGAAATATGACCTACCCATGTTGGTAGGTGCCCAATATGCTACTAGAGAAGAATGGAGAAATAACTCCAGAAAGATTGAAGAGAGAGAGTCAAAGCGAAAACAACACCCAGTTGGGGATGTGACTGGTGATAGAAGCAAGGTCCGATGCTGTAAAGAGCAATATTGCATAGGAACCTGGAATGTTAGGTCCATGAATCAAGGTAAATTAGAAGTGGTCAAACAGATGGCAAGAGTGAACATTGACATTTTAGGAATCAGTGAACTAAAATGGACTGGAATGCTACTGCTAAGTCACTTCAGTCGAGTCTGACTCTGTGCAACCCCATAGACAGCAGCCCACCAGGCTCCTCTGTCCCTGGGATTCTCCAGGCAAGAATACTGGAGTGGGTTGCCATTTCCTTCTCCAGGACTGGAATGGTCAAATAATTCAGATGACCATTATATCTACTCCTGTGGGCAAGAATCCCTTGAAACAAATGGAGTAGCCCTCATAGTCAACAAGAGAGTCCAAAATGCAGTACTTGGGTGCAGTCTCAAAAATGACAGAATGGTCTCTATTCGTTTTCAAGGCAAACCATTCAATATCATGGTAATCCAAGTCTATGCCCCAACAAGTAATGCTGAAGAAGCTAAAGTTGAATGGTTCTGTGAAGACCTACAAGATCTTCTAGAACTAACACCCAAAAAAGATGTCCTTTTCATCATAGGGGACTGGAATGCAAAAGGAGGAAGTCAAGAGATAACCTGGAATAACAGGCAAATTTGGCCTTGGAGTACAAAACAAGCCAGGAGAACACACTGGTCATAGCAAACACCCTCTTCCAACAACACAAGAGAAGGCTCTACACATGGACATCACCAGATGGTCAACACCAAAATCAGACTGATTATACTCTTTGCAGCCAAAGATGGAGAAGCTCTATACAGTCAGCAAAAACAAGACCGGGAGCTGACTGTGGCCCAGATAATGAATTCCTTATTGCAAAATTCAGCCTTAAATTGAAGAAAGTAGGGAAAACTACTAGACCATTCAGGTATGACCTAAATCAAATCCCTTACAATTATACAGTGGAAGTGAGAAATAGAAGGGATTAGATCTGATAGAGTGCCTGAAGAACTGTGGACAGAGGTTCATGACATTGTACAGGAGGCAGTGATCAAGACCATCCCCAAGAAAAAGAAATGCAAAAAGGCAAAATGGTTGTCTGAGGAGGCCTTACAAATAGCTGAGAAAAGAAGAGAAAAAGGCAAAGGAGAAAAGGAAAGATATACTCATTTGAGTGCAGAGTTCCAAAGAATAGCAAGGAGAGATAAGAAAGCCTTCCTCAATGATCAATGCAAAGAAATAGAGGAAAACAATAGAATGGGAAAGACTAGAGATCTCTTTAAGAAAATTAGAGATACCAAGGGTACATTTCATGCAAAGATGGGCACAATAAAGGACAGATAAAGATGGGCACAATAAATGGTATGGACCTAACAGAAGCAGAAGATAATAATAAGAGGTGGCAAGAATACAGAGAAGAACTATACAAAAATGATCTTCATGACCCAGATAACCACAATGGTGTGATCACTCTTAGAGCCAGACATCCTGGAATTCAAAGTCAAGTGGGCCTGCTAGTGGAGGTGATGGAACTCCAGTTGAGCTATTTCAGATCCTAAAAGATGATGCTCTTAAAGTGTTGCACTCAATATGCCAGCAAATTTAGAAATCTCAGCAGTGGCCACAGGACTGGAAAAGGTCAGATTTCATTCCAATCCTAAAGAAAGGCAATGCCAAAGGATATTCAAACTATTGCACAATTGCACTCCTCTGCACTCATCCCTCAAAAAGTAATGCTTAAAATTCTCCAAGTCAGGCTCGAACAGTACGTGAACTGTGAACTTCCAGATGTTCAAGCTGGATTTAGAAAAGGCAGAGGAACCAGAGATCAAATTGCCAACATCCGTTGGATCATAGAAAAAGTACGAGAGTTCCAGAAAACTATCTCTTTCTGCTTTATTGACTACATGAAAGCCTTTGACTGTGTGGATCACAACAAACTGTGGACTGTGGAAAATTCTTCAAGATGTGGGAATACCAGACCACCTTACCTGCCTCCTGAGAAACCTGTATGCGGGTCAAGAAGCAACAGTTAGAACTGGACATGGAACAACAGACTGGTTCCAAATAGGGAAAGGAGTACGTCAAGGCTGTATGTTGTCACCCTGCTTATTTAACTTATATGCAGAGTACATCATGAGAAATGCCAGGCTGGATGAAGCCCAAGCTGGAATCTAGATTGCTGGGAGAAATATCAATAACCTCAGATATGCAGATGACACCACCCTGAGCAGAAAGTGAAGAGGAACTGAAGAGCCTCTTGATGAAAGTGAAAGTGGAGAGCGAAAAAGTTGGCTTAAAACTCAACATTCAGAAAACAAAGATCATGACATCCAGTCCCATCACTTCATGGGAAATAGATGGGGAAACAATGGAAAGAGTGACAGGCTTTATATTTTTGGTCTCCAAAATCACTGCAGATGGAGACTGCAGCCATGAAATTAAAAGAAGCTTGCCCCTTGGAAGAAAAGCTATGACTAACCTAGACAGTTATCAAAAAGCAGAGACATTACTTTGCTGACAAAGGTCTGTATAATCAAAATTATAGTTTTTTCAGTAGTCATGTATGGATGTGAGAGTTAGACTAAAAGAAAGCTGAGCACCGAAGAATTGATGCTTTTGAACTGTGGTGTTGGAGAAGACTCCTGAGAGTCCCTTGGACTGCAAGGAGATCCAACCAGTCCATCCTAAAGGAAATCAGTCCTAAATATTCATTGGAAGGACTGATGTTGAAGCTGAAACTCCAATATTTTGGCCACCTGATGTGAACTGACTCATTTGAAAAGACCCTGATGCTGGGAAAGATTGAAGGCAGGAGGAGAAGGGGACAACAGAGGATGAGATGGTTGGATGGCATCACCAACTTGTTGGGCATGAGTTTGAGCATGCTCTGGGAGTTGGTGATGGACAGGGAGGCCTGTCGTGCTGCAGTCCACGGGGTCTCAAAGAGTCGGACAAGACTGAGCAACTGAACTGTTCAAACTCTATTGTTACATGATAAAATTATTTGACAGAATGGTTTTTTCCTCAGAATGGTTTGTTCTGAGGAACAAACCATTGGCATCCTGTGGGAGCAGGAACTATGCCTGTTCTGCTGTTTTCTTTATTCAGAAATCTCTTTCTTTCATCAACCCAATAAGTGCTTGTTGATTGGCTGAATGCACTTACCAGGTGACCTCACTTGAGATTATGGCTCTGATATCCCAAGTATTCTTTAAACCTGAAGTTCCCATCCCTACCTCAAAATAAGAACACTGGAAGCCCAAGGTAAAAAATACTGACAGTATTTCATAGGGATTCCCTGGTGGCTCAGAGGTTAAAGTGTCTGCCTGCAATGCGGGAGACCCATACAGTATTATTAACTATGGTCATCATGCTTTATATTAAATATAAGTATCTAGATTTATTTCCGGGGCTATCATCACACACGAAAAAACTATGCAAGAAGTGTTAATTAGCTTGACTGTAGTAATCATTTCACTTTGTATATGTATATCAAGTCATCGTGTTTTACACCTTAAATATATATAATTTTCATTGAAAATATATCTCTTTATATATATAGAGAGAGAGAGACTATGTATGTATAGACTCCAAAGGTGTGGTGTTAGGCAGAATAGCAGAGCCAGAAGCTCTAGGGTCAGCCTTTTCACCAAAACGACCAGTAAGTGGGGGGAAATGAGCAGAACCAACAACTGCAGAACAGTTATGTATACTTTACCACAAATATACATGTGCAAAGTCTGAAAACTTTCCCTGGTGGTCGTGGTTCAGAAGCTCTGTGTGGGTTGGGAGTCTACAATCCAGGTGTTCTTTATCTTCCAACAAGAAGGTTGAAAATGCTGCCAGATAGCAAACACGTGCTCCCTTTGCAAGATTCTAAGCACGCAGCTCCTGCATACTCGTTGCTTTCCCCTTCCAGTGCTGTGCACTGCTCACCTTTGCTGAACGACTGGAGGGGGAAATGGGGCTCACAGAAGAACCTTAAACTGAGGTGACCTCCTGCCTCCTTTTTCAACCATAGGCCTCGTGGTCTGTTGACTCACAAGCACACTACTTCCCAGTGCTGACTCCAGGCCACCTGAAACCCGCTTCCTTTGGCCCAAGGGTTTCTTTTGCGATGCGTCTCTTGGGCCTGGTTACCTGATCTTTTGGGCACAAAGTAGCTGTTTTCTGTTGAAAATATAACCAGAAATGGAGTCAACCAGACCACAGCACCCCTAAACTCTGCAGATTCATACAGTGTTACCCAACTCCACACACGGGGAAGGTATTTCTGTTACTGAACTCAAGTGTAACTATGACCAAAGCAAACTCTAGCTCACCCCAAGAAATCACATAAAACAGTGACCTGGGCAAGTGTCTTGCAGCCAACAAGGGGTTATCTGCAGTAATTTGCAAGGTTTATTTTTAACAGATCTGGTTGAAGCATGCAAGTAATTAAAACATTCTTCATTACCAATATGTGGTATTTTAATCCTGGCAAATATTCTAGATATCTTTTTCTCCAGTCCTCCGGGGAGCCTTATTACAGATCTAAAAGTAAAATACTTTTTTACCAATACATATTTTTAGTTCGTGCTATGAGAATTGAGTTGCCATGTGCTGTTCACCATCTCTAGAATCTAGTGTCCTGAATAGCTAATAGGGCTCTGAAATGCTGCCCAGCTTTGAAGAGGAATTACTTGTGTTGCTGGGGCAATTGCAACACCCACACTTAAGTTGTCATCATGCAATTTCATCAGGGATTTTTGCTTCTAGATATGTTTATCACTAGGATAATGATGGATGTAATCCATCACCCTCGTTAACTAAGTTATTCAAAGAAGGTCATTCTCACTAGTTAATTGCTACTATTTGTTGAACATTTACTGTGTCTAAGTCTCTCTATATTTCCTAAACTTACGTAGTTCTCTCAGTGCTTTAAAAAGTGGGGGCTTTTATCATCTCCAGTGTACACATGAGGAATTAGTGGTGTTGGGAGGTGAAGCATCTGGCCCAGGTCACCCAAGTCACTCGACCAGGAAGTGGCAAAGCTTGGATCTGAGACACGTTCACTTGAATCCAGATAACAAACTCTGAAAAAAATCACAGTTGATTTACAATGTGTTAATTTCTATTGTACAGCAAAATGATTCAGTTATATATATATATAGATAGATATTTTATAGATAATAGTTGACATTTGCTAATCCCAACCTCACAGTCCATCCCTTCTCCACCGCTCTTCTCCTTGTCAACCACAAGTCTGTTCTCTATGTGTGTGAGTCAGTTTCACACATAAGTTCATTGTCATATTTTAAATTGCATAAATATTTGATATTACTTGCCTCTTTCCGATTTCACTTAGTATGGTAATCTCTAGTTGCATCCGTGTTGCTGCACATGGTGTGATTGGGTTTTTCATGATTGAGTGGTGTTCCATTGTGTATATATATGTACTGCATCATCTTTGTCTATTCTTCTGTTGGTGGACAAGTTGCTTCCATGTCTTGGCTGTTGTGAATAGTGCTGCTGTGGGCATAGGGGTGCATGTGTCTTTTTTAATTATAGTTTTGTCTGGATATATGCCCAGGAGTGGGATTGCTGGATCATATGATAATTCAATTTTTAGTTTGAGGAACCTCCATACTGTTTTCCATAGTGGCTGCACCAATTTACATTCCCAACAGTGTAGGAGGGTTCTGTTTTCTTCAAACCCTCTCCAGCATTTGTTATTTGTAAGTTTTTCAGTGATGGCCATTCTGACTGGTGTGAGGTGGTACCTCACTGTAGTTTTGATTTGTGTTTCTCTAATGATTAGCAACGTTAAGCATTTTTTCATGGGCCTGTTGACCATCTGTATGTCTTCTTTGGAGAAATGTCTGTTTAGTTCCGCCTATTCTTCGAATGGGTTGCTTGGGGTTTTGTTGTTGCTGCTGCTGCTGTAGAGTTATATGAGCTATTGTGTATTTTGGAAATTGAGTGCTTGTTGGTTCTATTGTTTGTGGATATTTTCTCCCATTCTGTAAGTTGTGTTTTTGTTTATTTCTTTGCCGTGTCAAAGTTTATAAATTTCATTAGGTCTCATTTGTTTGGTTTTGCTTTTATTTCTATTGTCTTGTGAGACTGACCTAAGAAAATCTTGGTACAATTTATGTAAGAGGATATTTTGCCTATATTCTCTTCTAGGATATTTTATGGTGTTGTGTCTTATGTTTAAGCCTCTAAACCATTTAGAGTGTATTTTTGTCAGACACCAAACTCTTGATGACCATGTCTGAGGTGGCTGTATCATTTTAACATTACACTATACGAGGCCAAATGTCACCTAAACTCCTTTTGAGATTAAAATAAATGGTTGTATTTATTTGCAGCAAAAAAAGTTACTGTGCATAGTGACTTTTGCTGTACAAACCCTTAATAAATCATAAGCAAAGCATTATTTTACAGATGAATGTGCTATGTGGTGGAGCTGGGGGATGTGTGTGTGTGTGTGTGTGTGTGTGTGTGTGTGTGTGTAGGCAGGTTAATCTATTGAATCTCATTTATTTAGTAAAGAATATGGCATGTTAGAGCCCTAATAATCCACAAGGCATTCTCCAAGAATAAATGACTTGCTCTTTCATCTAATTACCAGCATTGGTCACATTTTACATAACCTAATCTCCTCTCCTCGTTGGTATCCAAGAGCAGAGCCCACATATCACTCACTGTTGATTGATATCTGCCTTCCTTGCAATCTCTTACACCATTTTAGACACAGAGCACAGGCCTAATAAATATCTGTCAGAATAATGAAAACACAAAGTCCAAGTTTTAGACATGAGACGAGAGAAAGGGGCAGGACACATATTCTAATCAATATTTTTTTACTGAAGTACAGTTGATTTACAGTGTTGTTAATTTCTGTTGTACAGTAAAGTGACTCAGTTATACACATATATGCTGCTGCTAAGTCACTTCAGTCGTGTCCAACTCTGTGTGACCCCATAGACGGCAGCCCACCAGGCTCCCCTGTCCCTGGGATTCTTCAGGCAAGAACACTGGAGTGGGTTGCCATTTCCTTCTCCAATGCATGAAAGTGAAAAGTGAAAGGGAAGTCGCTCAGTCGTGTCCGACTCTTCACGACCCCATAGACCACAGCCTACCAGGCTCCTCTGTCCATGGGATTTTCCAGGCAAGAGTACTGGAGTGGGGTGCCATTGCCTTCTCTGAATACACATATATACATTCCTTTTAATATTCTTTTCCAGTATGGTTTATCCCAGGATATTGAATAGACTTCACTGTGCTGTATAATAGGACTTTGTTGTTTATCCATCCTATATGTAATAATTTTCATCTACTAACCCCAGACTCCCAGTCCGTCCTTCTCCCACCCTGTCTTCCCTTTGACAGCTGCCAAGTCCGTCCTCTGTGTCCATGATTGTACCATAGGTATGTTCATTTGTGTCATAATTTAGATTCCACAAATAAATGATACCATATGTTGTATGTCTTTCTGACTTCACTTTGTATGACGATCTCTTGGTCCATCCATGTTGCTGCAAAAGGCATTCTTTCATTCGTTTTTATGGCTGAGTAATATTCCACTGTGGATTTCGCAGCTGGCTCAGTGGTAAAGAATCTGCCTGCCAGTGCAAGAGATGTGGGTTTGATCTTTGGGTTGTTAAGATTCCCTGGAGTAGGAAATGGCAACCTACTCCAGTATTCTTGCCTAGAAAATTCCATGGGCAGAGGAACCTAGTGGGCTGCAGTCCATGGGGTCACAAAACAGCTGGGCGTGGCTGAGCAACTGCGTGCACATACACAATATTCTATTGTCTCTATGGACCGCATCTTCTTCATCCATTCATCTATCGATGGACGTTTAGGTTTTTCCGTGTCTTGGCTGTTGTGAATAGTGCCGCTGTGAACATAAGAGTGTGTGTATCTTTTTGAATTATAGTTTTGGCTGGATATATGCCCAGGAGTGGGATTGCTAGATGGTATGTTAATGTTATTTGTAGTTCTCTGAGGAACCTCCATACTATTTTCCACAGAGGCTTCACCAACTTACATTTCCACCAGCAGTAGGGGAGGGTTCCCTTTTCTCCACACCCTCTCCAGCATTTGTTATTTATAGATTTTTAATGATGGCCGTTCTGACTGATGTAAGGTGGTACCTCATTGTGGTTTTGATTTGCGTTTCTCTAATAATTATCAATGTTGAGCATCTTTTCGTGTGTCTCTTGGCCATCTGTATGTCTTCTTTGGAGAAACATTTCTTTAGTTCTTCTGCCCATTTTTTGATTGGGTTGTTTTTCTGTTGAGTTGTATGAGCTGTTGGTGTATTTTGGAAATTAAGCCTTTGTCTCATTGTTTGGAAATATTTTCTCCCAGTCCATACATTATTTTCTTTATGGTTTCCTTTGCTATGCAAAAGCTTGTAAGGTTAATTAGGTCCATTTGTTTATTTTTATTGCTGTTCTTGTCTTGGGAGACTGAGGACCTAAGCAAACCTAAGCACAATTTATGTCAGAATATTTTGCCCATAATCTCTTCTAGGAGTTTTATGGATGGACACACATTATAGATGATGAAAAAGAGACACAGCTGTTGGGGTGCAGTAAAGATTGGCTGGAGGGGACTTCTGGCAGTTCGGTGGTTAAAAATCTGCTCTTCTACTTTAGGGGCACAGGTTCAATCCCTGTTCAGGGAACTAAGATCCTGCATGCCTTGCAGTTTAGTAAAACAGATTAAAAAAAATAGGCTGAAACCAGGATAGCTTTGGGAATACTCCGGTCATTGATCTTTAGCTAATTATGTTTTTTTTGTTCAGTTGCTTAGTCATGTTCAACTCTTTGTGACCTCTTGGACTACAGCACGCCAGGCTTCTCTGTCCATCACTGTCTCCTGGAGTTTACTCAGACACATGTCCATTGAGCCAGTGATGCCATCCAACCATCTCATCCTCTGTCGTCCCCTTCTCCTCCTGCCTTCAATCTTTCCCAGCATCAGGGTCTTTTCCAATGAGTCAACTCTTTGTATCAGGTGGCCGAAGTATTGGAGATTCAGCCTCAGTCCTTCCAATGAATATTCAGGACTGATTTCCTTTAGGATTGACTGGTTTGATCTCCTTGCTGTCCAATGGACTCTCAAGAGTCTTCTCCAGCACCACAGTTCAAAAGCATAAATTCTTTGGCACTCAGCTTTCTTTATGGTTCAACTCTCACATCCATACATGACTACTGGAAAAACCATAGCTTTGACTAGACGGACCTTTGTTGGCAAAGTAATGTCTCTGTTTTTTAATATGCTGTCTAGGTTGGTCATAGCTTTTCTTCCAAGGAGCAAGCATTTTTTTTCATTTCATGGCTGCAGTCACCATCTGCAGTGATTTTGGAGCCCGAGAAAATAAAGTCTGTCACTATTTCCATTGTTTCCCCATCTATTTGCCATGAAGTGATGGGACCGGATGCCATGATCTTAGTTTTTTTAATGTTGAGTTTTAAGCCAACTTTTTCACTCTCTTTTCCCCTTCGTCAAGAGGCTCTTTAGTTCCTCTTCACTTTCTGCCGTTAGGGTGGTGTCATCTGCATATCTGAGCCAATTATACCTTCTCTGTAATACTAAAATCCACTCCCCCTTACTCCATGACAGTTCCAAGGCCGACCATAAAAGGCCAAAAAGTGGGCAGTGGCCCAATACCTGGGAAATCCCCACCTTTCCCTGAAATAGCACGAATGTGCCTCCCACTCCTTAGCCTATTAAGTTACTTAATGCATAAAAACCTACAACACCCATGCCCCAGCCTGCTCTCACTTTGAGATGTCTGCCTTCTGCGGATGGAACGTGTATCTCTCTAAGGAAACTTGCTTTCCCTTTACTGAGGCTCACTCTTGAATTCTTTCCTGCACAAAGTCAAGAACCCTCTCTTCGCAGTCTGACCTAAGGATTCCTGCAGGTCCCAGGATGTGACATTTTCCTCTGCTGCAACAGAGAACTTGAATATCTCTGCAACAGAGATATTTAAATTCTCCCATAGAAAGGTGAACTTTTCCCAACACCCCTCAGGACAGAAGTTTCTCGACACACTGGGGTGACTTTAGACCTTTGACCCAAGTGGAAAAGTGTTCTTTGGTGACAGGTCATCTTGGCCCCCTTCATTGTACAAGGGACTCACACACTTGTTAGCACTTCCTAAGGCAGGATCCATCTCTAGTTTGCAATGTGACTTCCAGCAAATCTGTCCCTCACCTGTAAGATGGAGATAAAACATTCCCTGCTTATCTCACAGGGCTTCCTAGGTGGTGCTAGTGGTAAAGAACTTGCTTGCCAGTGCAGGAGACATTAAGAGACACACTTTTGATCCCTTGGTTGGGAAGATCCCCTGGAGGAGGGCATGGCAACCCACTTCAGTTACTCTTTCTGGGAGAATCCCATGGACAGAGGAGCCTGGCGGACTATGGTCCATAGGGTCACAAAGGGTCAGACGTGACTGAAGCGACTTAGCATGCCCATCTCACAGGGATCCTTCAGTGGATGAAATGTCATGGAGGCCCTTTTGTAACCTGTAAAGCTCTATGCACATAGATCCTTAATTAATAGCGGTCCTTCTGGGAGAGGCAGAAAAGTTTGGAGAGGGAGCTGGTGGTATACAGGAGTAGATATGAGACATGCCAGTTGAGTTTGAGTCATTCGAATAGAATGCTCAGTAAATGATTAGCGATGTCGGACTGGAGCTTCAGTGAGAACTGTCTGATCAGGTGAGGATGGTAGCAGTGAAACTATTTCATTGATTCACTGCTACAAAATCAGTGCTCATTTGGTAACTATGGTTTAAAGTACCTCAGCTCACTGATGCTTTGTGTTCGAAACTGAAAATAAAGAGGGGAGTTTTTTTAAAGATGCAGAGTAGATGGCACCATGCTGGAGGAAAAATGATAACCTATGCCTCTCTGCTTTAAATTTCAATGTGTTTAAATGCTCACAGTGGTGTTGAGACATGGCTCAGAGTGGGGCTCGAACCCAGAGTATTCTGATGGCGCTCCTTTCGGATGATACTCGAACACAGTCCCCCTTCAGATGGGACTCAAACCCATGATCTCCCAACAGAAACTGTTTATCTGGTCACAGAATTTAATGAAGCTCAGGTTCTTTTTCCCTCAGCGCAGAAGGAATTCACCAAGAAGGAAGTAGTTTATTAACAACAACAACAACAAAACTATCCTATCCAGTCCCTAATAGCGTGTCTTGGTTTTAAAGGTGCAAAGGTCATTATTAATTCTGTGTGCAGAATACTTCTTTTTAGTTTTAAAGGTAGCTGTCTAGATAATCCACACATGGATTTTTCTTAGAAGTTAAAACTCTGCAGATCTGGTCAAAGAACCCTTTTACCAGTGTATCCCCAGTTCTGTATATGTAGGTGTTGTATAGAAAATTGGCCTGTAGGGTTCTTTTCTCTCCCCATGCTGTTGCCTTCTACTTCACATTTGTTCTGCTAGTTGTTTCTCACTAAATTGTGCATCACGGTGATTTACTGGTATTAGAATATATTCTTTATTGGCTGACGGAGGAGGGATGCCGGTGTATGAACTGGTGACTATAGGTTCCAGTTTGTCCAGGACAGTTCTGACTTTATGCTTGTCATCCTGTCTTAACTTTTAATTGTTCTCTTTTTTTCACTCTCATATGTGTCCCATTTTGTATTTTGAATTGTATAGTCACTCTATGTAAGATGCTTAAGTTATAATAGAAAGGATGACATATTTTCCCATAATATCTGTGTTGTAAGTTGTGAAGTGGTTTTAAGGGGAAAATATCATTTTGAATGTGTATAATAGAATCTAGTAGGACATCCTAAATTCTGAGTATGCAGCAGTATTCTGCCAACACTGGAATAATTTTATGAGTACATGTTATTGGCCATCATTTTATGTAATGGGCAGCAATACACATTTACTGCTGGAAGAGAAGGTAATCCGATATCGGATGGTGTAAAAGCGGACGCTGGTACTCTGTTTCACTGAATGCTGGTAACTAAAAAGAGAAAAGTCACAATGTAAAATATATTTGAAGGAACTCCTCTACTGTGCATTCAAAATAAAGCAAACAAACATTGCTAAAGCCCTGTAGCAAGCCGTAATACACTTGAATAAATTCCTATGCCAGGAGCCATTGTGCATATAGAAAAATAAATATCTCAGCCCAGTATTGGTACAAATTATGCAGCATAATGATACACTTGAAAGAATCCCAGTATCAACCTTGTCATTGCTGTAAAATAAATTTTTGCAGAATACTACAATATTCAAGCAAAAAGAAAAGCATTTCAATTAACTCAAATGGAACTTGATATTTCAGTAAACATAGCAACCTGAGTCCAAAAATGTTTGTAAAATGCCCTTTAAGTGTTTTACTCTTCATTTTCACAGAATGTTGAAAGCCATCTGTGCTGCCTGAGCGTAGGTAATTCTCTTTATAATTGACCATCACCGTGTTAGTAAGTTGAGTCAGTCATCGCCTCACACTGTGCATTGCCATTCTCACCGTTACGGTAGTTAAGTCTCGTGATCCCATCGCTGCGTCAAATTTGCGAAAGCCCGGGCCAGCCCGACAGGAACAGGTGTGCAGGTGGCGCTGCCTCCCTGCGGCTCCCCAGGTGTCTGTGTGCACACCAGAACTTTCCTCACTCTGCTGCAGTCCGTCTGCTCTCCCGCCTCCCTGCTCCTCTCCCAAGGTCGTCAGTGCGACTCACCCACCCCTGAGGGTGGAGTCTGTGAGCTGGGCGGTCTAACTCCTGGGGTGCCTTTCTGCTTCCCACTCTGGGCACACGTGCTGAGCAGCAACGTGGCTTCAAAGGAGAAGACTCAGAGTGTGAGCTTGGTAGCCCTCAGCCTCGATCTCACCGTGGTAACATGGGACCACTAGATGCAGGACACCTTGCGAGATGATGATATTATGGAACATGTCTTATTTATGAGCACCGTAAGGTAGCTGCACCTACCTCTCATTAATAGCTGCTTCCTGTTCCGCACTGTAAACCCGCCCCTGTTGATTTAGCCACTTCCTTACGGATGCTAGGTCAGATTGTTTCCAATTTGCCACTTCATCAAACAGCGCGGCCATCAGTCCTCTTGTACACATCTCCTTGGATACCCTGGCAAGTGGGTCTCTACAGCAGATCCCTGAAAGCAGGATTGGAACTTAAAATAGGTACTGCTGTATCAGACATGCATTCAGCTTCTCATTTGTTAAAAATGAATTCAGAGCAGCTTAAAGTTACAGGGGTTTGTTTTTCTCACGTAGCAGAGGTCTGGGATGGTGATGTCAGGGACTGGGCCCCCGGTAGAAGTTGTCCATAAAAATTGTATGGAGTTGATGACACCTGGAGGGGGTGCAGATCTTTGGCCACTATTTTTTCTTTGATTATAACTGGAGTGGTCCAACTTCTAGATTCTTGGACATGTAATAATTTTTATTTTAATATAATACTGCCTAGTCTGTCTAGGTTCCCAGATGTTTATATTAATAGACTTGAATGTAGTCTTTTCTTTTTTAATCTCTACTTAGGGATGCTCTTATTTTCTTCTAGTACTGATAAAGTGCTTTCTCTCCTTTTTCCCTTTATATATTTTATTAGTCTTTTTTAAAGAACTGCTTTATCAATTTTATTTAAGTTCTCTTTATTCTGTATTTCTTCTATATTAATTTAATCTTTTACTTTTGAGGTTTTTTTCCCCTAGCTTCTAAGTTAAAAGTTTAACTCATTTATTTTCACTTTTTCTTCTTTTGGAATGAATGCACTTAAAGGTTTGATTTTTTTTGAGCAGAAGTTTTGTCCTTTCCTGTTAACATAAAAATATTTCAGAAATTTATATTGTAAAGTTTTCATGTGTAAGGACTTTGGGAAGATATCTTTATTTTGTGACTTTGTGAAACAGTGAATTTGGACTTGTATTGAAGCAATTAAAATAGTTCATCCTTCCCTGACCCACCACCCTCTATGGCTCAGTGTCCAGTCAAACATTTGTGAATATGCTATGCTTGGGCAAAGCAAGTATCCTCTGTGTACAAAGTTCTAGTGTTTGTAGGAGCATATCTGTGCACTTGATCAAACTTGTGACTTACACTATTCAGAGTCTCTGAGCTTTTTTCACTTCTTTTAATAAGAGATTTCTGAGAGAAGAGTCAGTCCCTCAACTGTAATTAGAAATTTGTCTTCTTTCCCAGTCTGCTTTATGTTCTTCAGAGCTATGCCATGAAAAGCACAAAAGTGTGTGTCTGTAACTCTTTGGGGCAATGTTCTTGTTAGCAATATAAAATGTTGCCCTTAGAGATACCTACCTTGCATTGTAATTTGTCTGATTTAACAATGCTGCACCAGCTTAATTTTTATTCATATTTGCCAGGTACATCTTTTTATATAGCTTTTATCTTCTTTCCTTTCTTTTATTTTTTTAAGTTAAATTTTAAAATAGGAAACATGAAAAAGTAATATAATGGCATCTTCTCACTACCCAGAATTATTAACTGCTAATGATAACTATTTCTTTTAGTCTCTGTCTCCCTCTGGCACTCTCATTCACTCTGATTCCCAACCCCACCCAAACCTTTCCTTCTTCCGCCTTTATTTTCCATGGTTATATATCGTTCAGTTTAGGTGGTCTACTATGGACCAGAAAGATTGAACATGCCTGGATCTGCTTTTGGTAGAGAAACCCTGCTTTAAAAATAAAAAAGGGGGGGGTAATTTATTTAGTGTACTGTTTAGGTGCCAATTCTTTTTTTTTTAAGTATAATTGATTTATAATATTGTGTTAATTTCTTGTGTACAGCAAAGTGACTCAGTAATATATATACACACATATATATACTCTTTTCCATTATGGTTTGTCATAGGATATTGAGTGTAGTTCGCTATGCTATACAGTAAGACATTGTTGTTTATTCACTCTATATATAGTTGTTTGCCTCTGCTAGTCCCAAGCTACCATTCCTTCTTTCCCTACCCCACCTCTCCCTCCACAGCGTTGTATTTGTTCTTTTTATCTGTGAGTCTGTTTTTGTTTCCTAGACATGTTTATTTACACTGTATTTTGGATTCCACATATAAGTGATGTTGTGTGGTATTTGTCTTTGTCTGACTTAGTATGATAATCTCTAGGCCCACCCATGTTACTGCAAATGACATTGTTTCATTCTTTCTGATGGCTGAGTGGTATTTCATTGTATATATGCATCACATCTTTATCCATTTATCTGTCAATGGACATTTTGGTCATTTCCCAGTCATAGCTGTTGTAAATAGTGCAGCTCTGAACATAGAGGTGCATGTATCTTGTTGAATTGTAGCTTTGTCTGGATATATGCACATATATGCACAAGAATGGGATTTCTATATCAAATAGAAACTCTATTTTTAGTTTTTTGAGGAACCTCTGTGCTGCTTTCAGTAGTGGCTGCACCAGCTTACATTCGCACCAGCAGTGTCGGAGGGTTGCCTTTTCTCCATGCTCTCTCTAGCATTTGTATTGTTTGTACACTTGTTCACAATGGACATCTGGACTGCTGTGAGGTGATGCTTCATTATAGTTTTGATTTGCATTACTCTGATAACTAGTGTTGCTGAACATCTTTCCACATGGTTCTTGGCCATCTATATATCTTCTTTGGAGAAATGTTCATTTAGGTCTTCTGCCCCTTTTTCGATTTTTTGAGTTGTTTTTGTGTTGTTTAGTTGTATGAGCTGTTTCTAGAATTTGAAAATTAAGCCCTTGTGGATTGCATCATTTGCAAGTATCTTCTCCCATTCTGTAGGTTTTTTGTTTTTTGTTTTTTTAATTTTTTAATGGAAGTATAGCTGATTTACAGTGTTGTGCCAGTCTTGGCTATACAGAAAAGTAACTCAGTTATATACATATAGACATTTTTTTAATACATTCTTTTCCATCATGGTTTACACAGGATATCAAATAGTTTCCTGTGATATACAGTAAGACTTTGTTGTTTATCCATCCTGTATAGAATAATTTACATCTGCAGATCCCAAACTCCCAGTCCTTCACTCCCCATCCCTCCTCCCTCTTGGCACCCCCAAGTCTGTTCTTTATATCTGTGAGTCTGTTTCTGTTTTGTAGCTAGATTCATCTGTACTATTAATATATTAGACTCCACATATAAGTGATATCATATATATTTGTCTCTCTCTTTATGACTTCATCAAGTGTGATAATCTTTAATTGCATCCATGTGCCTGCAAATGACATTATGTTGTTCTTTTTTATGGCTGAGTAACATCCCATTGCAGTATCCCAAACAACACCACATCTTCTTTGTCCATTCATCTCTCGGTGGACGTTTAGGTTGTTTCCATGTCTTGGCTGTTGTGGATAGCGCTGCTATGAACATAAGGGTGCATGTATCTGTTTGAATTATATATGTTTTCTGGGCATGGTCCCAGGAGTGGGATTGAATCCTATGGTAATTCTGTTTTTAGTTTTTTGAGGAATCTCCACATTCTTTTCAGTGGTGGCTGCAGCAACTTACATTCCCACCAACAGTGTAGAAGGGTTTCCTTTCCTCCATAGCCTCTCCAGGATTTGTTATTCGTAGTCTTTTTATTGGAGTGTAGTTGATTTATAATGTTGTTAGCTTCAGATGTACAGTAAAGTGAGCCTGTTGTATAAATAATATCCTTTTTTTTTTTTTATTTTCCCATCCAAGCCATTACAGAGTATTAAGCAGGTTCCCTGTAGTATACGGTAGGTATTTAATACTTAACTATAAGATAGTGTCTATTTTATATATAGCAGTGCGTGTATGTCAGTCCCAGTCTTTCAGTTTATCCCTCTCCCCCCCTTACTCCCTGGAGTTTATTTTCTACGTCTGTAACTCTATTTCTGTTTGGTAGAGGAGTTCACTTGTACCCTTCTTTTCAGATTCCACATGTAAGCAATATCATATGATATATGTCTTCATCTGACTTACTTCACTCAGTATGACAATCTCTTAAGTCCATCCATATTGCTGCAAATGGCATTATTTCATTCTTTGTAATGGCTGAGTGAGGAGGGCATGGCAGCCCACTCCAGTATTCTTGCCTGGAGAATCCCCATGGACAGAGGAGCCTGGCGGGCTACAGTGCATGGGGTCACCAAGAGTCAGACAAGACTTAGTGACTGAGCTCAATGGCTGAGTAATACTTCACTGTATACATGTACCACATCTTCTTTATCCATTCATCTTTTGATGGACATTAAGGCTGCTTACATATCCTAACTATTGTAAATAGTACGGCAGTGAACATTCAAGTCTATGTATCTTCAAATTATGGTTTTCTCCAGATATGAATGGGATTGCTGGATCATATGTTAGCTCTATTTTTAGCTTTATAAGGAACCTCCATACTGTTCTCCATTGTGGCTGTACTAATTTATATCCAACATGTAGGTGCCTTTTCTCTACACCCTCTCCAGCATATTGTTATCTGTAGATTTTTAATGATGGCCCTTCTGACCAGTGTGAAGTGATACCTCGTAGTTTTGATTTGCATCTTTCTAATAATTAGTGATGTTGAGCATCTTTATCCATTGTGGCTGTACTAATTTATATCCAACATGTAGGTGCCTTTTCTCTACACCCTCTCCAGCATATTGTTATCTGTAGATTTTTAATGATGGCCCTTCTGACCAGTGTGAAGTGATACCTCGTAGTTTTGATTTGCATCTTTCTAATAATTAGTGATGTTGAGCATCTTTTCATGTGCCCACTGAATATCTGTACGTCTTCTTTGGAGAAATATCTACTAAGGTCCTCATTTTTCAGTTGGGTTGTTGGTTGTTTGTGTTGTTGAGTGGTATGAGCTGTTTATATATTTTGGAGATTAAGCCCTTGTCTGTCACCTCATTTGCAAATATTTTCTCCCATTATATAGGTTGTCTTTTTTTCATGGTTTCCTTTGCTGTGAAAAAGCCTGTAGTTTGATTAGCTCCCATTATTGATTTTAGTTTTTTATTTTTATTGCCTTGGAGACTAAAGAAATGCAACTGGTTTCTGAATGTTAATCTTGTATCCTGCTACCTTGCTGAATTTATCAATCCTAGTGATTGTCTATGTATATACTAATGGCATCGTGTCATCTGCATATTGACAGTTTTACCTCTTCCCTACCAGTGTGAATACTTTCTCTTGTCTGATTGCTGTAGGTAAGACTTACAGTAGTGTGTTGAAGAGAAGTGATGAGAGTGGGCATCCTTGCTTGTTCCAGATTTTAGCAGAAAGCTTTCAGCGTTGAGTATTATATTGGCTGTGGGTTTGTCATAAATACCTTTTATTATGTTGAGATGTGTTCCCTCTATACCCACGTGGTAAGAGTTGTTTTCTTTTAAATCATAAATGGATGTTGAATTTTGTCAAATACTCTCTGCATATGTTGAGATAATTATGTGGGTTTTGTCCTTTGTTCTGTCGTGTCGTGTATCACATTGGTTGATTTGCATATGTTGAAATATCTCTGTGACCCTGGGATGAGTCTAACCTGGTCACAGTGTATGACTTTTTGTGTGTGTTGCTGGATTTGGCTTCTTAATATTTGCTTGAGAATTTGGGGGTCTTCCCTGGTGGCTCAGATGGTAAAGCATCTGCCTGTAATGAGGGAGACTTGAGTTCAATCCCTGGGTCGGGAAGGAGAAGGAAACAGCAACCCACTCCAGTACTCTCGCCTGGAAAATCCCATGGAGTGAGGAGCCTGGCAGGCTACAGTCCATGGGGTTGCAAAGAGTCGGACAAGACTGAGCGACTGAACTGAACTGATTCATCAGAAATATTGGCCTGTAACTTGTTTTTTGATAGTGTCTGTGATACTCTTGTTATCAGGGTGATGGTGGCTTCGTAGAGTCTTTGGGAGTATTTCTTCCTCTTCAGACTTTAGGAGGAGTTTGAGATGGATCAGTGTAAATTCTTCTTTGTAAACAGTCCTGCTTTTATATTTGTACCAAGCAGAGCAACACTGCCAACATTTTAAAAGGATAAAACAACCACAGAGCTAAACTTACCTTTCCGTCTCAGTCACTGCCTTCCCCACTGACTCGATCTTTGAACTTTTAGATGTTCCTTTCAGTCCATTTTTATACTTTACCCATCTCGCTATGTGTCTATTAGAAGGAGTACATAGCGCTGTTCTGCATGTAGTTTTAAAAATGTGTATAAATGGTATCACTGGGTGTGCATGTTTCTGCATTTCAGCTTTTCTCAAACATTATTGTTTAAATGTATGTTTGCTGTTCTCCATTTCATTTCACCTCCTTACACTGTTCCATCTTACAAACACCCTACAGTTCCCTGTATACCTTTCTCTTAATCTGCCGTATTCCATTTTTTTCCTTTGCTATATTTGTGTGTATGTAGCTTCTTTCACTCACAGTATCATTGTGAGATTACCTATGTTATTTCATGCAGTAGCTCGGTCATTTGCAGTTGCTATATGTGTTCTGTTGTATAAAGACACACAGTTTAACAATTGTACAGTAGACGGGCAGTGGAACTCTTTTCTGGTGTTGCCTAGTGTGGACAGTAGTGCTGTAGCACTGTCTGTAGACAGTCTTGTACATGTCCTCAGCAGACACAGGTATGCATTTCTAGTAGGTATTAAGTTATCCTTCGGTATCTATGGGGATTACTTCCAGGAACTGCTGTGGATAGAAAAATCTGAGGATGTTGAAGACCCATAGCCAGCCTCTGTATCCAAGGATTTGACATCTGTGGATTCAACCAGCTGTGGACTGCAAACATAGTACACGATCTGAGGTTGGTTGAATCCACGGATGAAGAACCTGCAGATACAGAAGGTCAACTGTATTTAGGGGTGGAATTGCAAATGGTTAACTTTAGAAGAGAGAATGAAACATCTTTACAATGCACTGATAGTTAGGTACCGATTTACACAACCACCATAGTGCCAAGTGCTCTACAGTCTTGCTAAAATCTCAAATTATGAGTAAGCATCTTTTCATTTATTTATCAGTCATTCGAATGTACTCTTGGGAGGTACTTATTCATGGAATACACCTTTTCCACTAACGGATTATCTTAGTAACTTAGAGAAGTAGAATCATATTTTCACTGAGGTTCTTTGTCAGATAGATCATTGCAAATATCTTCTTCTACCCTGTCTTGCCTTTTTATTCTGCTTATTGTATCTTTTGCCGAGCAGCAGTCGTGAGCTCTAGCAGAGACTAGATTAGCTGCCTTCCTTGCCAGCTAGTTCCTTTGGTGTTCTGTTGAAACAACTTTTCCCTACTCTGAGGTTGTAAATGCTTTCTTGAATTGGTACTGTTTTATTTTTTGTTTTACGTTTTACATTTTGATGTGTAATCTAACCGGACACTCGATTTTTGTGTGTGGCGTAAGGTAGAGGTCAGATTTCTTGTTCATCTTTGTTGTAAAATAAGTTTGCTGAATAAGTTTAAAATTAACTGGCAAAACGTGTCAGTACTCACAGCTAATAATTAACTGAGTCTTCACTGAAGACTGATATGTCCAATGAGACCACATTTCTGTTTTTAAAAAACGTGATACAATCATTTAATTTTCACATTAACAAGAGCCAGCATTTGTGTGACACATTCACATGATTGTGTACACACAAGCACCCACTATTCATATAAAAGACAAATTAAACTTTAATAATGAAGCATGCATTTACAAATGTAGTTTTGTAAAATCTGTGGAAAGCAAGAAATACGACATTTCTGAGACAGGATCACTGTGGTATCTGACCCTTCAGGAAGGAAATATTTTGTGACTGAAGGCCCTGAGACAAATCACTGAGTCGTTTTCAAATGCCAGTTTTGTAATTCTACACGTTTCTTAGATCTAATGATTTAACTTTCTTTTGGCAAGAATATAGCTTTTAGGGTTGTCTTCAAAAAGCTGGATGTCACCTAAGTTGAAAGTTCACCTACATGCCTTCTGGGAATTAAAAGAACTAGAGCCCCTTTTCACCATCCTTCTTATTTCCAAACATAACTCGTTCTTAGTGGCCCAACTTAAAATTTTATGCTCAGAGACCTCATAAGTGAATTCTGAAAACCTGTGTGTCCCTTACACATTTCTAAATCAATATCTAAAATTTTTCATCCTAAATACTTGTAGAGGATCAAAGTGCCGGCCTGTGGTAGATACAGCATGTTTGGATAAAATGGACATTTCCTTATAAATTTAGCCAAGAGGATCTAAATATAATAGGTGGTAAACTCTATCATCCTTTCAAAAAATGACACCAAAAAAGACCATTTTTAATGGAAGGGAATGCCACATTTTTTCTTTTTACATATTGAATTTGTATTCTATTCCCCCCCTCAAAATTTCAGGTGAATTTTTTATGTCTTTTATATTATTCAGTTGCATATCTGTGACAAAATTACATAGGATCCTAAACTTATAAGGCTCCACATATTTTAAATTTCTTCTGAATTGTGCTTGTTTAACAAACAAGAGTTCACAGTTTAATAAACCACTAAATACAGTAAAATTTCAGTGGCAGCATGTCACTTAATGAGTTGAAGAAGGCTTCTACCTTCGATTATTCCATGTCTGTGTAGGTTACTATTATCTTTGTTAGAATGGCCATGGTACATTATCAGTTATATTCTCCCTCTTCAATTTCATGTAGGGAAATGTTGAAGATTCTTGTCACACAGATAGATGGAAACAGAAGTACTTAGGGTAAAGCCATCTCCTTTGGAAGTACATGCTAGAATAAATAGTCAGAAAGCTGGAGTGTTCCTTCAATCTAGTTGAAAGCAAAGAATTGGGAACCACCAGCATTGTGGAAGGATTTGTATCCTGTTAAGAAGCTTTCACTTTCCAAACACTGTATTTTGAAATAGTGTCTTGAGTTCTGCTCTACTGTAAGACTGAACGTGGAGAAAAGACCTCTTTTTCTCAGGCTGGTGAATCTTCGGAAAGAGTGCAAATAGGAAGGTGAGGATCTGAAAACTGATCCACTGAAACTATTTGAGTCTGTGACTCCTTGGAAAGCTCTGGTAGACTGCTTGGGGGTAAGGCTGGCCCAATTTAAAAACCACTGGCCTTGGTAGGATACGTGTAGATTTTTCCTGTGTAATATAGCATATAAATTACTAGATGATGTTACTTTCTTAATAGAGTAGCAGGTCCTCAAATGTATTCCACAGTAGCTAGTCCCATAAGATACTTCTTGGCAAAAGGGTTCTGAGATCAAACTTGGGAAATGTGACATTCCACCCTTCTCTTCACTATGCGCATTAGAATAGCCAGGTTTTACAGCAGAGGAATTCACATTCTATAACCTAAATTTTTAGGCTCCAAAATCACTGCTGATGGTGACTGCAGCCATGAAATTAGAAGACGCTTGCTCCTTGGAAGAAAAGTTATGTCCAACCTAGATAGCATTTTCAAAAGCAGAGACATTACTTTGCCGACTAAGGTCCGTCTAGTCAAGGCTATGGTTTTTCCTGTGGTCATGTATGGATGTGAGAGTTGGACTGTGAAGAAGGCTGATCGCCGAAGAATGGATGCTTTTGAAGTGTGGTGTTGGAGAAGACTCTTGAGAGTCCCTTGGACTGCAAGGAGATCCAACCAGTCCATTCTGAAGGAGATCAACCCTGGGGTTTCTTTGGAAGGAATCATGCTAAAGCTGAAACTCCAGTACTTTGGCCACCTCATGCGAAGAGTTGACTCATTGGAAAAGACTCTGATGCTGGGAGGGATTGGGGGCAGGAGAAGAAGGGCACGACAGAGGATGAGATGGCTGGATGGCATCACTGACTCGATGGATGTGAGTCTGAGTGAACTCCGAGAGATGGTGATGAACAGGGAGGCCTGGTGTGCTGCGATTCATGGGGTCGCAAAGAGTCGGACACGACTGAGCGACTGAACTGAACTGAACTGAACCTAAATTTCCCATACTCACATCTAACCAGCCTCCTCCATTTCGTTTTCCATGTAGTAACTACTGTTCCCCATTTCCCTTATTCAGTAGAATAAAGGCAGTTGTGCACACAGGTAGTCGTGGCCTGACTCCACCAGCGTTGCTGCCGTCTTTCACGGTGTTCCTGTCACTCTTCTGCTTGATCTGAATCGGCTGTGCTCTTTACGTGGCTGTGAAAGCACAGTCTCAGCGAGGCTTTTATACTCAGGTTACGTGGCTTCCAGACAGACTCAGGGTAGAGCAGCGATGTCATCTGTGCCCCTCTCTTTCTCTCTGTGTGTTCTCATGGAGAGAATTCCACCACCACCCAGAACCCTAGGTAATTGTGGGGAGACCTTGGTGCCAAAACAAATGCTCTCTAATGACGTGTTGAAGTCACTGCAGCCCCAGGAGGAGTAGCCAGCTTCAGGGCTGAGGGTGTTTCCTAGCACCGTTTGTGGAGTATAGTCCCCTCATTGCCTGCAAGGGGGTGGCTGAGTATGGATTCTACAACACAGCAGCTGAAAAGATGCTGAGCTTCTGCCTTCTGTGCAGCAAATTCTTAATTTTTTTTTTTTGATACAATAACTGAATGCATTTCAAGCAGAAAGGGGATCTTGGTCTGAACTATATGGCTTTAGAATGAGGTGAGGTAGGAAGGCTTAGGTCTTTGTTCTACCCCTCACTAAAAACCAGTAATGACATCAATACCTGAGCTTGCAGAGGTAATGATGGACCCAAAAGGGACTTGCAGGTAGGGGTGCAATAATTAGGCTCCACTGGCTTCCTGTCCAACAGGTAATGAGGCACTGACTGTTGTTATTGTTGTTCACTTGCCAAGTCCTGTCTTGACTCTCTGACCCATGGACTGCAGAATGCCGGGCTTCCCTGGAGTTGGCCCCAGTTCATGTCCACTGAATCGGTGATGCCATTCAACAGTCTCATCCTCTGTCACCCTCTCTGCTTCTGCCTTCAGTCTTTTCCAGCATCAGAGTCTTTTCCAGTGAGTTGGCTCTTCACATCAGGTGGCCAAAGTGTTGAAGCTTCAGCATCAGTCCTTCCAATGAATATTCAGGGTTGATTTCCTTGAGGATTGATTGGTTTGATCACCTTGCTGTCCAAGGGACTCTTAAGAGCCTTCTTCAGCAGCATAGTTCAAAAACATGAATTCTTCAGCACCCTCCCTTCCTTATGGTCCAACTCTCAAACATCTGTGCATGACTGCTGGAAAGACCAGAGCTTTGACTACATGGAACTTCGTCAGCTACAGTGTCAGAATTCCCTCCCTGCAGCACTCAGCTCAGTGCCTTTTCCACCTAACCTTTCTTGAAAGGTGCTTTCAATGTTTTTACCAGCAGGAAAATTTATCCCTCAGTTGCTGACTGCCAAGTAAAATAGCAACTGCAACTCAAGGAGTAACTTGAGTTACTCAGGGGCAGTAATAACAGCCCCATCTTGGTCAGGCTGCTATTAATGTTAGGTATACTCCTGGCTTCATGGGAGATAAAATGCATTTTTTTAGAAGTACATGGAGAGATTCCAGGAGACCAGGATGACAGCTTTATTCCCCTTAATATTATAAAGGCATGGTCCCCCCCAACTTTGACACGACTGAGTGACTTCACTTTCACTTTTCACTTTCATGCATTAGAGAAGGAAATGGCAAGCCACTCCAGTGTTCTTGCCTGGAGAATCCCAGGGATGGCGGAGCCCAATGGACTGCCGTCTGTGGGGTCAGAGAGTCAGACACGACTGAAGCGACTTAGCAGCAGCAGCAGCAGCGCCCCCAACTTTAGTGCTTGGTGTGTGGAAGTATTTGATAAACTGGTATGGAAGGAAGGGAAGGGTCTTTTGATCGCACTGAGCATGGCTGGCTTTAATGGACTCTTCCACTGATACAGGCACGCTAAGCTCAGGATAATAAGGGGAGTGGGTTTCTAGGACCCAGTTCCATCCAAGTAAAGCCCCTAGGCTGACTGCTAGTTGGTTCCTCTCCAGCACTTTTTCTTCCTCATAGTTAAACCTCTTTTCTCCTAAGTCAGTTCTCAATTCATTCTGTGTTGTGCCTCTATTGACCATGCCCGTCCCCCCACCCCCACCTTCTTCTCTTTGAAAAAGCCTTCCTAAAGCAACACACTGTACAGATCAGTAAATAGCATCCCAGGACATAGCCGAGTATCACCTTGTCCTTGGTGTGTCTGCCCCTTCGGGGGTGGCTGCACCTGAGATTTTCTGTCGTTCCCTAAAGCTTAGCTCACTGTTCCAGGAAACGGGGTCACCCAGGGAGCCCACCCTGTCTCACCCCGTGTGAGCAGTGAGTGAGCCCACGGCCCCGTGGCTGTGCAGACCAGGGAGTGGACGGCCGGGGGGGTAAGAAGCTGGCCAAGCCTTCAGGGGGCTCTGCTCTCTGACAGGCGTGTAAGTCAGAGAGCTCCCAGACCGCCACCCTTGACCCCACTCACCCAGCAAGTCCCCAGCCTAATGGACGGCCCAGCCCACCCCTCATGTGCGGCTACAGGCGGGTCCAGCCGCCAGAGGGAGTTCAAGTGCTCTGAGCTGAGGCAGGACCGGGGCTCCTCTCCGGGCCTGGTGAAGTCCAAGGCCTTCAGTGTGAGATCGTTTGCCTTTTAGTTCAGATCTTTTCAGAATCTAATGAGTTAGTTCCTTATAGACCCAGCTCATCTTCTGTAGAAGTCAGTTACCTGGGTCTTTAGAGGCCAGAGAAGGAATCCTGCTCACTCTACAGCTCGTGCACAGAAGGTCACTGATCAAGTTTCACTGCATTTGTTCATAGGGGTTTGGAACGTGAGAGGCCTTTCTGGTGGCTCAGAGGTTAAAGCATCTGCCTGCAATGCGGGAGACCTGAGTTCGATTCCTGGGTCGGGAAGATCCCCTGGAGAAGGAAATGGCAACCCGTACTCCAGTATTCTTGCCTGGAAAATCCCATGGACAGAGGAGCCTGGTGAGCTGAAGTCCACGGGGTCGCAAAGAGTTGGGCACGACTGAGCGACTACACTTTCACTTTCACTTAGGGACTGTAAGTTAAGAAAGTGTCCAAGATGAAAAAGTTAGCAGGAAATCATCCCAACTCATGCCACTTGGGTCTCCACATATGTCATCTCAGTGACAGGCTGAAGGAGTGATGACCTCACACGTGAGCATGTTCCCAGGGTCTGAACAGAGCACATGTTCCTCCATGCAAACACACGCACACACGACACCCTTATGCATGGACCGCAGCTTCTATGAGTAAACTTGCTGTTGCTGACTCTCTTCTCTCTTAACCTGAAATACGACAGATTTCACCATCATCCATTAGCCTAGGATTCGGGTCATGTGCTGAACTCTCACGTTTCTGTCCACATGTTTGTGGATATTCGGGGCTGGCTGTACAGGGCAGAGTTGGGGAAGTAAGTCCCTGACAGGATGCGTAACTTTCATGATTCGGTTTCATCACTGGTCGTTGTGCGGCAGCCATTGTTGATGGGCAGGTATCGTCAAGATGACATGAGAAGAACATGGGTCAGGAGTCTCCATGCTGTGTCCTGGAGAAGTTGCTCCTGGCATTTTCTTGGAGAATGTTCTTTGTGGAGCAGCACTCTGGCATGCCTGGCTATCCCTCCTTACATGCCTGGTGTCATGCTCAGTCACCCTGACTCTTTGCAACCTCAGGGACTGTTGCCCGCCAAGATCCTTCTGTCTTTGGGTTTTGTCAGGCAAGAATACTGGAGTGGGTTGCCAATTCCTCCTCCAGGGGATCTTCCCAGCCCAGGAATCCAACCTGTATTTCCTGTGTCTCCTGCACTGCAGGTAGATGCTTTGCCACTGAGCCATCATGGAAGCCCCCATACAAGTTTCTAGCACAATTCAGAGCATCCTACTCTGGAGAAGGGAGGTGGGGAGAGGGATTCCACTTCAACCTCGGACCACTGGACGAGCCCAGGCTTGGGAGGCGAGAAGGGCTCCTTAAACGGTAGGGGTCATTGCTTATTTTCACTCTTACCTGGGCGTGCTCAGGAGGACAGTTCAGCTCAGGGAAGGTGCAGATCCTTGAGCTCTTAGTATAAGTAATTGATGGGGCCAAGAAAAGAGGGGTCAGGGCTCAGGCTTTCTCAAGGGGGAGCCTTGCCCTCTGCCCTGGCCCAGGCCTGACCTCACAGTGGCTGCAGGGTGTGACCCGCCTGCGGTTGCACTTCTCCTGGTACAGCTGCAGCTGGTTCTCGTTGACGTTGAATTCTCTGACCAGGGCATCGCGGTTGGCGCTGCGCAGGTTCTGGTGGTTCAGTTCTTCTTGCCGCCTCCGCAGCTGGTGACAGGAGGAATACAGCTCCTCTTCACTCTCCTGGAGAAGAGAGGGGACGACAGCCATGGGGGGACGTGCCGTCTGGAGGGGAGACTGCAGGGAGCGCGGGGCAGACCCGATTGTCTGCTGAGATCTTCCCAGAAGAGCCAGGATCTGTTTTAACCAAAGACGAGCTCTCAGTCACTTACTCCATGGGAAGCAGCAGTCTAGAAAGCTATGGCTTCCAGTTAAGGGGAGCTTTATTGTGAAACATTGAGACAGCAGCTGCAGTGCCCAGCGATCCTGTTTCTTAATCCAGTCTGGGTTTTCATGGGTCTACATCGCCTTCTGGTTCTCATGCAAATACAGAGACCCTGTGCTCACAGTAGACACAGCAGGTGAGGCAGAGGGCGGCCTGGACGGAAAGCAGACTGCTGGTGGCCTGGGGTGGAATGAGTGGAGACAGATGAGGAGCAGGAGTGGCTCTTTGGGGTGATGGAAATGTTCCAGAATTCATAATAGTGATGGCTACTCAACTCCGAAGGGGCTAAAAAACAGTGCACAGTACAAGTGGTGAAATGTATGGTATAAGAATCATGTCAAATAAATCTGTTACCCACTTCCCCCTGCTCCTGCCAGAAGACCCAGGGAAAGGTAGGTTACACCCCCAGGGATGGGCATGTGACTCTGGCTGGTAACGTTGACTTCCTCCCCTGCCACCACCACCTCCAGCCACAAGACCCAGGTCAGGTTAGTGGGCGGTGTCCATGGGAGTTGTTTGGTGTTCTTGGTAAAGAGAAAGTTTCTTTTCTGGTGGGTCAGTGGAGAGAGTGATGAGTGTCTTCAGTTGCTGGTGGTCCTTCTGCCATCGTGTGGAGAAAGAGGGAAGCAGAGCCCCTGGGAGAGCGCCTGGATCCAGCCATGACGGAAACGAGCCCTGCCCCTACACCGTGCCGTTGTCTGAGCCAAAACAGCTCCCCCGTTATGCTGGAAATCTTACAGGGTGAGGATTGTGCATGTACGCATGGGAGGATGAGTGTGTGTTACCTCTGATGTTTTTAGAAGATCCCTATTGTGTAAAGGACGGCTCCTCAGGAGGTCAGTCTAGTGGCTGGTACCCCTGATGCAGTGATTCCAGTGAGCGACTCCAGTGCTACAAAAACATCCATTGGTATCACAAATGTGCTTCTTTTGTCCTTTATTTTTACAGAAACTGGGCTCAGACCATATCTTGGTCTGAATTTTTTCCCAGCTTAATGACCTAACAAACCATTGTGGGCATCCCCCATGACCACAGATACAACTCTGACTTTGGAGCTGGGGAGAGCCATGGTGAATGTTATTCTGTTCACTGGCCAAGGTGCAAAGGAGTAAAATGAATGTCTTTGCACAAGGAGTGAAGATAAATGGACAGTCCTTGCTAACTGATTCAATGTATTGAGTGAGGCGTTGGGAATAATCAGTGATAACTTTGCCACCTCATGCGAAGAGTTGACTTATTGGAAAAGACTCTGATGCTGGGAGGGATTGGGGGCAGGAAGAGAAGGGGACGACCGAGGATGAGATGGCTGGATGGCATCATGGACTCGATGGATGTGAGTCTGAGTGAACTCCGAGAGATGGTGATGAACAGGGAGGCCTGGCGTGCTGCGATTCATGGGGTCGCAAAGAGTCGGACACGACTGAGCGACTGAACTGAACTGAACTTTGCCTAAATGTTTAATCTTCCTCAAGGAGACCAGTTTCCCTTCCTGTTAATGCTAAAGCAAAACAAGAGCCATGTTGAAATCTTAACTCTCAGCTACAAACGGTCTCCTTTTACCTTCTCTCCACCAGGTAGAAAACAACTTCTGTTGCTTTCATATACGTAATGACTGTGATCAGCTTAAGGTAAGAAATTCATCTTCTCTGCTAATGCTTCTATAATTGCCTTTATTTCTGAAACCCACAGCATTTATAACTGTTACATAATTTAGTTCTTAATAGTCCATATTATGTATGATGTAACAAACATCCAGGGAAGTACCTAAAACATATATATAGTTTAGCGATTAACTATAAAGCAAACAGCTATGGAGCCACCAGCAAGTCAAGAAACAGAGCGTCATCTGGCTTTCTTTGGAGTCTGAGTTTATTACTAACATATTGTTTTTATATTCCAAGTAGATGGTTATTTCTATTGCATAATATCTTATTAATTATTCCCATCACTGCTTTTGTGTTACATTTCTTCTTCCTTACTGTGGTCATTCTTTTAGCAAAAAATGGCCATAGTAAGGCAGTGGTGGTGGTGGTTTAGTCGCTAGGTTGCGTCCAACTTGCGACCCTACGGGCTGTAGCCTGCCAGGCGCCTCTGTCAATGGGATTCTCCAGGCAAGAAAACTAGAGTGGGTTGCCATTTCCTTCTCCAGCGGATCTTCCCGACCCAGGAACTGAACCCAAGTCTTCTTCATTGCAGGCAGATTCTTTACCAACTGAGCTACAAAGGGAAGCCCATATGGTAAGGAAGCTAGCACCTTAAATACCATATCTAGCTAAAGAGAAAAGAAGACGTCAGGGCAAATGCCACTCTGAGATGTTATCAGGAAGAGTACAGTAATCAAGCGTATTTTTTTTTTTAACTGAAGTATAGTTGATTAAGAGTATGGTTTTTAATGCAGTTTTAAGTCCATGCCTTCTCCACTCATAAGAGTTTCTGGAGGTTTACACATCCCTCTCTTCCTGGTATAGAGATTTCCCTCACTCTTGAATGGTAACTATTAGGATGTTACTTATCTAGACCTACAGCTGTGTGTCTAAGGCATCTTGAAGGCATCCCTTATTCTCAGGTGGCGCTAGTGGTAAAGAGCCCACCTGCCAGTGCGGAAGACGTAAGAGACGAGGGTTCGATCCCTGGGCCAAGAAGATCCCCTGGAGGAGGGCCTGGCAACCCACTTCAGTATTCCTCCATGGACAGAGGAGCCTGGTGGGTCGCAAAGAGTCAGGCACGAGTGACTTACTCTCTAGGCTGCTATTGCTATACATGGAAGCACCACTGCCGTGTGTCAGTCCTCTGTAGGTAATCTGTCTTTTCTTCTTTTATGATTTTCTTTTTATCCTGATATTCCTCCACTTCAGTAGAATATGCCTGAATGTGGGTCTCTATACTGCTCCGCTTAGAGTTGGGGGATGTTTGTCTCTTCAGTGCTTGAAAATCATCAACCATGAATATTCAAGATATTTTACTATGGAGCTTCTCATTTTACCTTTTTTTTTTTTTTTTTTACCTTTTTCATATTTTTACCTTGTCTTGATGTATTGGAGCAAATTGTTCAGTACAATCTTCACAGTTATTATTAATTCTTTGCCTAACCATACCTATTCTGGAATTTCTCACTTACTAAGCAGAGGCCTGGCGTGCTGCGATTCATGGGGTCGCAAAGAGTCGGACACGACTGAGCGACTGAACTGAACTGAAGCTTTAATTTATTTTCAGGATTTTTCAACTCCTGTTTCCCAGAATTTCTGAATTTTTTCTTTCATTCCTACATGTTCTTGATTAACTTTAAGAAAGAGTTGTTCTTTTGTGTGTAACCCTTGGGTTCCCTTTTAAATTTTTTTTAATTTCACAGTTATTTTCAGATTCACTGGAGTGAATTTTCTTGCTTATTTACTTGTTAACTGTATTAGCATTATATTCATTGAGGCTTAAATATTCACGTGCAAGCTCATTTAGAATGGGAAGTTTCTTTCCTCCCTCTGTTTATACATTGGCATCTGGTTTTCTTTTTTTTTTTCTTTTTTTACTTTTTATTTTGTATTGTGATATATCCAATTAACAAACAATGCTGTGATAGTTTCAGTGAACAGTGAAGGGACTCAGCCATACATGTATTTCTGTTTTGTAAGTTCATTTGTATCATTTCTTTTTAGATCCCACATATAAGGGGTGTCATACAATATTTCTCCTTCTCTGCCTTCACTCGGAGGGAGAGAGTATGACTCTCTCTAGGTCCATCCGTGCTGCTGCAAATGGCATTATTTCAGTCTTTTTATGGCTCAGCAGTACCCCACTGTATGCATGTGCCACATCTTTATCCATTCCTCTGTTGATGGACTTTCAGGTTCTTCCGCATCTTGGCCATTGTAAACAGTGCTGCAGTGGACACCGGGGTGCATGTATCCTTTCGGATCATGCTTTTCTCCAGATACACGCGCAGGAGTGGGACTGCAGGGTCATGCGGTAGTTCTATTTTTAGTTTTTTAAAGAATCTCCATAATATTATCCATGGTAGTAGTCCCAATTTACATTCACACCAACAGTGTAGGAGGGGGTCCCTTCTCTCCACACCCTCTCCAGCATTTATTGTTTGTGGATTTTTTGGTGATAGCCCTTCTGGCAGGTGTGAGGTGATACCGTATTGTAGTCTTGGTTTGCATTTCCCTACTAATTGGCGATGGTGAGCATCTTTTCCTGTGTCTATTGGCCATCATTATGTCTGCTTTATAGAGATGTCTGTTTAGGTCTTCTGCCCGTTTTTGGAGCATGTTGTTTGTTTTGATGCTGTTAAGTGTCATGAGCTGTTCGTAAATTTTGGAGACTAATCCCTTATTGGTCACATCCTTTGCAAATACTTGTTCCCAATCCATAAAGTCGTCTTTTTGTTGATTGTTTCCTTTGCTCTGGCATCAGGTTGTCTGAGTGCTCTAAACGGGGGATTCTCAAGGGCGGGGCCAGCACTGTTTCCATGTTGCACTGGGGGTCTAGGTTCTCTGGATACCAGTAATCCTGTCTGAGTCCCAGCCACAGGGCTGTGTCCACTTTCACCCCATCACCTCAAGCAAACAGCTGACCCCTGGCCTGAGTCCTGGGCGCCTGCCAGGTCTCTTTTCATAAAGGGTGTTTCAGAAGAGTGATGCCCACTAGCCCCAGGCCACCTATCTGTACAGGTCCATGTGCGTTAGCACACAAAAATGAAATACAGAGATCACCTACATAAACACAAGCAATTATAAAAAGAACAGGAGGCTAAGGAAAGACTGAGTTACTAGAGATAAATACAGAAATGGCTGAATTGGTACACCCAAATATCAAGTAAATGCAAGAGCTAGGTTGTTTTCTTGGAAAAACAGAGTCATGCAATAAATAAATCCACTGTCTAAACTAATCGAGGAATGTATGAAAGGCCAGTTAGCCAAGTAAAGCATAATAGATATAGAATCACAGGTTAAGAACATGCAGAAAGAACCTATGAAATAGAAAACCTAGTGATAATGAAAAGAATAAATATGTGTATATTTGTTGTAAGGGTCATATCTCCAGTATATATTAAGGTAGGTGTGTATGTATTTGCTATTAGAGAAAAGTAGCCCTTAAGAGAAAAAAAATTTATCCTGGAAGACAATGAGAAAATTCTTACATTAGGCCCAGAAAGCTTCACAAATGGTGTCTTAACATAGTTGGTAGCAGTTGCCTCCAGTTCTATGCAGAATATGCCATTGTCCTGGAAGAGAAGTCTTCCGAATAATTTTTATAAAGCCAGCACAACAAAACCTGATCCAGAACATCAGTGAATACCAGTGAGAAAGTCCTAAAGAAAACATTAACACGTACAATATAGAAACACATTAAACAATACAATCCTACTGTATCTCACCAAGAAATTCTTTTTTCCTTCTCTTAAGATGACTGTGTCACACCTCTGCTCTCCCTAACACTCCCCAAGGTCAGCCGATGGCCTTGCTTTGTCTTTTGTGTAGAAGAAACTACACGGGAAATCTTCCCATCTCGGCCCCTTACCAGTGCCCACAGCTTCCCTCCTGCACTCGCCCTTTCTCTACCCTGCTTCCCTTCACTACATCGTCTCCATCAGCAGCACAAGCACATCTTCAGAAGCTCTCCCTTCACCCACCAGCTCCCGACCCACCCCTCTCGTCACCTCACAGCCGGTGTCCTTGAATAAAAGTCATCTGTCCCCATCAATGTATCGTCTACTCACACTTAGAGTCTACATTTCCAGTTTTATTAATTACATATGCACAGGATTTAAAGAGCCAGAAGTACTGCTAGAATTGTTACCAAACATCTCCAGCTGCCTCCTGCCCCTTGATCCCGGCTCCCCAAGGTCAGCAGTCGTCTCTTTTGATCATTAACTCCACAGTTCTAACAAAAACAAAGCCAACATGCTTATACTGAAAGTTCTTGGGTTTTCAGTTTTTAGGGATGATCTCAGAGAGAAAGCATTGGTTGTTTCTTTACATCCTCTTTTTTATCTTCCCCCATGGAGATAAATTCATTTTTGGTTATATCAATGTATGTTTACATTACAATTATTATTCCCACTTTGAACCCTTGAAGCTTCTTTAACCCCTTGTATTAGATGGATGTGTGTGTGTGTATATATAATTTTAAATTGTTGAATTCTTGGAAAACAGGCTTCATAATAAGCTTTCTCTGGCCTGTGACAGAATCGTCATGGAATTCTCTACCTGTAGGTTGTTTCTGCTTGTTTTCGCCCCTACCGCTGCTTTTACCTTTTAACTTTTTTATGTTGATGTTGACATGTTAAACTTACAAAAAAGTTGCCCTAACAGTTCAGCAGTTTCCATACCCTGCACCACCCAGGTCCCCAGGGTTACCATCCGGTACAAACAACCTCAGTACAACAGTCGAAACTAAGAAAGCAGCATTGGAGCATGCTAGTTACTAAAGCACAGCGTCTGTGGTTTTCACCGGCTCTCCCGCGGGTCCTTTTTCTGGTCCACGATCCAGTCCGGGCCCCACAGCACACGTCGCCGCGGTGGCTCCCAGTCCTCCCGTCTCTGACTTTTCCCCAGGGCCCCATCCACCTTCCACTGTCCATGACCTTGACCCTTTGGAAGAGTGCCAGTCACTTGCTTTGTAGAACATCCTGCATTTCAAGGGTTTGTCTGGGTATTTTTCATGATTTGTTTGAGGTTCTGCAGCTTTGGCCCAAATGGCACCGAAGTGAGGTGCCTTCTCAGGAGGTATGTGATGTCACACATTACTGGTGGTCACACTGATCATTTTGGGTTAAGGTGGTATCTACTGGGTTCATCCACTGTACAGCCTCATTTTTTTTTCTTTCCAATTGTATTTCTTAGAGGAAGGTATTTTGAGACTATGCAAATAGCCTGCTTCTCCTCAAACTTCGACTAATTTTAGCATTTATTGGTAGATCTTGACAGTCATATTGCAATAGTGATTTTCTATTTCCTTCTCTCTTGCATTTTCTTTTTCCTTCTCTCTTGCATTTTCTTCAGTGTTTATATTCTTAAATTTATTTTTGGAAGTATCAGTTCAGTTCAGTTCAGTCGCTCAGTCGTGTCCGACTCTTTGCGACCCCATGAATCGCAGCACGCCAGGCCTCCCTGTATCACTTTCATCAAGAGGCTTTTAGTTCCTCTTCACTTTCTGCCATAAGGGTGGTGTCATCTACATATCTGAGGTTATTGTATACACATATAAGCAATAGATTATTACTCAGCCACAGAAAGGAGTAAATAAAATAATGCCATTTGCATCAACATGGATGGATCTAGAGATTATCAAACTAAGTGAAGTAAATTAGACAAGCAAAAAAACCACATGATATCACAAGTATGTGGAATCTAAAAAACTTATACAAATGAATGTATTTATAAAACAGAAATAGACTCACAGACGTAAAAAAACAGACATGGTTACCAAAGGGAAAGGCACATAAGGATAAATTAGGAATTTGAGATTAGCAGATACACACTAATATATATAAAATAGATAACCAACAAGGACCTACTGTATAGTACAGTTCAGTTCAGTCACTCAGTCATGTCCAACTCTTTGCGACCCCATGAATTGCAGCATGCCAGGCCTCCCTTTCCATCACCAACTTCCGGAGTTCACTCAGACTCACGTCCATTGAGTCCGTAATACCATCTAGCCATCTCATCCTCAGTCGTCCCCTTCTCCTCCTGCCCCCAATCCCTTCCAGCATTAGAGTCTTTTTCAGTGAGTCAACTCTTCACATGAGGTGGCCAAAGTACTGGAGTTTCAGCTTTAGCATCATTCCTTCCAAAGAAATCCCAGGGTTGATCTCCTTCAGAATGGACTGGTTGGATCTCCTTGCAGTCCAAGGGACTCTCAAGAGTCTTCTCCAACACCACACTTCAAAAGCATCAATTCTTCGGCGATCAGCCTTCTTCACAGTCCAACTCTCACATCCATACATGACCACAGGAAAAACCATAGCCTTGACTAGACGGACCTTAGTTGGCAAAGTAATGTCTCTGCTTTTGAATATGCTATCTAGGTTTGTCATAACTTTTCTTCCAAGGAGTAAGTGTCTTCTAATTTCATGGCTGCAGTCACCATCTGCAGTGATTCTGGAGCCCCCCCAAAAAAAGTCTGACACTGTTTCCACTGTTTCCCCATCTATTTCCCATGAAGTGATGGGACCGGATGCCATGATCTTTGTTTTCTGAATGTTGAGCTTTAAGCCAACTTTTTTGCTCTCCACTTTCACTTTCATCAAGAGGCTTTTTAGCTCCTCTCCACTTTCTGCCATAAAGGTGGTGTCATCTGCATATCTGAGGTTATTGATATTTCTCCCAGCAATCTTGATTCCAGCTTGTGTTTCTTCCAGTCCAGTGTTTCTCATGATGTACTCTGCATAGAAGTTAAATAAACCTGTATAGTACAGGGAATGATATTCAGTATCTTGCAATAACCTAAACTTATAATGAAAAGGAATTGGAAAAGAAAGCATGCACACACACACACACACACATATTCATGTATATATATATATATATAAAACTGAATCGCTTCCCTGTACACCTGAAAATAACACCTTATAAATCAACTGCTGCTGCTACTGCTGCCAAGTCACGTCAATCGTTTCTGATTCTGTGCGACCCCATAGACGGCAACCTACCAGGCTCCCCCGTCCCTGGGATTCTCCAGGCAAGAACACTGGAGTGGGTTGCCATTTCCTCCTCCAATGCATGAAAGTGAAAAGTGAAGGGAAGTCGTTCAGTCGTGTCCAACCCTTAGCATGGACCGCAGCTTACCAGGTTCCTCCATCTATGGGATTCTCCAGGCAAGTGTACTGCAGTAGGTTGCCATTGCCTTCTCCGTATAATTCAGTAAAATGTCAGCTCCTCAAAAAAATCCAATAAGAACTTAGTTCTTAATATGAAATACATCATTTTGTATTAATGTGATTATTAACACATTTAGCTTTATTTGTACCATTATATTCTGAAATTTTATTCAGCTTTCTTCCCTGCTCTTTTTTTGGTTTCGGCCTTTTCCTTTTTTGATTGTACTTTCTCTAATGGTTAAAAATGGATATATATGGAATTATAATGTGATGACTAATTCATATTTCTAGCACATTTGTTAAACAAGACTTAATAAACACTTTTATCTAAACTAGAATGCTTTCACTGCTGCTTCTTGAGTATAGCTTAGATTTGAGTACAAGAGTGCTATCAATATTTTTCAACATTTAACATTTGCTAATGTTTGTCCCAGATTGTTTTTGTAGTTTGTGGTTTTTTTCCCAGGGTGATTTTTCTGTGGTAAATAACTTTTGGGGAAATATCTCAACTATTCTTCATATTAGAATGCTAGGAAAACCAAGAATAAAATTTTAATTTCAACTCATTTTTTCCTACAACTTTGCCCCGATCCAAGGATTAATTTGATTGTGCACAAACAGACACTTGTGCTGATTTTCTCTCTGGAATGATAGTCTTGATCCACGCCAATGGGACAGGACACTGAAAAATAATGTCAGGTTCTGTCAGTCTCTTTATATCTGAGCTGGACTCTGAGTGTTGCAAATACTTGTATTTCCTTTCTAAATCACTCATGGAGAAAACTCTAACCTCATGTGACATTGAAAACTGCTTCCATCAAGAGCTCTTAAATCTTCATTTTCAAACTCCCAAACTTAGATTGTCAAGGATTCAAATGCTTCCTCACCTCATGCAAATGTTACTCAGCCCATATCAGTGAGATTATTTCCTCAACAAGAGTGTCAGGTTCTGCCTTGCTTTCTTTCTTCTCCCATAGCAGAATATTGATTCAAATTTTATGCTTACTTTTATATTTAAGGAAAATACAGTCATGTTTAAGAAAGAACGACTTGTCTCAAATTAGCTTATCTTTAAATAAACCATTAAATGAACTTCATATTTTAATCAGAAGACGTGAGTAATATATTCAAGTCCTACAGTTAGATTGAAATGTCTCTGATCCTTCTTTGTTTGTCTAATATAACTCTTCTTTCTTTGACATTCAGCTCAAGTATCACCTTCCCTGAGAAATTCTACCTGTTACCCATAGATAGATAGCTGATAGATGATAAATAGATAGGTAGATAGAGTCTATACAGAGAATGCATGCACACTATGTATATATGAAAAATATTCTATTGAGTGAAAAGCACACCCCCCAATTCTAAAAGACTGAAAAACAAGACGAAAAGCAGCAGTCTCCAGCATGACTCTTCTCCATCCTTCCTTCTATTTCCTATTCCTTTAAGCCATTTATGTTTTAGATTTAATCATCTCCCTAGAGTGGTGAATGGAGGGGTGGGAGGGAGGCTCAAAAGGGAGGATATATATATATACTTATGGCTGATTCATATAGCTGTATGCAGAAACCAATACAACATTGTAAAGCAATTATCCTCTAAGTAAAATTTTTTAAAAATTTAACTACAAAAAATCATTTCCCTGTATTTCAAAAAATCAAGCATCTCATTCAACACCTTCTATGAATCACTTCCTTTTACCAGTATTTCTTACATCATTAGTTTTGTAACTTTCTTAGTTACCTAAAATGATACACCCATTTTACTTTTTCTGTGACTCTAATCAGCAATTCCATTCTACTCTGCATAAAATGAGTACCTCTATTTCTTCTACTACCTTTCGAGAAATAATCTGCATTTCCCACTTTGAAAAATTTGTATTTGTTAGTGAATTTCTTCGGAGAAGGCAATGGCAACCCACTCCAGTATTCTTGCCTGGAGAATCCCAGGAACGGGAGAGCCTGGTGGGCTGCCATCCCTGGGGTCACAGAGTCGGACACGACTGAAGCGACTTAGCAACCGCAGCAGCAGCAGTGAATTTCTTAAGGATTAACTTTTGCTCTGTCATGGAAATCAGGTCTCTGTTAACCATGGTGGTGGTGGTTTAGTTGCTAAGTCATGTCTGACTCTTATGACTCCATAGACTGTAGCTTGCCAGACTCCTCTGTACATGGGATTTGCCAGGCAAGAATGCTGGAGTGGGTTCCCATTTCCTTCTCCAGGGGATCTTCCCAACCTAGGGATTGAACCCATGTCTCCTGCATTGTAGGTGCTTTCTTTACTGATGAGCCACCAGGGAAGCCCCTTGTTAATCATCAGTTAGTTCAGTTCAGTCACTCAGTCAAGTCCAACTCTTTGCGACCCCATGGACTGCAGCACTCCAAGCCTCCCTATCCATCACCAACTCCTGGAGTTTGCTCAAACTTATGTCCATTAGTCACTGATGCCATCCAACCATCTCTGTCGTCCCCTTCTCCTCCTGCCTTCAATTTTTCCCAGCATCAGGGTCTTTTCCAATGAGTCAGTTCTTTGCATCAGGCTGTCAAAGTATTGGAGTTAATCCTAGATGCCACATTGTTTATAATAGATGTCTATAAAAGTTAGGATCAAAAAGATAGTTTGTTATCCTACTTCCATAAATGTTGCTTTGTCAAGACCATCTACACTATGGAATCATACATCCTCTCGAAGTCTCTGGTGTTGCAGCTCCTGGTCCCTTGTGGACAATCCTAGAGTAAATGGCACATACATTCCCTTTCCTGAGAGTCTATTAATTGTTAAAATCAGGCCACATTTTACTTTACATTTGAATCATGCTTTTATTGTGCAGTTTTCACTTGCTTTCTAACATATCTGCTTTATTTTATTACTCAACTTTGTATTCTCTCTGCATAATATATTATCAGAATGACAGAAGATGTTGTAGAGGGAATGATAAAATTACTGAATGAATGAAGGGAAAACATTGAAAGCATGTGTATCAAAGTACAGTTTGCCACTGTTTCTTAATGAATACAACATGCTTTTATTCCTCAGAAATTCTTCAATGTAATGCTATTATTTTTGATTGAAGGAAATCAGGGAATAGAAAAGTAAGCATTGAGCCAAGATCAAATAGCTGGTTAGCAGGTCTGGGTACATGCATGCAGGCTAAGTCGCTTCAGTCCTGTCCAACTCTTTGCTACCCCATGGACTGTAGCTTGCCAGGCTTCTCTGTTCATGAGATTCTCCAGGCTAGACTACTGGAATGGGTTGACATGCCCTCCTCCAGGGGATCTTCCTGACCCAGGAATTGAACCAGCATCTCTCATGCCTCTTGCATTGGCAGATGAGTTCTTTGTCACTAGTGCCATCTCAGAAGCCCTGAACCCAATTTCCTTACTCTCAAGTTCAACGTCCTTCTCCCCCATGACATATCCTCTCTTTGCTCATGTAATCAGTCAGTGAAAGTTGCTTAGTCATGCCTGACTCTTCACGACCCCATGGACAATATATTCCATGGAATTCTTCAGGCCAGATTACTGAAGTGGGTAGCCTTTTCCTTCTCCAAGGGATCTCCCCAACCCAGGGATCAAACCCAGGTTTCCTGAATTGCAGGCAGATTCTTTACCAGCTGAGCCACCAGGCAAGCTTGGTCATGTAAGATCCTCACTTATTCCACAAGTCTAAGGACAGCCCTCACCCAGATCTAGAGTTCCCTGATTACAGGTGGATTTTTTACCAACTAAGGCACTAGGGAAGCCTGATATCATCACTGCACTGGCTCTATGACAGGGTTTTGAGGCTTTATCACTGACCACCATCAAATGTTGTGAGTTTGGATTTTTCTGACATTGTCAGAACTTCCTTTGAACAAATTCAACTTTTGCTTAAATTAGCCAGAGTCAGTGTCTATTACTTTCAGCTAACGGTCTGACATATATCAGTAGCTATTTTTAAATATTATTATTAAAATATTTTCATATTATACCACTATTACAGCTAGCATGTTTAATACAGGTTATTTTCATGATATCCAGAGAAATGTAGTTGAATTTTGTGGTTGACTCTTTTCCTCGCTTAGCATAACATCGTGGCAAACAACTTCTACTTTTCAATTAAAAAAAAAAAAAGCTGATATCTACATTTAAATTAAAATTAAACTGGGCTGTACATCCCTAGCTAGGAGGTGAATGGTCAATTGGACCAAGCTGGTCAATTCTGTACAACCACCCAAATGTATCACAACATACAAAATCTGTCTGTAGAGAACAAGGTCAATAAACAGCTTCTCTTGTGTTTTATCTGCTAAAACAAGTTTACACATAAGTTGCTTGTTCTTAGAATAGGTTCACCTAAGGCCATAATGTGGTTTGGCTCATCGTTCACCTGACTCAGCTAAGAAAATCAGTCAATTTAAATCACAGTATACTGCACCACAGTGAAAGCTATTTTGTAAGCTTTATTCTGTTGGGGAACCAAAGATGGCCTAGTCAATTTCAAGCAGTTTTTAAAATCTTCTAGAATTGAATAGTAAAAGCCATTTAGATGGGCTTATGTGATATTTAAAATCCCTTATTATCCTCCAACAAAACACAATGCAGATCATCTTTATACTTTCATATGCAAAAGAGCTGCTTTTTATACATTTACAGATCAAAATATCCTAATTACACTTTTATTCTAGTTAGTGCCTGAATTAAGCTAAATTAAGGCCAGTCCATCTAGTCAAGTCTATGGTTTTTCCAGTAGTCATGTATGGATGTGAGAGTTGGACTGTGAAGAAAGCTGAGTGCCGAAGAATTGATGCTTTTGAACTGTGGTGTTGGAGAAGACTCTTGAGAGTCCCTTGGACTGCAAGGAGATCCAACCAGTCCATTCTAAAGGAGATCAGTCCTGGGTGTTCTTTGCAAGGAATGATGCTAAAGCTGCAGCTCCAGTACTTTGGCCACCTCATGCGAAGAGTTGACTCATTGGAAAAGACTTTGATGCTGGGAGGGATTGGGGGCAGGAGGAGAAGGGGATGACAGAGGATGAGGTGGCTGAATGGCATCACCGACTAGATGGATGTGATTTTGAGTGAACAATGGGTGTTAGTGATGGACAGGGAGGCCTCAGTTCAGTTCAGTTCAGTTCAGTCACTCAGTCACGTCCGATCTTTGCAACCCCATGAATCGCAGCATGCCAGGCCTCCCTGTCCATCATCAACTCCCGGACTTCACTCAGACTCGCGTCCATCGAGTCCGTGATACCATCCAGCCATCTCATCCTCGGTTGTCCCCTTCTCCTCCTGCCCCAATCCCTCCCAGCATCAAAGTCTTTTCCAATGA